>MJHO01000073.1:0-600000 GCA_002076135.1 Xerophyta viscosa | reverse complement strand
TTGCGGATGAGTTATCTTCTATATATATATATATATATAGTTTCACGAACTTAATTCCTAAAGAAAAGGAAAAGTTTCACAGTAGTGCTTCCTAGAAGAGGCATGCAGAGAGGAAAGTGTATTTATCTTTGAAAGAAGCAGTCGACAGCTTCGCTGAGATTTCCTAACGCCGTCTGGCACGCTTATTTATTCCGCAAACTTGTCAGGAAATAGCGTTACCCGTTTGGACGAGTTTCCCTGTAGACGGGTTCACAGGCGAGTTTTTTGCCCGGCGGGCGACGGACGACCGCATATAGACAATCGCTTCCGACTTCACGTGCAAGGAGCCTGGAAGGCTCAGATACAACACATTTATCGGAGGCCAATACATTAGCGTATCAATAAGGCTATTTCTTTGACTCAGCAAGATGTAAGCGGCGATAGCTATACTAGATTAATTAAAAATTAGAGAGGTTTGACCCTTTCCTTCTGATAAAAAAAATAAAATTTGATCCGATACGTCAGGCCGTTCAGATGCCGACTCGAAACAATGGTGCTCTTTTCGTCAAACTTGGTAGAGGTTATTTAACCTCGTATTTCTAGTTGGCCTATATAGTCTTATGGAATTTTTTTTTAAAATTATCTTAATTAAAAATTATTTTTTAAAATTATTTATAAAAATAGAGTTATAAATTTAACTGACAATTTGATGCTAGCGGGACAAATAAAAATACGTATTTATTAAGTTAGCATAATGTCGCTTGTTAAAATACGACATGACCCATCAACTCATCAGGTGGAAGTTGTCTAAGAAATTGCAGATCAAATTCAAAGTAGTCAAGAGACTACAGTTTAATTGTTCCAAAATGAAATTCTTTTATTAAAACTAATGATCAAAGAGAATGATACGACATATAATTTTAAATTCCAAAGAACTTACATAGTTGATACATAATATATAGTTAAGGTGTTAAAAAATGCCACATCAAATAAAATCGTAATTTGTTTCTACTTTCTTTAATGTACAGCTCGTACTAAGGATGAGTCTAAATCTCTATAATTCATATAAAGTAAATAGAATTTACAATTATTGCAATTGAAAAATAAGAGCAGTTGGATGCATGCATGTGTATATGTTGAGTAGTTGATCAGTAGATGGATATTGGTTGTGGAAAATATATACGAAAGCGTGGAGAAAATGAAGGTTATCATTATAGGACTAACTACAGACAGATGTGTAGACGTAAGAGCTGATGAATGATGATGATGAATATGGTGATTGTATTGATGGGTTATTGCTACCCGACTATCATCGTTGGCTCGTTAATGGAGAGAAGGAATAACGTGATTGTATTGATGGGTTATGCCTCGACGAATGATTTTTTTTTTTTTTTTTTTTTTTTTTTTTTTAATGACATGGCGAAATTTTTCGGAATATCAATTTTCAATGTTATTGAGAACGCCATTATCAATCAATGAATGAATTATATCAATTTATTAATGTACACATTATGTTAATTAATTTATCAAATTTACCAAGGAAAGTGATATTTATAGCTCCGGCATCGTACTATTTGGAGATTGTAACAGCTATAAATCCACAACAGGGCTTGATGGAGTACTATATTAATCTGGTAAGTAATTTCGTAGGTTTTGCAGCACTGTATGTCTTTTATCATCTTACATTTCCCGAGTAGAGATGGAAATCTAATCTATCCTCAATAAGAAGCTTAAAACTCAAGATTAGTGAGCTAAATAACAGCTTTTAAATTCTGTAAAACAAATTTTTTTTTTAAGACTACTTTGACAAAGCACGTCGATCTTTCATTTACTCAATCTTCAATGTCATTGCAAGGGCCTAAACTGGATAGACGTGGCTGAAAACATTTGCTAAAAGCATAGGGGAAAGGTTCGTAAAATTAGGTTAAAATCATATTAAAGTATATATATATATATATATATATATATATATATATATTAAATATCTATTTAGAAATATTTAAAAAAAAAAAAATTGAATATTAAAGATGTATACCTCATCAAAATTTATAACTTCTACACAGATTTTTTTTTTTTTCAAAAAATACCACCTTATAAAAGTTCGGTGCATTCGGCTATACTATATTACAGTACCGTTAACTGCACCATATCAAAATTGCACCACTATATGGTCTCGGCACGGAACAAAAAATAACAACACAAGCAAAGATTGTTCTCGCAATCAACAAGAACCCTTCAAACTCGCCTGTTTATAACTACATTTTACTTGTAGAGGTTTGTTGCTGTCTCGTCTGCACCATAATCGGATCACCACTCATAGGTGGTGACTCTCTTTTCTCAAAGGAGTTCCATATAGCAGGGAACCGGCAAGGGTTGGGTTGCAACTTGCAAGACCGCTGAGGGCAGAAGGATCAGTGAAAGGCTGAGGCGGACTGAGACTACAAATTAGAGAATGAAGACAAGTTCATAACAGAGGTATTATACAATCAAGCTTGGGAAAACAATGCCTGTTTGTTAATGATCACAAAGACGCAACATAGTTCAACCTTTGCCCCAAAATCATCCATGAACTTTCCCGAGCTGATTTGTCAAAAGTTTGTCCCTGGAGGGCTGATTGTAAAAAAAGTTAAATACAAATCGGCCTCTTTTTAAAACATTGACAAATCAACCGTCTCTAAAATTTAAGTTCAAATTACTCTATGGTTTACTGACCATGGCAACGCGGCAATGATTTCAGGGGCTGACTTGGAAGAGGAACTGATTTGTCAAAAATTTGTCCGGGGGAGCTGATTTGTAGAAACCCCCTTGGAATTGGGCTTGTAAGGTTTGGGATGTATAGCTTTGCTTTAACTACCATTGATCAATACATATGTTAAAATGTCTGCTCTAAAACAATCTGATGCTGCCGGAGGATTCTTCAATTTACTTAGACTACAGCGCTGATGCATGGAGATTATTCTTTCATAATGGTGGATGAATTTTTCTTCCTTGTTTTTTCTCTTTTTTTTTTTTTCTTTTTTTTTTTTTTGAGATTATCGTGGTGGAACCCGAAACACGAGCGCACATCCCCGAAGGGACTTCAAACTTGTAGATGAACCCCCACAGACGGTTCCGTCTCTAATTTCGCCAACCGAGGAGCGCATGGAGGCACTCCACGGAATACGCACCCACAAATCATCAAACTTTCGATCGCTCATGCCATCACGCAGCAGATCCTTCGCTTATGGAAGTTACTTTCAGTTGAAAGGTTTCACGTAAAAATATCTTGTATTATATATGATTACTTTCGATTTACTTCTTTCCTCGTCCTCAAAGTTCATTATTCGTTGGAGATTTGACTTGATCAGGGTTTAAAAAAAAAAAAAAAAGAATTAGAGAAAGACGAGATTACAAGTTCACAGCAGAGTATTAATAGTGCCCGCAACCATGCTTCTGAAAAAAAAAAAAATGCCAATTCGTTAACGATCATAAAAGCTGCATAGCTCAACGTTTGCCCAAAAGTCGTCCAGAACATTATCTCAAGATGCCTTGACATGGGTGTAAAAGATCACATACTGTGATATTTGGAGAAATTTATGGTTGCAAGTTTTGGGATGTGTAGCATTGCTCTAACTACCATGGATTAACAATTTAACATATCTGTTAAAACGTTTGCTGTAAAACAATCTGATGCCGCCAAAAATTTTCTTTTGCAAAATAAATAATCAAACTTTCGACCTCCCGTGCTACACCAACTCGGCCTCGCCACTAAGCAGCAGATCCTTCGTTTATAAAAGTTCTATCCTTCATGTCGATGAAGAGGGCATACTTTGAAACAACTTATAAATCTTGCTCGATTATATGACTCCATGGCTTTATCACTAAAAAGCAGCTGAAACTATCAATTTAGAGTAACATTTTAGGTTTCTGAAGTGTGTGAAGAAGAACATAGTTACAAGATAATTTTTTGCGTGAGAGTTGGTGAAACTAATAAGGCTTCTTAGTAAGTAATTAGTCTTTTAAAAAAAAATAAAAAAACATAAAAAGGAAAAAGTATTCGTTTGCACATACATAACAAGAGGCATATCAATACATTGAATTTTTAGTAAGCGTGAGTCATTAGCTCGTTTTGGCTATGTACTTACTTTCTATATGATAATCTCAAAAAAAAAAAAATCCAAAATTCTTGACTCGAAAGAGCTCAAAATGCATCATAAGTGTTAAGAGAAATATTAAATTCCTATTTAGAGTGTTTCTATTTAGTAGATTCCTATTTAGAGGATTCCTAATTAGTAATTTCTTATTCTGTTAAGTATTTAGGTGTATATATATATCATTGTAATAATATTTAGAATAGATCTAATATATCAAGAATATATTTTCCTTCAATCTTTCTAACATAGTATCAGTGCCAGATTAGCAAATCGTAGCCGTCACTCTAATTGTCTTCGTCGACGGCGCCGCCGCCGCAGCGGCGGCGGCGCTGAAGCAACTCACTAACCGTCGAAACAATCATTGCCACCGCGCTATCATGGCGGAATCTCTCTATTCGCTCTTACGGTTGTCTTCACTGCTTTCTTCTTCGGCCGAGCTCGCCGTATGTCGTCAGCACGCTCCTGTGCATCCTCTCAACTCGTCGTCGTCTTCTCCACCATCTCTCTGCTGCACTGTTTCTTTGTCCGCCGCACTGTCTTTGTCTGTGCCGCTTCTCCGTCCCACGTGCTGCTCAAAGCACGTTTGTCCACGCCGCTGTTCGTGCCAACCGTCCCGACGCACCACTCCGCGACTTGTTGCCAATCTTGTGGTACTTTTCCTATCAAGCATCGTCATCCATGTCGCCTGTAAGGTGTTTGACGAAATGTCTCAGTGAAGTCCCAACGTTCCGCCGTCATCCGTGCTCCAGCACATCATTTGCGTGCTCCAGGTTGTGATCAAGTCACACGTCCTCCAATACCATCGATATTCCGTCATCGATCCGTTCAGTTGTCGATGTTCCATCATCGATCCGTCGATCCGTTCAGTTGTCGATGTTCCGTCATCGATTCCTCGATCTGTTCAGTTGTCGAAGTTCCGTCATCGATCCGCTGAGTTGTCGAAACGGCGTTCCGTCTTCGAGTTTATTTTAGTAATTTGAGTGTTCAAACTTAAGATGCAGACACCTTAAGTTTGAGGGGGAGTGTTAAGAGAAATATTAAATTTCTATTTAGAGTGTTTCTATTTAGTAGATTCCTATTTAGAGGATTCCTAATTAGTAATTTCTTATTCTGTTAAGTATTTAGGTGTATATATATATATATATATATATATATATATATATATATATATATATATCATTGTAATAATATTTAGAATAGATCTAATATATCAAGAATATATTTTCATTCAATCTTTCTAACAATAAGATCGAGAGATACATGAAAAAAGGTCAAATCACATGTATGGTTCGTTTGTTTTAATTTATTGGTTTTTCCAGATTTTACTACACTACTGTAAGTTTTGCCTCAAAACAAAAACCTTTCGGATCCTTCAGTCTTTAAACTAGATGGATGACGTTATCTAATTTTTCAGGTATAGCTCTGCATGTTTTAATATATCCAAGTATCAATCAACTAGTGCCTTGATTTTTAATTTTTTTTTGCTTTGGTGCCTTATCTCCACAATGTATCATTGATACAAGATAGAAAAAGCTTGCCACATGATGCCGACATAAAGCGCTAGATATATAGACCGAATTTGCAGTACTGGCATAGGTCCTTTATTTCCTTGTCATTGCCGTCGATAGAGTCCGCTTTAAATTATGCCCTTTCTCAATTCGAATAGACAAGGAAACAAACTGATTTTTTGTTTTTTTAAGGAACATGAAGCCTATAGAAGTCTGTTAAGTTAGAGGCAATACAAATCGGAGAACAAAAAAAAATTATATGAAATTAGTCAAAAAGTTATACGGAACTACTTGCAGAAAAATGAATTTTGCCAAAAGAATGACTGGGTCTAACTTTTGGACTAAATGTTATATACTGTAGCAGTACTTACTGGATGCAGTGAAAATAAATCAATTAATCTCTTTTTTCTTAATTTAAAATGAACTTTTTCGTTGTTTGGATAAGATGTCCAACGCAGCATAACATCTGCATTCCCTACCAAAACGTTCGGTTACAGGCTTGCTGCCCACGTTCTTCTGGTGGGGCTCTCTTTGACCGCCACAGGTCGTGCGTCGCAATTATGTGGGCTAGCTTGGTGTCTCTTGATGTATACAGTGAACATCTACTTCGCTATTTAACACAAACTTTCTTTGATATCGAGGCAAAATCAAAATGACAAAAGCTTTTTTAATAATCTTAGAAAATCCAAAATACCAATGAATGCCTGCCGCACACAATTTTCTTAGAGACGCATCCAGTAGCAAACAGCTTGTTCAAAACAAGGTGCCGTCGCAAAGAATCCAAGGTTGGTGCCGCCATCAATTACTACTAATCCAGACACTTACGATAACAGCAAACGTGATAATTCTCTAGATAATGATTAAGCACTTAGCTAAATAACACCACAGATCATGTTTCACCAATAAAATATATCCATCTTACTGACCTGCAACAGAACATATTTAAGGGAGAACGCCGCAAATTTTTTTCCAGAAACAGTACAGATATGACATAGAGCCAATGACTCTCGGCAATGGATCCAACAAAACAAATTTTCTACATTGTGCAACCGCCATCTATACAGCAATGCAGAATCTCGAACTATTCTCAACATTATTATATATATATATATATATATATTATATCAGAAGACTGTAAAAATATAATACAGAAAATGCATCATTTGGTCCATACAACATGCCCACTCTTGTAGTTGCACATTCAGAATTATAAGCGCAAAATACAAGAAAAATACACGCTTTCTGAAAAGTGGCAGGAGATACCTCCATGGGAGCACTGGTTACATTACATTCCCAATAAAAAACTTGAAGCACCCATGTAACACTCAAAAGCATTATAATCAATGTACAAAACGTTTCTAAAAGTTCTTATTTTTAGGATATATAAGATAAGAAGAGGAAAAAGAAAAGACAGGCAAGGCAACACTCTACCTCCATGTAACTGATACTTCACTGGAACCTAACAAATATATACACTGAAAGCACAGCCACATCCGGTCTCCACCCTCTTGCTCTAATCAACAATCAGATCACTCCTAGCCTCCCCATCTATAATCATTTTATTTCCTAACAAACCCTTTTTAACCTTTTCCTTACACACGCCAGAAGGACACACATCAAGAAACATAACCCATAAACAAAGATACTAGATAGATCCGGCATACTATGTCTCCCAATCAAAACTGGCAAGAAGTGCCGAGCCTCTGCCTCTGTCTCTGGCCTATAGCTCCGCACTTGCGCCCACGGAATGCAGCCTGCAGCAGATCCTGGAACTTCTGGAGAAATGCAGCCCATTCTTCTTCTCCCATGTCTGAGAACTTCACAAAGCTTGCACTCCCTTGCAGCTGCTCATTCGCACTCCTATGCGACCCAAGCCTACTACCACTACTATTGTTGCTTTTACTATTACTGCTGTCATCACTTGAAACCTCACTGCGAAATGAACGACTCCTCTCATTGAGACTAACACCATTCAATGACATGGAAAGTTTTGAAACATTTGGAATCTGCTGACTACTATATTTAATGTTAGCCATATCGCTTGGTTCTGCCTCATCGTCCTCTTCCCCCTCCTCCAAGCTTTCGTCCAGCTTTGACAGTGGGTTTCTAGAACAACTCCCCTTGAACCCGAAATGGTAAGAAGAATGTGGTTTCCCAAACATAGGATCTTCTTCACAATCAATCTCAAATAGCACCTCATCTTCACCCCCAGATTCAGATTCTGGGGAAAATGCTTCTCGTTCTACAACCAATCTCCTTGCTTCCATGCACACAAGCTCCAGCTCACTAGGCTCTTCTTCCATACCTTTGAACTCCCTGCTCATCATCTCACCAATTTCTGCCAGACAAAGTCCGAATGCTGCTGCATCCTTGAGGAAAATCGTGCATAGCATTAGAACCCGTAGGCATGCCTCACGAATCATTGGCAATTCCATTCTGAGCATTTCTGAATCCTTCACAGGATCAAGATTGGCTATGTATTCCAGCTCTTCCTCTGAAAAGGGAATTGAAGCTTGTGGCCAATGAATCCATTCAAGATATGGATCTTCCAAACATTCTGGTAAGCACAGTCCATGATCTATTGGAATAAGCTCCACCTGACCGCCAAACCTACCATATCTAACGACTCTTCGTCACAGAAAGAGCTAGCATGTCGATCATTAGTAGATGAATTTAGTGAATCTCCCACAAATCCTATGAACAGCTGAAACAGTAAAGCTTGAGGTTCCATGGTCACTGGCATCAAAGTCATGCGGAATAAACTGCTGGAATGAAGCAATCTTGCTAACTAAATGAGGCTGCCTAATGTGAGATCTATTACAGTTCACCCCATCGTTCACATGGAAGACTGAGTGAGTGATCTTAACAAGAACAGTTGCGGGAACATTTGCGAAATGATTGTAGTCCAGTAAATATGCAGCAACCTCTCTAAACCCTGTCTCGCCAACACGAACTGACCGTTTCAAGCCTGGCTGACCTAAGGCTTTACCTACAAAACCCTTGGGATTGTTTGGTGCAAATGGCTCCTCGTCTGTTGGTTTCACAATTGCCACACTTTCCCCCCTGCAGTTCCTGAAGTAATATGCGCCACCAAGCCCACCCTGCACAGGTATTGGATCCACACCACTTTTAATTGCCTTGACAACGTCCTTGACAAGTTGTTTCATTCGACCGCAGCGGCTTGAGCACCCTAAAATTTCAATCGGACCACTCCGATCTCTTTGTTGAAGATCTTTGCCAGTGGGTGAGAGACATGGAGTGGAAGAACTCCTGTGCAAGCAGTTCCTCTTGAGAAGCAATGGAGAGTCATTCCTGATGGCACTAAGATCATTCTTTAAAACAAGGTCTCCGTATGTGAGGGAGCTTTCATCAGTAGGCACGTTGAGAGCTAGCTGCAACTTCCTTTTCACCGTATGTGCGTTGTCACCACGGTCCAATTCTATGCCAAGGACACAGCCAGTTTCAGTTTGGACAAACACACGTCTCCTCCCAACAGGCTTCCCCTCGGTGCTGTTGTTTGATTGAAATTCTTTGCTGAAGGTACGGTTGACGACTGCGACAGCCATCTGCGTCTGCACAGGACTGTCCAAATTAGGAGACATGGAATCCAGAGAATGAAGTGGCGGCAGAAGGCTGAAGTAAGCAACGCTTCTTCTCTCTCCCGCACACGTCCAACCTAGCGGCTGATGTGGAGATGAAGAGAAGAAGGGCAACTAACGTCACTATCATGAATCAGGTGCTGACAAATGAAGCATCACAACCCACAACAGACTTGCAAAGTATAGTTATAGCTGATGGTGGAGACGAAGCAGGAGATGGCTTCGCCCAACTACATTGGGGAAGCCATCTTCTAGACAACCAACCGCAGCACAGCCTGTTCAGAAGAAGTTAGCCGTAGATAAACCCACATATATTATCATTGGTTAAATTGGAAATCTATGAATATAGAAGATGAGATCACGTGTAACCAGTGAGCTTATCGAGTTACAAATCAATTGCACTAACAGTGTCCAAGAATACAACTACCAACATCTACAACCATACACTGAAAGAAACTTCAACATAAAACTCTACATGTAAAATCGGACATCACAAATAAGAAGTGGACTTCCTACCTATCCCCTCCAAGAAAAAGCAATAATCAAGAATACATGCCACAAAGACGCATACCCACTTATATCAAGGCGAAAGAACAAGACGCATAACAATTATTCGTTCATGGATGTTGTACAATCATTAGGTCTAATATAAGAACAAAAACATAGTTGACAAGCCCTACTTGCAGCATATAACCTAAGAAGGCAGATCCGACGGAGAGAAGTATAGAAATATACAACAAAAATGGACTATAAGAAAAAAAAAAAACATACTAAATCATCATCCCAGGCAGTCTAAACAATATAATAACAAGAATACTCTACAGGGTCTCTGCAATCCACGGCAAACAGAGTAACCCAATGCACAAAACTTCACACGCATATTGAACTCACTAAAAATTCCGTGGTAACCTTACGATCAACATACAACGTGCCGTTAAACGAACTTCCCTAAACAGGGATTTCAAAATCAAATCGAGTCTTACGCTTCAAAAAATCCAGGAATTAGACTCGTCAACGAGACATTACAGGGGCTGAATAACTAAGACAGGCAAACAATAACCACCAAAATCTCATTTCCTAAGCTACTCGGTGACAAATTGACTCACCGAAGCGGGAGATCTGGAGATGAATCGAGCTATGCCGGGAAGAGGGAGGAAGGAACGAGGAATCGCCGGCCAGAGAGAGGGTGATCGGCGCTAGATCCAATCAGAGATTCTCCATTTCACGGAAGAAATCTAATCGATTCTTCTCCAATCAATCAATTTTTGCATCCTAGCATTCTTCGCTGTCCCCTTCTTCGCTCTCTAATTAATCAATAACCCTCTTCTCTCTCTCTCTCTCTCTCTCTCTCTACGAATCTTCCTCTTCTCTTTACTTAATATACACCATGGAGGGGCAAAATGTAAACCTCAGTCTTGGGTTAATTAATTAACGTTTCGCTCCCCTCTCAGCGACGATATCATTCAAATTAATTTATTAATACGCCATAAGTATTTTGCGAAGTACCCATCTAGTCTGCCGTGATTTAACTTTGAACATTTGCATATATAAACCCTATAATTAGTATTAATCAAAATGTATTTTTTTAATTTAATTTAGCGCATTTTAATATTTTTACGGATCACAAAAAAATTATGCGGATAACGAGACGCGTGTATATGAAGATTGATTGTGCTGTTGGGATGAATATTTTTTTCCTTAAAAAAATTAAATACATAATTTAATAATATAAAAATATCAAATTCAAATTATAAATATAAACTTATAATTATTGATTATATATATATATATATATATACACACACACACACACACAAATGCTCCTTTAACTTCACATGGTATGCCAAAGAGTGCCACAACCTTGTTTGCAAGCCTCGCTTTACATTAGTCTTAAACTTGCAAATCTATATACATATATATAAAACTGGGAGATAAAAGTCGTTATGCCATGTGGCATTTTGAATAATTTTTGATGTGCCATGTGGCATTTACTCTTATTCTAAACAAGCCATGTGGCATATGTATTAATTGATAGGAATTTATAAAGTCATATAACTTATTTGAAGAATATGGAAAGTCTAATGTTACAAAATAAATATTTAATTAAAATAATAATTTACTAAAAATAATCTAAATATAATAAAAGTTAGTATAAAAAAAATTATATTTTATATTATTTATTATTTAATATTAATTTTTTAGGATAAATTTTTATCATGTAGAAAATTTTTTAACATTATTATTTATATGCATAATTATATATATGACTTATAACCGTGCATCGCACGGGTACAAAACTAGTATTCTTAAAACTTAAATTGCAGGTGTAAGACTTTCATGACCAGCTAGCTCATTGAGAAAATGGCTCATAAATTTTATATTTTTTTGAGGCGTAAAATTGTAGATGATCTGAACTTACCTTGTTGAGAACATAATTTTTGACATAATTTGAGATCGATTATCATTCGACGGTATAGCAAAAAATTCTATCACGTATTATAATATATTTTTATATAGAATGGAGAGAAATACTTTCACAGTACTAGACAATAAGGATCGGACAGTAATTACTAGTAAAATAAGGATCGAACAGTGATTACTAGAAAATAAAGATCGGACAGTGATTACTATTAAAGCACTTTGCTAGTTGCTCTATTTGTTACGGTGGACCAAGTTCAAATGAATGTCTGAAATTAAATCTATCACCAAGTGCAGTTTCAACATACTGATTTAGGACGAAAATTAGCCTTTGTTCAATAGAGAATATTCACATCAAAAAACTTTAACATATGTTAATTCCTGATTTATTAAGTGAATTTGGATTTTCTTTTTTTAAAAAAAGAGGCTATCTAATAATAATTTTTGGTCAGACAAAATTATAATGAACTAATTCCTTTTTTATTTTAAACTCTCCTTTTAATTGATATGACAGTATTATACTAGTCAAAGTAGGGGCAGAAAATAAAAATATAGAAGTGAGGTGCTGAATTTTGTGGTTTGGAAATCAAGAGCTTTTTATATATATTTTTTTTCATTTTTAAAAAAAAAATGTCAAAAGCTATTAGAATTTACTGCAAATAGTAATTGTAAAAATTGCTAAAACGCCCCTATCTATCTGCAATTCCAAACCAAGGGTATCTTAGCAAATTGTGGCTCATAAACTGATTTACAATTTACTCTTGCTTTAATTGAACAGCGTCGCTTTCAGCGTCACTCATCACATCGCTCCGTTCTGTTCGATGGAAGGGTCTGGAAGGTGCCTTATCAGCCGTCCGATGTGAAAGCACAGCAGATCCAGATCGTCTAATGGCGGCTAAGTGCTCCGTACCGTGGCACGGGACGCGTACACATGGAATTGCATTACTGGTGGAAATATGGTGTCATCACCGCCTCACGCCGTTTGTGGGATCCCTCAACTCTCCCTGCGCCCTTGCCGGGGCGCGCGCCGGCAGCCAACTGGCCAGATCTATGACATCCCAAACCACCCCTCTATTTTGGAAAGGGTGATGTCCGTGCGCCAACAAATTTATCAAATTCATAATTATTCAATTTTTTTTAAAAAAATAAAAACATTTAATTAAAAAATTATTATAACTTGTACATTATAATGATATATAATATTTTAAAAATATTTCTGAATAAATATTTTTAATATTTAACGGTTTATAACAAATTTAAGAATTATATTAAAAATATACTTCAAATGTATTAAATATAAAAATACGCTTCAAATGTATTAAATATAGAATTGTAAAATATTTATTAGAAATTATTTAATAAAAAATAATGTAAAATTATAGAGTTTTTTAAAATTTATAATTTTTATTTAATTTTTTTTTTAAAATAGCTCATATGTTTTAATAATCATGTGGATTATTATTAGATTTTGATAAATTTTTTTGTGGGACGGGAAGGCTAGCAATTTCATTTTACAAATATTTACTGTGGTTTGCAGGTAGAAATTGATTTTAAATTGATTTTTTTGTTTGGTCAGAGAAATTGTTCCTTTTCTCTGAATATAGAGGATAATGCAAAAGATCAGAGAGGTTCATTAAAATTTTATTTTTAAAAAAAAATACTGAAAGTGTTTTATTTTTTAATTATATTAGCATTACTTTTTTAGGAAAATCATAGATCATCTTCCTCTGACAGAATATAAGATAAATCAGCACTCACATGCCTACGTCGCACTGCCATGCAAACGTTTTTATGGCTGATTTGTTCAAAATAAAGAAATGGGGGCTGATCTGTAAAATTTTCTTCTTTTTTTGTAGATATAAAATTCACGATATTGGTGAAAAAACTTTAAAAAATGATCGTTGTATTTTCGGCTAAGTCAACTGCATTGAAGGCCAAGGAGGTGACGAGGCAAGCACATCGAAGTCTTGATACATTCCCAAGTATTAAAATTTTGCTAATTGTTTTAACTAATTTCTCAGACTTGTTTCGCTAACTTGGATATATTGAACACTATTGACCAAAATTTATCAATATATAACAATGAGAGGATTATATACATGTGGCAAACAAGAAAAAAATAATTATTATTTATATTTTCATATTTTAACTTATTTTTTATTTTATTACATATTTTTATAATTAAATATATATTAGAAGCTTAACATAAGAGTAATATTAGGCACAATTATAGATTCACTAAAACATTTACCAATTCATATGGTTAAAAAACATTTAAAGAGTATTTTGAAAAAAATGTAAAATAAATTACACAATTTGATAATGTCTATAACTTTTTAATTTAATTTTTTTTTTAAAATCTAAATATATTTTTAGAACTTTAAAATTTAACGGATTTAAGTGGATTTTAAAACTATAATATCAATATACCGATATATTTGACGGTTGACCTAATGCTTCTATTCTTTAAATTTTTGTTTTTTTTTTCCCATTTTTTGACACCTCCTTCAAAAAAGTGAATTCAAGAATTTGCCGGAAAGTATATTAAAATGCTAGTTGATGTTGTTGTTTCCTTTTTTGGGTTTTTCCCGTAGATTTTTTTCATCATATATGGGCTTAACTAATTTCGTTCAGAAATAAAATAATTTTACTAATTATTTTAATAAATATTTAATGTGGATATTAGTCTAATATGTTTTATAGAAAATAATAACTACCTCCAATAAACGACACAACAAATTCATACATACTTAATATCCACCGCATATTTTTTTCGTGTTTCACATTCCTTATCAAAATTATATATGTACCCCTTATAATTCTTAAATTATCATATAAATATAATATTTATTGTGTAATTTTTTAAATAAACATAACATTACTCATCTTTTAATAGATACCTTGATTATCAGAATTCAAAATTGATAACTAATTGAGCCAGTAATTATCGGGATACTATTGTGTCCTTCACAGCCTACATGACAAGACTCATGCTGCAAAATGATCAGTCTCAGCCGTTCGATTTTAGAGAAACTTCCATATCAGCCCCTCTCAAATTTAAAGTCGACAAATAAATTATTTATTTCGATCCGTTAATTTTAATATTCTACAGTATTTATTTAGAAGTATTATTTGGATTCAATGTAAAAGTGTGATTTTTAATAAGATTTATAATTTTTATATTAATTTTTTTTTAAAAAAATATTTATAAATAGTATTTTGAGGCTTCAAAATTTAACATATCAATAGATTGATTTTAAAAATCATCAAAACGTTAAAGTCTTAAAAATATATTTGAAAGTATTTTTTTAAAAAAATATTAAATATAAAAATTATAAATTTTATTAAAATCTATAATTTTTATAATTATAAAATTTTTTAAAAAAGCATTTATATAATTATCAAAAATAATTTCTACATAAAATATTAAGAGAAATTTTTTTAAAATTTAAATAATATTAAAAAATCTAAGAATTAATTTGAATAAATAATAAAGAAACAGACATTCGCCTAAGATTTTAGGTCGGTAACTGCGAGAAAAATCGCGAGCGCGCAAAATATGGGCGTATCAAAGATACAGCGGAACTGATGGTCTGATCGTAATCTCGAAGGCTGTGAAGACAGACGATAGAGGGGTAAATGGCGGTTCTGTAATTTAAGAAACATAATAATGAGCTATATGTATGCTTTATTACGACGAAAGAAGTGGGCCAATGCTACCTGCTGTTTTATACCCATTTGTTATTGGTGGGTATTTTTCATACTCTACAGGCTACAGCTAACGGTCGATTCAGCAGATGCAGAATTTTATACCCTTTTGGTTACTAAGTATGTAATATCAGATTTACCAATAAATTCATGAAATTTATAATATATTTAAAAACAATTATAGTCTAAAATAATTACAGGTTATTTATAAAAAGATTATACTTTGTTTTTTTAAAAAAATAAAAAATTATCAAAAATGTGTTAAAAGTTTTTAGAAAAAAAATGTCAATGCGTTATTTTTTTAATATGAGGATGTCAAATATTAATATAAAAAATGTTTGAAATTTACTAAAATGTGTCGAGATACAAGATACCGGATGTGTATCCGAGATGTCAAAAATGTATTAAAGGTATTATAAATAAATTAAAATATGTCAAATGACTAAAATATAAAAAAAAAATTTAAGAGAACTTAAATAATATTAAAATAATATAGAAGAACTGCAGTGCAATTGACAATATGGATAAGGATTGCAGTGAGAGAACTTAAAATTAAAACAATAAAAGTTTAATAGTATTTTAAAAAAAAAAATCTAATATAAGAGTTATGAATTATGATAAAATGTACAAATTTTAATATAAATTTTTCTAGAAAATACTTTAAATATATATTTTGAAGTTTTTACGTTTAGTGGGTTTCAAAACTGTTTTTACTTCAAATCTATTAAATTTTGGAGTTTCAAAATATATATTTAGAAACATAGTTTGAAATTTTTTTAATGTTGAAGTTGTACATCTCATCAATATTTATAAATTTTATTTTGGAAGCTCTTTTAAAAAATCTTCCAATTTTTTTTTTTAATTATATAAATTAATAAATTTTGGTAGATTTTTTAGCAGTACGGTGAAAGGAACTAGCATTTTTCTATCAGATATATAGAACGTACACAAGGTAAGGTATTTGGGATAATTTAGAATCAACGATTTCTGTTCAAATATTGTTTAATTAGCTACTGATTTTCAAACTTTTTCCAAACCAACTCGAAAACTCATAAATAATTTTGATGGATAGTGTAGTAATTTCTATAGCTAATATAGCGTTGCTGCTAGCTAGTATTTTCGAACGAGTTATATTAGTATTATAACATAAATACTAATAGTGTTACAAAGTCAAAGTTTGTATTATTGCTGAGTTAGTATTGTTGAGAACTAACTTATTGTCGATTAAGGAGTTGATTTGAAAAGAATGACAGAGAAGGAATTGTTATGACAAAACTATATGGCAATTCTCTTCCTTTTAAACCATATTATCTAAGAATAATTACATATTATCCTACTCTTTTGTACAATATTTCCAAATTAATTTCTGCTTTGCTATGATAATTATTAGGTCAAACCATAACATACATGTATAAGCATTTAAAAATAAATAAATGTTAGTAAAATTCAGATATATTCTATAAGTTTTGTATTAAATTTTTTCTAAAAAATAGTTCTACATAAGTATTTAAAAATTATTGATTTTTTTTATCTTATAAAGACTTTAGAGCCTCAGATGTGAATGCAAAAGTTGTAAACCGTCAACTTTTTGTGTATTTATTTTTTCTTGAAAAAATTTAAATATATATATTTTGAAATAATTTTGTAAGTATGAGAGTTAATTGAGACTCATAAAAAGTGGAGCAGATTTACTATCCTGACAGAGATGAAACCTCTCAATTGGTATAAATCTGCAAAGTCGTCTCAGTGGAGTTGCATTTTTTTTTCTTAACCTAAAAAATGTAAAGTAGCATTCTAATTGGCATTTTACAATTGTGCAATTCAACATTAAAAGTGTTAAAAAATCAAATAAAAATTAATAAATGTTGTAATTCAAAGTTATATTATCCAAGCTAACAAGATTAAGCTATGCTGGATGTGCCGTAATGTCAACCATTTCTTATTTTTATATACTAACTTATAAATTTTAAAAAACGAATGATTAATACATAACTCTTCAACAAAACACATCGTATCTTTTTATTGTTAAATACTTAATATACTTTAAAAAACGAAAGTGCTCCATAACAAAATTCTACATTAATTGATGCTGCAGAGCATCGTTCTTAGGTTAATATAATACTTGTGGTTTTCAGCTCCCACGTGTCCACCAATCCCTGTACAATTCACGTGGATTCCAAACGGCACCCATCGTGCGCCCACGCACACGATTAAAATACTAACTAGGACACTGCCTTGGCTAATTAATCAACTAATAATAATAATAAAGGGTAATTGTACTATACTTCATATATTAAATTTTAATATTACTTTAATTCATAATTATTAATAAAATTGCTGTAAATTTTTATTAATTATTTTTTATATTACAGTTCTCCATTTAAATTATTTTTATATTATATTTAATTTTTAAATAAATTATTTAGAAATATTATTTTAAAAAAAAATTAACATAAAAATTATAAATTTTAATAAGATCTACAAATTTTATATTAAAATTTTTTCTAAAATTTTTTACTAAATAGCTATTTTGAGACTTCAAAGTTCAAATCCGTTTTAAAATATTTTAATTTTTAAATTTTTTTGTTATTTTTAACACCTTAAATAATTAATTAAAAATATTTTTTAAAATAACTTTCAACATAAAATTGTAAATCTCATCAACTACAACTTTAATATTAAAATTTTTTTAAAAAATACTCTAAATAATTATTTAGGATGTTATAAACAGCTAAAACTAACTGTAATTAATTTAGACTTGAATCCAAATATAATAAAACTTAATATGTTGGACCAATTGCAATTCTTCATAATAATAATTCAATCTAAAAGATACAGGAGTATGGATTTTCGTGCGAGAGAATCTCGCCGGTGATTAGCCGGCGGCCGGCAAGGACGGTGCGACGACGCCGGAGGAACCGACAACCGGCGGTAGTTTTTTTGGTTAGAATATGTAATATAAGACGGAAGTGTTTCATGGGGATCTCAGCTACTCTAATTTCTTTCAATATTATAATTGATGAATGTGAAGAAGGAAACTCAAATCACGTGGATAGAGGACATCGAAAGTTTGGGATTGCGTACGTGGATGGATAGGAGTGGCTTACGTGGCTCTTATCCAGGGTCATCAATTTGACCAAAATTGATTCGGCCGAATCAGGGTGTAGGAAACGGACGGTCGAGATCGGCCGATCCGTAAAAATACGGATCTCGAGATTTCGTATAAAATTTTCGTCGACTTATTTGACCTATTTTAAAGTATTTTTGAAAAACACTTTGAACTAAAAAGTTATAGATTTTGATGAGATCTACAATTTTGTAGTTGAAATTTTTTCAAAAAAATGCCAAAATATATACCGAAATGATGATTAAAACTTTTGATCATTATTTCGGTATGTATTTTGGCATTTTTTCGAAAAAGTTTCAACTACAAAGTTGTAGATCTCATCAAAATCTATAACTTTTAGTTCAAAGTTTTTTTCAAAAATGCTTAAAAATAGGTCAAATAAATCGATAAAAGTTTTATACGAAATCTCGAGATCCGTATTTTTACGGATCGGCCGATCTCGGCCGTCCATTTTCCTACACCCTGATGCCTCAGCATCAGGGGAGCCGCGCCCGACAAGTGAGGTTATTATAGGGGCACAGAGAGATCTGATATCCACCCCTAAACTAGAATGTGGGGCCCAGGTTGTTAGAGATCAAACTGTTTATAAGGTTATGGGTAATGATAAATCGCCCATATTTTTAAAATTGTTTAATTAGATATCTCAAAAAAAAAAAAAAAAAAAAATTCAAATCAGCCGTCTTGGTAGTGTTGCTAGTAAAATAATATAATATTGTTAGCAGTAAATTATAGTGTTAGGCTTAGAATTTTTTAAGCGAACTATGTTGGTCTTGCTAGCGGTGTACGTAATGTCGAGATATAAAATACAATAGTGTTATGAAATTGAGACCTGTGTCATTGTGAAGTTGGAGTTAGTGCTGTGGAGTACTAATACCTAATTCATAGTTTTGTCAATTGAAGAGTTAATGAAAGAAAGATGGTAGATGAGGGATTAAATTAAACAATTCCCTAATCATATTGGGTAGAGTATATATCTGCACATGCTTTACTAACTTTTCCAATTCAGCTTACGACATAATAAAGTCCTTGGATATAAATTTTTAGGTGTTTTGGATGGCTAACGTAGTGTTGTTAGCAGCATTTCGGATGTTGATGTGGATTGTTTTATGAGTTACGTTAATGTTACTGGAAATGTACCATGATATGGTGATATAAAGTAAAATAGTGTCGTGAAATCAAAGTTTGTGTTATTATGATGTGAAGTTGATGGTGTGAAATAGATAACTTATAGAATTTTGGTTGAGGAGTTGATTTAAGAGACGACAGACAAGGAGAGTGAGTTAAACAAAGTTACAGCTATATTTTGATGCCCGTAGCACTTTCCTTCCTACCATCATATAAAAGAGGAGAGATATAATACTAGTTGCGGCATTGAAACATTTCAAATCTTATTCTTCAATCACAAGGAAACGGACGACATGTGTTGGAATCTAAAATTTATCGAAACTCAAGTTCCGCTCGGCATAGAAAACCTTGCAAAAGTATCCTACATTTCAATATTTTTTGGGATTTGTGATCGGGAGTTTGATTTATATCCTATATTTCAACAAAAAATGGAGCGGTATGATAGTCCCTTCCAACTCATGCTGCTGGAAGTCGAACTACCGACCTACCCTACATATGGGGTAGGCTGTAGTTGCCTCTATGCAACATTTTTTTTTTGTTTATTAACCTTAAAAAAAAAATATTAGCTCACCTAAAATGTATAAATAAGCACTACTTGCTTTCAAGAAGGCCCATGACGACATCTTAGCTTGGACTATGCTTGAATTCAACATAAATACAAAATTCTTTGTAGTTTTATGGATCAATTGCAATCATTTTAAGATAATATATCTAATCCATATATTGTAGTTGCAACACTATCAAGCTTATAATATATTAAAAGATTTTGAGAATACAAAGTCGTATATGGCCGGACGAGAACAATCAGTGTCAAACATTGCCTCTTGGACTAGAGGCGAATTGATCGAGATATGCATCTTTATATTAGACAAAAAATCAATTGTTTCTATTTCCAGTTCACCAAATATTTAAAGTCACGAGTAAATATATTGTTTGATCCTTTAATGATGACAAAATTTGGCTTTGAGATATAAAATAAATAATTATAATCAGCAACAAGGGTTTCTCAAGTGAACATAAAAAATGTAGTCTCTAAGACTAAGGTGTAGAAAGAAAAAAATTCACTGTTTCAATTAGCACCAAAAGACCTTTAAGTTCTTCCATCCAGATGAATAATTATGTCATTATTACTCATTCTCGTAGAATCTATATAAAATGTTGTTATTAGGCAAAATTTTGTATTTGATCCTAAAATGCATATTAAAAGTGGAATATATGGGCATCCACCATTCGTTAAAGGCTAGTGGTTGTGCCAATGCTTTCGATCGCAACTCCTATATATATGGGCTTTACTGGCTGTAGTAAATGCATCACTAAAAAAATTATTCAAGCTGATGTAGTACAATTTGGAAGGTCAGTTTTAGTATTTTGTATTGTATAGTACGAATAAACTGAGAAGAATATTTGATAGTTGTGTATGATGTAGGAATTTTTTGATGGTGCAATTGGAACAACCGTTATTTTTCTTTATATATTTAAATGAAAATATTATACTACATTGTTAAGTAAAACCATTGGTTCTTAAGCACCAAAACAAACTCTTAGTATGTAATTGTTCATATACATAACACTTTATATGTTTTGTACAAGCTCATGGCTATTTACTTGATGTATCAAATAAGACAAATAACATATTCTTGGCCTAGAACTATCATACCGGAATAGAAAAGGTATGTATCCTACTGTACTAGAATGGCTACAAGCCATTGAAAAGGCTAGTAGCCTATACATAGCATATTTAACATGTAACAAACAGTAGTCTTAAAAAATATTGACACATGTTGGCATGTGCTCCATGATAAGGCGTCCAACCTAGACACATCATATCTCAACTTACAGTATCAATGTGGGTTATCCTAGTTGACCTATTAACATTTAGGTTTGTAAAATATCTAATATATCCTATTTATTGCTGTAGTTAACGTACATATTGAATCTCACCAATTAAGTCACATAAATTGAACTAATTCCACTGTATATTTGTGAAGAGTGCTAAATAAAACGATACATAGATGCCTAGTTGCTCTTAGAACGGTACAGCCATGCCCTAAACCACGCAACATCAATTGGTGTATCAGCATCACAATTACAAAGATTTCAGCCTATTTCATGGATAAATGGGTCTTGCAGCACTTGTTTGGCCCAACAGAGTTCCTAAATCACTGCAGGCCTGTATCCCTGATTGTTTTCTGAGCTCTATCGACGTGCTCTGTTTGGATCGGTAATCTATGTATATACATAAATACATAGATATATAATTATTAACCCTTGGATTCCTCCTACTTATATAAATCAAATCCTAAAATTTCTAGTTACTATTTAAATTTGCAAAAAAAAAAAAAAAATCTCTCTTAATATTCGTGCCGAAGCCATTTTGACCATTGTATAAATATTTTTGAAAAATATTTCGACATAAAAATTGTAGAGTTTTATATTATCTACAACTTTAATATTCAATATTTTTTTTAAAATATTTCTAAATAAGTGTTTTGAGGCTTCAAAATATTATTGGTTTTTCAAAATTAATCCATTAACCTACTGAAGTTTGTAACATCAAAACATCTATTAAAAATATTTTTTGAAAAAAAATTAACATAAAAGTTGTAAATATCATTAAAACCTATAACTTTCATGTTGAATATTTTTTTAAAAAATTATTTCTACATAAGTATTTTAAGGTGTCAAAGTTAACGAATAAAACGAGAGATTTATTCGCAAAGCTTAAACATTAGAGAGGCTGATATGTAAGTATTCCCATATATAATAAAATTGGATATCAATACCGTTAGACGCCATGGATTATCTTAAATAATTTTATATATATTATATGGTATTTACATTTACTTTAATAAAATTATGTAGTATTTATATGAACCGATAGAAATTAAAAAATTACTTAATTTTTTTGAAGAATACAAAAAATTTAAAGTTACAATTAAATTAAATATAATATTTAATAACTAATAATAATTTATATTACTCACGTACCTAAAATTAATTAAATATATTAATATAAATTACTTTATTATAATCAGATATGTGATCTAGTTTTGACCTGATTAATTAATAATTTAATTATCTAATTAATGAATTAATTACTAGATCACATACCTGATTAAATTTTATATTAATTATCTAGTAAGAATGGAAAAATAATATTATAATCACGTACCTGATTGAATTGGAGATCATGGTAATGCATGTCTTCATTATGTTTGATCTAGTTTATGTGCATAATTACACATGAATATCATGAACAAGGCGCATACTTTATGCTAAGTATCATTATTTTGCCTCTATTTAGGACGCATAAATGAGGAAGTGAAAGAACTTTGAATTAGTGGCGGAGCCAGGATTTATTATTTGGGAGGGCGAAACGAATATTATGTAAATAATAATTTTTAAAATATTACTAGTCAGTATAAATTATAATATAAATAAGAATTAAATTTTAGCTATAGTATAATTTTTGAATTTCGACAATAAATTCGAGAGTAGAAAATTCTATAAATTTTTATCATATATTGATTAAGTGATAATAATTAAAATTTATGTACTTATTTAATAATTATAATAAATAATTATATATAATCTACTAATTCATTCATTCTATTAAATGTTGATAGCAAGATCGGAATTTGGAGGCGCAAAGCAGGACGAGCTTGGGAGCATCAGCAAAAATTGACAATAGGCCGGCATGATTTCAGACTCGATCATCAACTACTATTTGTCTTACATATTCGATTAGCTCTTACATTTTTACAATTTTATTTTTAGCATGTTACTCTTGATTCATATCTAAACCATTTTGATTATTGTATAAATATTTTGGAGAAAAATTTAACATAAAATTTATATATTTTAAGGTGATTTACAACTTTGATTAAAAAACTTCTCTAAAAAATACTTTTAAACAAGTATTTTGAGGCTTAAAAATTTTAGTGGATTTCAAAATAAACTATTAATCGAAATTATGGAGTCTCATAACACCCACTTGAAAATATTTTTTGAAAAATTTTTAAAATAAAATTATATATCTCATCAAAATCGACAACTTTTATTTTAAATTTTTTAAAAAATATTTTTAAATAGATTTTTTTTAGAACAAAAAAAAAAGATATTTATAGCACCATTGAGATTTGAACATGGGTTGCTAGATTTAGCATCCTATATCCTAACCACTAAAGCTTACAGCACATAGTGATAATATTCTAAGTGATGCAGTATTATAAATGTTATATTTTTTAGTCAAAATCTATATACTAGATTTTGTCACCGAAGATGGGGGGGGTGCGGGGCGATCGCACCCCCCCTCCCCCCCAAACTACCACATAGCTCCGCCCCTGCTTTGAATCCAATCAGGAAGCAAATGGTGAAGGCATCCAGTCCTCTAGATGAATGTCAGAGTTCATCTGACCGATCGTCGATGTCACCCCCAGCGGGATCGAATATAAAGCATGCACCAATCTTCCACATTCCTGATTATGAGTGTCAACAGCTGCGAACACAGCGAAGAGACGCTTAAAATTTCTATGCTGCGGATCATCCCCTTGATGAGGGGGATGGTACTGAAGATGATCACCAGAGTGATGGTGTTCAAAATTGACTTGATTTCAGTTTATATTAAACTATTTCATCTATGATATATACACGAAAGGCTGTTATTATTTTTACAATTTAATTTATAGAAGATTTTAAAAGATTCCGTTTAAATTCAAATTTAAATTCAAAAATCGATTGCCGCTAGTTTTTAACAGTTAAGATTTTCTGTGATTTTTTACTTTTCTTGTTATATATTATCCAGTTATTAGTTGTTCAGAGTACAACAACAATATCTCACTCTATAAGTTTAATTAAATAATTTTTAAACTTAGAAAGTATTAATAATTAAAATAACAAATAATTAAACATAAATATAGTGTCGACTTTTCCCCCATAATTTAACAGTACTACAAATTAATTGCTATTATTACTACATAAATTCGTGCATGGTAAAAACAAGTTACTATAATCATAGTTCAGCTGTGATCCGTTAGGATAGGTCCCATACTCAGATAAAATTACCTTTCGAACACCTATTTATAGCTAGTTTTTAAGAAAGTTTGAATTATACAACTGTGGGCATATATTATATGTATCATTTCTAATTCAAATTCTTTCAAAATTGTTAAAAAATATGTCAAAATTTACTCCTACAAATACTTTGATAGTTTTCGTATGATATTTAAGAATGAATTTTGACATTGATGTGGGATGGCCTTGCCACTTTCCAAGATTATATAAGGTTAGCTCTAGCTGGCCAACGAACTGATCGGATAGGGTCAGAGAGATCCACATGATGATGAGCAGGCATGTAAGTCAATCCATGGATCAAAAGCGACACAACACATGACGGACTGCTTGTGCTATGTCGATAGGACGGCCATATAATATGGAGTTCTGTGATTGGCGATTTACTATCCCTATATTTTATTAAATCGTATTTAATATATGTAATTAATAAGGAGAGGGTCAGAAAAGGTTATGAATAAGAAATCAGACCCACGCAGTAGGGAGATCAATCCATCATTGCAAAAAATAACCATGCTAGATATAAAACATAAATTTGGAGAGATTTATGTTGAGAAATAGAAGGATAAAATTAATTATGTGATGTCTCAGGCATATTGTGAGGAATTTTTATTGTCCTCTTCCTCTTCCCAACTACTCTACCAACATTTGTAACAATGATCGCTAATAGAGTTCATTTCATTTAGTTACGTGAATGTAAATCACAAAAAACAATTGAACGACGCAAAATTTATGTTTCTATTTCTCATACGTTGTTTTAAATTATTTACTTTCAACTTTGCACATGTACTTTTGAAGTCCTAGAACATGAAGTCTCATTAGACATAATTTTAAATTTTTTTAAAAAATTGAACTAAAAATTATATACTTATCAATTATAATTTTTTTTTTTCATAAAAAAGAGAGATTTGGTCTGAGTTATTGTAGAATCGGTAACATTTATTCATCATGCTTATACAACCCATCCTTCCCTCTCCGGAAGACGTCATTTTCCACGTGTACGCCTATGACTGGCCAGGACACGCGTTCCACGCAACACAAGCCTCCGATAAACGTTACAGTAGACAAAAACACGGTCTCACGGTCACAAATAAAAGCTAACAGTTCGTGCAGAAAAACTCCGTGTGCTACTCTCGCAATCGCGCAAGAGAGAAAAAAGATCGTCGAGATCCGAAATGCGTGCGCTCGTTTCCCTAGTCTTCTTGCTAGCGATCGGCGGCGCCACCGCCCTCTATTCCCCCAACTCACCAGTTCTCCAGCTCAATCCCTCCAACTTCAAATCCAAGGTGTATATAAACTTTCTTTTCTTAGATCCAGTGCGTTGCGTAAATAAGGATTCAAGATAAGATTAATAGGAGTACTTGAATTTTGCGCGGTTGGTTACAGGTGGTGGAGTCGAATAGAGTGGTGTTGGTGGAGTTCTTTGCGCCGTGGTGTGGGCACTGCAAGGCGCTGGCCCCTATCTGGGAGAAAGCCGCTGGCGTGTTGAAGGGCGTAGCTACCATCGCCGCCATTGATGCCGATGCACACAGATCCATTGCCCAGGTTCGATGATATTTCTATCTTTTATTTGATGTCCCAGGCTCATTACTCTTTTCACTGTTAATCATGTTTTAATTGCAGTATTACGCCATGCTGCTTTCTTGTACTTTAATCTTTTTATATATCCCCTTTGCAACTACTAAGCGTTAAAGAATTGAAAATGTTAGAAACTGAGCAGTCTAGACAAAAGAAGAAGAAGAAGAAGTCAACAGGGCAGCAAGACATCACAAATGCCAATCACTGTTTGGGCTTGGGCTGGGGCATGACTTGACATGATGGCAATGTTACTTTACCTGCAAATTCTGTGTTTGGCACTAACAAAAATTGGTTAAACGACAGCTAAAGTGAGCATCAAAGAGAAATTAGATTTTACATGAAGGTTGTAGCTCTATGAACCATCGAGTTGGACGTTGTCCAATGTCCAAGGCTAGGCAACATCTAAGAAATAGTAAAACACGAAACTAGAAGCAAAAGAAGGCGTACATGTCTACACAGCCACAAGATATGTCTATGGTTACGTTTTCTTACAAACAGATTTAAAGCTAATATGAAGGCATAAATGAGTGTCTATAACTTAATCTACCAGTCATTACTTTCTATATGATTTAGAAAAAAATCATTTGTATATGAAGTTATGAGAAAATAACAATCATTCCACTATGTTTATCTTGTTTTGCCAACACAACTTGAAGTCTTCAGTCAAGTCCGTTCCGAAAAGTCGAAGGAAATGGGATTTTTAACCATGGGTAAACAATAATAACTGTTATTATATTTGTAATGAGAATAATATATACTTATGCTAGGATACAGATCCTGAATTTGTTTGTCTCTTAATAGGAGTATGGGATTAGTGGATTCCCCACAATAAAGGTATTTGTTCCTGGCAAAGCTCCTGTGGATTATCAAGGTGCAAGAGATGTCAAACCAATTGTTGAGTTTGCTCTACAACAGGTACTCTTTTATGCAGCCTTTAAATCTATGTGGGTTTTTGGAAAATGTTAGATTTGTGTTATGAAGATAATGCTGATAGTTTGACTTTAGCCATTTGTTGTAATTTGAGGAAAACAATAGGAAGTCTAAAAAATAAAAGATGTATTTTTATCGTAAAATTAAATGTTATTGCAACTTTTGGGTGAGGGTTTCTTTAAGAAATAGATAGACTATGATAGAAAACGTTTTACTAATTACGTAGCTCTATAGCAGTTATTTTTTTATGTTTCTCATATGAAATATAGTCGATCACGTTTACTTACTATATTACCAAACTTTAGCTTTGTTGCCACGTTCATGTGCAGTATTCACTTTATTTTCACTATAATGGTATTCAAACACTAATGAGTGCTGAAATTGATTATTTGATAATCAAGGAACAAAAATATGCACATGAGCATAGTGTATAAATTCATTCCGTAAGTGCATATTCACGATGTCACTTTACAAACACTAAATAGTCATAAAGGATGAATAATAAAAGAATACTTAGAATATAGACGTGCAGCCTGACCTTTACTGAGCAATTAGAATGGCTTTATATCATGATTTTACGTGCCGGGCGGCATGGTCAAACTGTGCTGACTGTGCGAGCCGTGCCGGTTGGCACATTATTTTTATTTTATTTTATGTATCCCTTCTATCAGCCACATCGGCACTCTATATGGTAGTGAACTATGTACTATATACTTTTACTATATAATTACTATTTTTATATTTAGTATTTTATTAATCTTTTTTTATTATTATTGCTTAATTAATTTTAATATTTAAAAAATAAAAAAGTACGCGGATTGGCACGTCTCGAGTTTCGAATTTATCGAAATTCTGCTCGGCACGGTACGGAAAACCTTGCTTTATGTACATGCTAATCCTTTTGTTAGTGTAAAAGCATGCTCATGAAGTTAAGGCCTGCTCCTATGTATAGCCTGATGTATGTAAGGAAATACTTAATGCTTTTACCTTTCCAGATTAAGGCACTTCTAAAGGACCGGTTAAATGGTAAAACTTCTGGAGAGTCCAATGAAAAAAGTGACACAAGTGCTTCAGTAGAGTTGACTTCTAAAAACTTTGATGAACTTGTCCTTAAAAGCAAGGAACTATGGATTGTCGAGTTCTTTGCGCCATGGTAAGTGACACATGCTTTCATTATGTTACGCTAAATGTAAGCTATTTTCAACTGTAAGTTTGTCTGATATTTCCGCTGTGGTACATGATCATACTTGTCATGCTTATGCAAGTAATCGAATTAATAAGGAAGCCTATTATTGGCAGAAGATTATAACAGGAAATTAGATTCAGTAATAAACAACATAATCTGTCCAAGCAATATTGCAGTAGCTGAATTGAAACAATATTACAGTTCTTAACCTTGGTTTAGAAGGTTTAATTAGATAGTAGTATTGTTATTTGTTTAAGTCTTATGTGTTTAAAAATATTAGGTATTTATTGTTCTTGGTATGACTTTTTAGTAAGTAGGGAGTTTCGTGTAGTCGGCTAATGTCTCCACTAGATTACTTAAGCACTCTTTTGACGAGAGAATGGTATCATTAGGTTTAGCTTATTTACTGTTATCTTATATATTTTCCAACCATCGTGCATACATGGCTGTCTTTTTTGGGTTACGTAACTTTGTTGTATGTTTTTTTCATCTTGCTGACGCCACTAAACTTATGGTGTTGTCCTTGCGTGGACCGACCTGCATGATTTCCTATAAGTTTCATATGATATTGGTTTTCTCAGATAAATTGCCTGTGTTGTGATTAGTTTCCTAACTGGATTTCTGTTAATGGAATAGTAGATAATAATAATAAATTTATACCCTAAGTACCCCTGTGAAGTAGATGTTGTTTGCATGAAGTCGCCATATTGCATAAAGGCTAATTCACATAACTTGACCTGTGTCATTGATTGCTTAGTGAAATTTCATACAACTAGGAAGATAAATCTATAACTTCCAAATGTATGTGTATCTTATTCATAGCAATCAGAATTTGTTTTTAGAACTGCTCAATCTGAAGGAGTTCATTTCTGAAAGTTTATGCAGGCTGCAGTATTATTATTTTTATCATTCTTATTTTTGTTTCCTGTGTGGAGATAATTGGAGCTTGTAATTTTCTTAGAGCAACTTGGCATTAGCATGAAAAAGCTATGACTAGCTGATGAACAGTAATTTACCAAAAATCATTAGTCTTCATGTTTTGTGCAATAAAGTTATTGTGGTGTGCATTTGAACTAGAAGCTTTACCTTCAGATCTTGGTTCATGGTTGTTTTGTAGGTGCGGGCATTGTAAAAAATTGGCACCTGAATGGAGGAAAGCTTCAAATAACTTGAAGGGCAAAGTGAAACTAGGGCATGTGAACTGTGATGCTGAAAAGGTTTGTCTATTCTCAATATATTATAATTTCTATCATTTTTTTGGGTGATAAATTGTGGTGTGTTATTGAAGAGACTATTTTGTTAGTTCTAGGCTTTTGGTAAAGTAGATGTTTTTATCCTGATTTTATTTGGAGGCTAGCGAATTATGCTAATCTTAAAAAATTTCCACATTTGACTTAGCTTTGTAGCTTGACTAGCATGACTCTGTCGTTCAACTAATTGTAAAACTTAGTAGTCATACTATTGAATCAGCTTTTTGATATTGTGGAATACAGTCCTTGATGAGCAGGTTCAATGTTCAAGGATTTCCTACTATTTTGGTGTTTGGCGCTGACAAGGATAGTCCATTCAACTATGAGGGTGGGAGAACAGCTCGTGATATCGAGTCATTTGCTCTAGAGGAGCTTGAAAGAAATGCCCCTCCTCCAGAAGTTACTGAACTAACTGGGCCGGTAAGCATCATTTCTAATGGCTTCTGTTTGATATGTCATTTTATCATGGTAGTGACAAGATTGTACCCATCTTTTTATAGGATGTCATGGAAGAAAAGTGTTCTTCAGCTCCCATATGCTTTGTGGGCTTTCTCCCTGACATTTTGGATTCGAAAGCTGAAGGAAGGAATAAGTACATTGAGCTTCTCTTAACAGTTGCTGAGAAGTTTAAGAAGAGTCCTTACAGGTACATATGAGTTAAAAGTATCTATCGCTTTGATGGCCTTCAAAACGTAGTAGAGCAATGCATGTTTCAATATCAATTTTCTTGTATACAAGCAACTTAAAAACTTAATAGGCATAGCTGGTAAAATCAAACTCATAATAGAAGACTTCCATGCTGTTTTAGTCTTATTTGCAAATAGGATAGGTCTGTTGTGAAGCAAGACCCGCAGTGAGGCTTTGTAGTTGGTAGGTATTGAGATGTTGAAGCTTCCGCTTTAAGGTTCTCATTGCAAACATTGACATTTCATGACCTCATGGAATCAAACCCTAGATCGTCATCAATGAAGAGTAAGTTGAGGTGGCAAATTGGGGTACAAAAAACTTGGACAGAATAACACAAGAAACGCATGCACATTTAATGTAAAATTTGATGAACTAATGGAATCCAAGAAACGCATACTCGTTTAATGTGGAAAATTAATGTCAAAAACCCCTAAACATCATGAAAACTCTTAAACCAAATACAAGACACAAGTACAAATTTAATGTCGAAAGTCCCTAAACCAAGTATAAACCACTAAGCTTTAGCTAATAATTCTCACGATATTATAGGAAGTAACAAAACATCGGACAGAATAACACAAGACACAAATACAAATTTAATGTCGAAAACCCCTAAACTAAGTATAAACCACTAAAGCTTTAACTAATAATTCTCACGATATTATAGGAAGTTGCATTTTCCCAAATGATTTACACGAGGGATTTTCACCAAATCTCTGCATATCTAACACAATCTTTCTCCAAGCTTGCATGGAATCCTTCAAATATGGGTCCCGGTACAAACATCATGAATCAAGCACATTCACCCATTAATTGCTATAATAAAAGGCCCCTTACATATGAGTCACGGGAACCCATATAACAATATACAAGTAGAATTCTATATGCAGAGGAGGCTCTGCCTGTCAACATCATCAAGGGGCTAACCCGATCTTGTATTTTCATTTGGCACTTTTTTTTTTTTGTATTCTGAAAGCAATAATGTTGACCTCAACATGTTATCTTCTTTGAACTCAATCCATCTCAGTTAACCACAAAATCCAATAGTTTTTGTTTTTGGGTAAGTTTGTCCCGTTGAAATACTCAGGTTGTCCACATATGAAGTAGCAGTCCTCTTTAACAAAATATCTGCAAGATCGATTCACTACTTGAAAATTTTCATATCTGCTCTATGGTACATACTCTCACAAAGTCTAGAATCTAGAACATGTTTGGATCCCGTTTATATCTATGAATATCTTTACATCGACTTGAGTGTTACTTATTTGAGGACTGCTTTTTTTTTCCCCCCTTCTGGATACCAATATACGCAGAGGTTTTCTTTTTTGGTCATTCATGAGGACCAACATTATTAGTTCTTGCGCAAGGAGTTCTGTGCATTTTTGTAACAACTTACATAGGAAGTGGGTTTTTCGAGAAGGAAAAAAAGAGAGTAGAAGAATAAAAAGTTTGAACAAATTTTGTTTTTAGAAGCATCATGTGAGTTGGTAACAGTAAATTCAAGTTATGATGCATTTTTTTAAACTAAGTATTAGATGAATAGATGCACAAGTTCTAAAGCTGGAAACACCATTTTCACTGTGGATTGACTTGAGCAGGTGATCTTGAATCAAATGGGAAATGTAAGTTCTTTTGTGGGCCTTTGACATGTCATACGCCATAAAGGGCATTTATGGTTAAGAGTGCCATCAAGCTGGAACAACCTGTAGCCGGGTCCATTTAGTGGACTGGGCTTCGTCCTGGTTGGGCTATACTAAACTACTTTTGAGCTGGCCCATACGAACAACAAATACAGCAGGTGCATAGCGGCCGGCCCACACTGGTTTATCAATGATTGGGATGGGTTGAATTAGTTCTTACGGCAAGTGCAACTCCTCTATATCTCTTTACAACCTATTCACCAGCTAATAGTAAACTGAGCGAGTCAAGCTGCGAGTAGTTAGCTTCTAGTAGTAGAGATGAGCTAAGGACTGATAGGAGAATTCCTAAACAGAAGGAAGGAATGAGGGAGGATTTTCACCCTCGCTTCCAATATCAAAGGACTGAGCTAGGAAGTGATTGGTGTAGCTTTATCCATCTCTATGGTTGATAGGAGTAAGCCAGGTGATTAGGGAAGCGTCAATAATGCCAAGGGAACGAAGGATCGCTGACAGAAAGTTGCTGCTAGCACTGCCAATTTGTTATTGGAAGTGTAGAACGTGGACACCGTGAAAGATCGACCCTAATAGTGACTCTTTGACGGCATGAGCACTTAAATTTTCTTAGAATGTTAATTGTGATACTTGAGAAGCTGTTGTGTATAGTGATAGCCAAGATTTGAGGAGTAGCTGTTGCAAATGGGAACATCTGGAATTGGTCCAGGGGTGTTATTTGTTTTGAGAAGTTGTTCAGTAGGTGGGTAGAGCCGGGACTAGAATGTCCCAACTTGGCTCATCAGCAGTCGTAAACTAGGCCAAATATATGGATTAGATTAGATCGGATTGGCACCTTGTGGTGGCCGGTGTAGTCCGTCCAAACATCCTCTCTTGGTATTTTTTTAAAAAAACTTTGAGTACAAGAATAATAGGTATTGTTACTTTCTACAATTATATAGTTCCAAGTTTTTCAAAAAATACTTTGAGACGAGTCAAAAAGATCTCCAAAATTATAGAAAAAACTAAATCTTCGGAGGCTTTTTTGACCCTTTGGAAGCATTTTTGGAAAAACTTAAAATTATAAAGTTGTATAACACAATAAAATCTAATTTTCTCATATTCAAAGGTTTTTTAAAAATGTGATTTTGGTGATTGCACCGGGGATCCCGTACAGTTAACCATGAAGTCTTGTCGCAATTTAGTAGAGTGATTCAGCTTGGGGTGATTATGGGGCTAGCCCGCTCTGTGCAATGTCCTAGGTCATCATCTCTGCTGAGTGCCAACGTTGAAACATTATCAGTCTTCTAATACTGTTCATTCCATGATGACACAGAAGCTACAAAAAGGTTTTCCAGTAATACTCTGCTAATAGATAGATATGGAATCAACATCAATACTTGGGACATATTGCTAACTATTGTCCCTATATTGCAGATTTGTATGGGCAGCTGCGGGAAAGCAGCCCGATCTTGAGAAACAAGTTGGTGTTGGTGGCTATGGTTACCCCGCATTGGTAGCTCTGAATGTCAAGAAAAGCGTCTATGCTCCGCTTAAAAGTGCTTTTCAGCTTGAACCGATCGTGTAAGCCAATCATTCTGATACATAACTGTCTTGTTGGTGTTCCTTTTCTTGATTTTCACTTCCTATGCATATTAAGAAACGGTTTTGTTATTGCAGTGAATTTGTGAAGGAAGCGGGATATGGGGGCAAGGGTATCCTGCCAATGGAGAAGCCCAGCATCGCTCAAACAGAACCTTGGGATGGTAAAGATGGAGAGGTCCTCGAGGAGGATGAATTCTCGCTCGATGAGTTAATGGGAGAAGACACTGCATCAAAAGATGAATTGTGATAGAAAGACTTAGATTAGGTTCATATCTTGAACTTTTGGATGCACGTCATGTTTGAAGATGGACTCGAGATGATCGCTTTTCATGATCGAAGTTCCTTAGCCTGGAGCTGTCCTCCTCTATGGTCTGATTTGGCATAACTATAAGTTAGAGAGCTGCCTGAGTGTAGAATTTAACTTATTTCTGCTAGACTAATAAAATTTTAACGAATTTCACTTGCATTTCATTTTGCTAGATCAATACATGGCGCAGCTCAAACATGGCTTACTTTTGAAACACTTCACTATGTCGTCTTAATGCAAATGCTATGTTCCATAAATACGTATTGCCAGCATACCTTAGAATTATTATTTATTTAATGGCATTCACTTTTATTCCAACGTGTTATAAGCGAACAAACAGCAAATTTTAAGCATCATTTTCCTTCCACTTTCACAACTTTTTCAGTAAATAATAAAATCATATTTTCGCCTCACTTCCATCTGTACTTAAATAAAAAATAGACTCACATCTTAAATCCACTCTTAACAGCGACTTTCATTCACATTTACCAAAGTAAACAGGGGTCAACTTAAGCGACCTTGAAAGTCTTAAAGGAGAGTAAGATGCATAAGAAGTATGAACAAGAATGCTGCAAGTTGGTTAAAAAAAGTTCTAGCTTTACTTTGGTATAAATCATATAAAAAATACTATTCTTTATTATCATTTTAATCTGAACAAACAATTATAACTGATGTGACCTTCATTCCCACGTCAGCTTACTTTTTATTATTAAATACTTGGAAATGACAATATCTTCACCAATCCTTAATTTCTCATGGTAAAAATAATACTAAAAGATAGCATTTCTTAAATAATTTCTACTGAAAATTCAGGAGAGCCAGCTTCTCCAAATATGCAGAATCAGCAAGACGAACATATTCTTTTAAGAAGGTAAATTAAACTTATTTTTTTGGGATCTCGTCTTACCAATCCCACAATCGCTTTCACCTTGGATGTGGTGAAAAACAAAATATGACAACTCACTTTTATCAAACAACGCAGGAGGCCTCTACTTACTTAGAAATAAGTAGACAATTACCACAGTTTTTCAGAGAACTGCATGGAGGCACTTCTTAAACTATGAATACCACATACCTAGGTTTCCAATGTCATTCATACGGATTTCTTAAGCTCTTAAGAAGTTCTGGGATATCATACCCCAGCATATCATCGACAGCCTGAATCATCTTCGGCTTGAGTTTCTCAAACTTGTCAAAGCTGTAGCCACTCAAGACCTCCCTATAGTGTTCAACACTAGGAAAATCACCTGCTGCTAGATGGAACTCTCTCTGGACCTGTAGAAAGATATCAACGTTTGACAAATCAAACATATAAGAGTTCCAAATATAAGGTCATTAGTTTTATTAAACTGCTTATTGCATGCGGTAATGGCTATTAAACAATAATTGACACTAATATTGGGGCAGCAACAGGTAACTGGAGTAGGGATTTTAAGGGACGACAACTTTGGTATACTATACGATGAGATTGTCTCAAAAACTTGATGGGATTGAAAATTAATTCTCTAACCCACTAACATTTGAAGCATCAAAATTAGAGTCATGCGAACTAGAGCTATGTCAAATAAAACCAATGATTTAACTACAGAGAAGGTGGGTGTGGTTCTTTGAGAAATTCAGAAGACTTCGTAAATACAAACACCACAGTAGAAGTTCTGACAAGGTCGAGAAAATCTGAACTCTTCAAATAGTCAATATGAAAGGAAAAGCTAAATTTGAAGACTTCTTTTTCGTAGTTTACATTATAACCTAGGAATTTGCTCCCTGAAAGTTTGCTAATAGAAATAGAAATATAGATGGGCATACAGAAAACTTGCCTTTGCAAATTCAACTTCGAGGCTATCGATCAGCTTTTGTTGAGCTTTAGCCTTGCCCATCATTGACGGCATCTCTTTTCGGAGATGGCTGATTATATAGGAATGAATCTTTACTGCTCTTGCCCTCTTTACAAACTCATTGATCTATAACAGAACAGAGATCAGTTTAAAAAAAAAAAAGAGAATCAAGTTGGCACAAATTCGTATGACTACCAACCCTCCGGTCACAAGCCTTCTTAGGGATATCTTTCAAATCAGAAAGGAGGTCATCTTGTTCTTTCTCAAACAAATCTTTGCCCATAGGACCAACTGCCGCTTCATTAACAGGCTTGTCATTGAACGAACTGTAAGAACAAATAAAGCAGCTCAGAACAATTTCACTAACATAGCCGAGTAAAATTTTGGTTAAAGAAAAACCTACATATTTTGTAGACAAAATCATACTTTCTCATTAAAAATCCTATAGAAATTTTAATTGAGAAGAAAACGTTCTTAAAATGCTTGATAGAGCTAAGTACTACAGTAATCGAATTGATGCCATACCCAATATAAACACGCATAACCTCAGGGGTGTTTATAACTTTTCCTAGCGACCACATCAGGGCTCCATAAACTCTCATGAGCTACAAAGGACATATAACACCATGATCCACAAACAAAAGAATAAAATACATATAAAAACAAAGAAAATAACAAGCATAACTCATATGGTAATCGGAGAAGAGATTTAAAAGGAGGATACCTGTTGAGTGTCAACTTGGTCTGCTTTGTTGAGAACTACACGAATTTTGTCATCATGTCCTCGAAGAGAGCCAATGACACGCTTGAACTCATCACTTATGTCAAGCTTATGGGGATCAAAAAGTAGAAGAATAAGGTCACACTTAGCAGCAAACCATGACGTTACTCCAGTGAAATCATAGCTCCGTTGAGTGCGTTGCTTTTCTCCAGAAAGAACTCCAGGAGTATCAACAAAGGTGATGTGCTCCAGAAGCTACATAAATGCAGAATCATAATTTCAATTAGCATCCCATAGCATATTGGAGGTACGCTAAGATTCAGATCAGATTACCGGGTGCGGCATCTGGGAGCATTCAAATTTTGCCAAGAAAGCAGAACCAAAGGATGTTAAGCCACTAAAAGGCATGTCTGCTTGTACTGCAATAGTATTTCCAGGAATACTCCTTTCATCTGATCCTGACTGCAGAATGAAGATCGCAAATTAAAAATTATACATCCTTCTTTTTTCTGGAACACAAATGACTAAAGTTTATAGAATTCTGTTTATGGATAGCACCAAGTAGATAAGAAATCACTGACTAATGACAAAAATCGCCATTCCTATAAAGAATTCTACATAGTTAATTTGCTATCTTATGACACGACTTTATCATAACTATTTGAGAAGAAAAAAAATAATTCAAAACTGCATTCTGCTACCTGTATATGTTCCCCGATGCTATATAAGATGAACATAAAGAATTAACTTAACCAGCTGATCTAGTAAGGATGTCTGGACACTAACATATTGCATGGCTTCACTTACCAATGAAGGAGAGATCTATCAATAAGATATACAAAAATTCTTTTCTATTGTTCTAACATGGTATCAAAAGCAGGTTCACAAAACCCTAGTTTTTTAAGTCATTTCTCCCACGGCCCAAACCCTTTTTTTGCCCTCCTCTCCGCCACTGCTGCCACCTCGCGGTACTGTTCACAGTGAACAGTACTGCAGCACTACTCATGGTGAACAGTACTCCGAACACTTCATCGTGAACAGTATAACTGATGTTGTACTAAAATTTTGAGCCTCCATATGTGTGTGATTATACTATGTGATTGAGCCTAGCTACTGCCTGCACTCAAAACTATTGTGCTCCTAACTCTCTACTCTCTCTATATCTGTGTTCATATACGATTGATCTTATTTCTATGGCCGCCTCCGATCATAAGGTGCCCGTGGGTACTACAATTAAACACAATGGTACAAATTACACTCTATGGGCACAGGCATTCCGATTGTTTCTTGGTTCGCAAGGCAAGATGAATCACATTATATCCGATGGTCCAGATAGTAAAGATGCTACTTTCTCGTCCAAGCAGAAAGACGACTATAGCGTGATGACGTGGCTCCTCAATAGCATCGAACGGAATATTGCTTCCAATGTCTTATTTCTTAAGACTGCAAAGGAAATCCGGGATTCATTTAAGGCATGAAATTAATATTTCCAGGATTTATGAACTCTTTGGAAAACTGTTTTCTTTGAAGCAGTGTTGTTAAAGGCGAAAGACGCTCTAAGGTGCCAAGGCCTCAAAACGCCCGAGGCGCTCGCCTAGACGATGTGAGGCACTAATGCAAGTTTATCATGAATATAGAACTATGAAAGGAAATAGTAAATGTCATATAGTGTCATAACACAAATACAAAATAAAATAAAACCTACACACTAGAACAAAATATAAGACAAAAAAACTAACACAAGGAGAGTGAGTAACTCCTAAATTTGATAACTTAAGCCTTTATAAACATTTTTTCTCTTTTGCTTTTACTTTTTTACCCTTGACTTAAGTTATTTCAACACCTAAAGAAAATAGTAAATGACAAATCCTTCTCACCCCAACTTTTTTTCATGCGTACGAGCCAAGGCGCCCGGGCGAGCGTCTGGGTAGCGCTTTGTGAATATCGCATCGTCTTGACTTTCTTACGGTGCCTGGGCCTCGCCTTAGCGCCTAGGAGAGCGCCCGGGCACCTTTTAACAACACTACTTTGAAGCAGTAGAATCATTCAGTGAATGATTATTTTGCCTCTCAAAGGAATTTGGGATGAATTGTGCTTCTATCAACTTGTCACACCATATTTGCAAAAACAAAGAACACATAACTTAATAGGGTAACATTTAGTACCATCACAACAACGAATCTATCAGTTGTAGGCTCTGGTCCAATATGTGCACCTATACATGAAATTATTAAATAGTCAAAGAGTCTTCAAATTAGATGCACAAAGTAGAAAGAAGGTATATCACAACATTGTGAAAGAATATACCTGGATAACTAGTTCTAAGCAAATGCTTAATGAAAGTCGTTTTTCCAGTAGAATATTGACCCAAAAGCATGACCATAGGTTTCGCATCAAAATCACTGCTTGTCTGCAAAGACACCATTAAAGTGTAATTCAGATTCTAAAAAAGGAAAAGGATACACTACCTTAAATTAGCTTCTTTTCAACTTCTACAAGAAAACACTTGACAAATAAAAATAACGACGACTAACTAAAAAGATAACTTAAAAGAAGTTTTACGTACCAATAAAGGAGAAACGAAGTCATTAAATCGATAGGCAACTTCCAAAGGCTTTAGCTTTTCAATATATAGTTTTTTTAAACCATCCACGATAGAAGTCACTGAACTTAGGGGCATCTGCATATCATAGAAATGCTAGCAGTAGTTACATTGGCAGAGTCAACAGATACAATCCAATGAAAGTACTACAAAAAAGGGTAGAGTTGAATAAAAACATAACACGAAAAATGATGTGCTAGTTCTCGAAATAAAATATTCATTCTGATGCAGTTCCCCAGCCATATAAAGTGCATATATTAAAGCAGAGTACAGTTTGCAACTTTTTTGCCTACCTAACAGTATCCATTTTCAGCTGTACATAAAGATAGGAGCAGTACAAAGATCTCTAGCCCTAAATAGCTGATAACTAGGATGGATAAGCATCATTTCCTAACAACTTTTTCTTCAAAAGATATTGATCAAGAAAGTGTATTCAAAAGCGAAAGATGGATAACCGCTTAATAAACATCATTGACATCCACTAGATCGGAAGAGAATACAATTAGATTCTTTCACATTTTAACTATAACAAAAGTTTACATATACTCAAATGCAACTCACAAAGGAATCAGATAAGAATATAATTTGAAAAATTGATTACTCGTAGTTTGAAGGATATAGTTATTTGAAGCATGTGCTAAAATCATCCAGCATAGCATTCCCTACGATGCTGAGCATGCAACTTCCGGGACAAATCACTAATCAAACTATTACAAAAAAAGAATTCATAATTCATAGTAAGACCAAGCATTTCATTGTTATCCCTACTACTCGAGTCCATCACATTGGCCATTTCAATAGGCTATAACATAAGAGCAATCTATATCTAAGCAACAAAGTTTGCCATCAAATCATAAGAACATAAACAATAATTTCTCAGCATTTACATGAAACACGTAAAATCCCACCTAGAGTCCTAATGAAGAACATGACAGCAGAAAATAACCAACCTTCTTCACAGATTTTGTAGAAAACCACACTGAAGATGACACTGGGAATTGTGATGCTACAATAAATTAAGACCAATTAGCTATCAAAATACATAATTGTTTGGGCCAACCAACAATCAAAGGTGCATACCATCTGGATCAGGATCAACCTTCTTTGGGGAAGGCTTAGTTCTCTATACCAAATAACCAACAGCATTAGATGATGTATTAATACTTAAGGATCTATTTTCAAAAAGATTAGGAAAGGGAACCAAACATACAGTGAGCAAATCATCCAAACCATCCATTATGGGAAGTTTTACTTTTTCCAAGTCTGAAACAATTCAAAACAAGCCAATCCATTCACATTCACATTCACAAAAAGTTAAAAAGTTGAGAAAATAACTAAAGATTTCTTGTAGTATTAAAAAAACAAAAATCTGGACAATGAATATGTCACATGCCACCTGCATGAGTAAGCGTTTCCTGGCTGATATCATATCCTCCTTGTGCCAATGCAATCAGCTATAAATCAAAGAGATAATAATCAAGAGTCTTTGATAAATAAATGCAAACAAACAGAGAATAGAGGGAAAACCTGCATCGCGATTATAAATTCATTGAAACCAAGGTAGCCTTGTCGTTTTGAATCAGCAATTGCCCACACCTTTAGACAAAGTTCAGCCAGGCAAAAGGATGTTAATTAAAGATTATTTGGGAAAAAAGAAGTGCATTTTGAGTAGCCTCAGTGACCAGAACAAATTATACAACATGGACCTTTCAGAAGCATCTATAAAAAGTAATACTTTTGTGATTGCAATTGCACAAACATGCACTATGATAGTAAATACAATGAAAACCAAGGTAACCATGTCATTTAGAGTGAGCATTCGCCTATGCCTAAGTTTACATAGGTGTTTGTATTCGTGGGTGTTCGTAGATGTTCGCGTATGTTCGTGGGTGTTCGTAGGTGTTTACGTGTGTTCATTACTAAATACAACTAGCCACATGAAAAAAAAACAATATTTCATTTCCATCTCATGGTCTAAACATCATTATACTTTCCTTATTGCATTATATTCAACACTTGAAAAATGTTTTTTTCGTAATTAGCAACCTTGAACTGCCTTGATTAAAGAAACAAACAAGAACAATGAAGTAAGAATGACAGAAAATTTAAAAATTATCTCACATGGATAGAAGAAATTCAGGACACATAGAAGAGCCAATGAACATTCACATAACATGAAAAAATAACCACACAATGTTTGTTAAAGCGAGGATCAAAATAGCTTTTAATGTGAACTTAGAGCATGAAAAGTTAGCTACACTGTTGAACATGCAACTAAAATATAATGCTTGTTGGGTGTTTGTAGGTGTTTGTGGGTATTCGTAGGTGTTTGCGTGTGTTTATTACTAAATATAACTAACCACATGGGAAAAAAATCAATATTTCATTTCCATCTCATGGTCTAAACATCATTATGCTTTCCTATTGCATTATATTCAACACTTGAACAATGTTTTTTCGTAATTAGCAACCTTGAACTGCCTTGATAAAAAAAACAAACAAGAACAATGAAGTAAGAATGACAGAAAATTTAAAAATTATCTCACATGGATAGAAGAAATACAGGACACATAGAAGAGCCGATGAACATTCACATAACATGAAAAAAAAACTATACAATGGTTGTTAAAGTGAGGATCAAAACAGCTTTTAATGTGAACTTAAAGCATGAAAAGTTAGCTACACTGTTGAACATGCAACTAAAATATAATGCTTGCTGGATTCTACCACCTGTTAGCAACCTCCTTGGATTGCCATTTATATTGTAAATTTAATACGGCAGACTAAACAACATACAACCATTTTACACCGAATGCAATACTATAAACTGAAACTAGATATCTAATTATCTGCCAGAAAGTTTTAGAGTCTTGTAGATTAGTTGTAATGTTCCCTTGAAAATAATTTCATCCCGCTTATGCTCAAGTTACCTTAAAAGTAAACATCTAAGATTCATCCGGCTATGCTCAAGTTACACAGATCCGACAACCATATTTTTCACTACCTCATGCACTGGAAATCAATACGTAGAGAAACAAACAGAAAAAACAATTCTCTGCTTAGTATTAAAATATTGGTATCCCCTCAAGCATCCTAATAGCAGCTACGTCGTGGAATAAACAAAACAAGATTTTACAAACTAGAAGAACACTTCTCCATATACGAAACAAGAAAGACAAGTGATCGAGAAAACAAAAAAGAAGTAAAACCTAATTTAAACGTCAATAGAAACATAAAGAAGCTGTGTTTAAGAAAATTATCCTCACCTGCTTCAGCTCTGCGCGGGACAATTTAGACATGGCGAAGAATTTGATGGCATCGTTACCCGTAATGCGCCCATCTCCATCTTACGAAATGTCCAGAGTATACAACTCATATGATTATCTTTAGGAACAATAAAACGAAATAGAAAAAGATAACCAATCACAAACCAGAATCGGCGAGAGAAAACCATTCTCGATAGATCTTCTGGTGCTCCTTCGAACAGGTTGCGATCGGAGCCGTGATAAAATCCATACGGTTTTCACAAGATCGAAGCCTCGGAAATTGAAATCTGTTCCGGCGAGGACCAGCAACGGTGCGCTCGCCGAATTTTGATTTTTGAAATGGAATGGAGTCTCCTGGAGACTGAGAGTGATTGGGGTTTTGATTGATTGATTTAATTTGTTTACTCTCGGACTTGTCCGAAAATACCTACCCGACTATCACTATGAACACGCTACACACACGTGAACAAATAACAATTACATTATTACACTCTATACCATTGTCATGTCGGACACAACTTCGGCATAAATTCCGTATTAATCTGAGTATCTTAGTTTGGTGGCTTTGCATTTCTGGAGAGAGGCGCGGCGCCTGAAAGTGAAAAATCAAACGCAAATTATTCTTTTTAGGGAGAAATGCATATCAAATCCCTATTTTTTATTTTGTATTATCATTTTTTTATGCTGTGCAAATTAGTTCTCAATATCTCCAGTCTCTTTACACACTAACATTTAACGGAGGACTAACATGTCGAAATCCAATTCTTTTAAATATATATATATATAATACTAATATTATAATTATTGAGTAAAATTCTGAATATATATTGTCTTTCAACATTGCCGTTACGTATATACACATAACTACTACAACCTTTATTTTATTTTCTAAAATTTTGGAAAACTTTGTATCCTATATATATATATATATATATATATATATATATATATTACTAGTACTATAATTATTGAGTAAAATTCTGAAAATATATTGTCTTTCAACATTGCCGTTACGTATATACGCATAACTACTGCAACCTTTATTTTATTTTCTAAAATTTTGGCAAATTTTTTATCCTATGTTGAGCTGTGAAACGTAATACATAAATGATCCATAAGCTGCCCACTATATACCAATCCTACTATATTACCAGGAGCAATCGAAAGCACATGATTAATGTTATTATTGTAGACACGTGCTAAGCATCGATTAAGTAGTTATTAAGTAAATTAAGCTTACCAATACTCACAAAATCTTCATAAAAGCTTTTTTGTATTGCATATGAAGATAAGTTATATAAGATCTTAAATAAATAAAAAATAAAGATTAACTTAGATCTTAAATAAATACTATTCTGACGTTATTTGTCGGGAAAATATTAATTTAATGAACTAGATTAACTTTTCGGCAAAGGGTTTTTTAATTAATAAAAAAGTTTGTGATAGATGTAGCTGGCAATATAGTCTTAGTCTGCTGAGACGTCTGTTTTACCGATCGAAATGCTTCTGTTGCAAAAGTATGTTTCAAATAATTAACTCCATGGAAAAGCGCTTATACGTTCTGTTGGAATTTTTGGCGGACGGTCTTACGCCGGAACTTGGGAATTTTCTTGTAGTGTACGTATGTATTTTTTTCTAAATACTTTTGAACTTTAAGATTTCCAACTGAATATAGTTGAATATCATAAAAATGTCGAAAATATAAAGCACGGAATTTGTTAGCTATTAGTGAGAGATGTCATAAAAGCTCATGGCTTGCATAAACAGTGGTTTGGCCCGCAATGTAGAGGCAGCCTGAGTAGAGTTGTGATTTTCGGCCCCTTGAACAATGCAGGCAGGCCTGGACAGCGGGTCAAATGGGCATAACTTTTTTCTTTTTAGGTTTATAAAGCTGCAGGCCAGCGGTCACTGGCCAAAGGAGCCGGACACACAAGCAACGCAGCCGGGCCCGGGCCGTGATGGCTAGACACAGCCCGTACGGTTGATTGAAGATCCTGAGAGTTTGGACTTTTTATGCTTTATAGTGTGTCCACCACGTTTTACAAAATCTACAAATCTTTCTAGTGTTGTTCTTTTTATTGGTCTTGACATCAAGTTCGGTTTCACATCTCGATCGAATGCTGTACGATAAACTAGTAAATTCTCCAAACTTGTGTTATTAGGATTTAAACCTCTAACCTATTTTTCATAAGAGATAAATTTTTTATTTTTTTCCAACATCAAATTTTGCTAATCAATTAGGTAAATGATTATTGGATTTCTATTCTTGTTAAAAACGGATAGAATGGGTGATATTTCCAAGTAATATACCCAAAAAAGAAGAGCTTAAAATGTTAGCGCATACTTTTGTCATACTTTGTTAGACATTGTCAGCAAAACTAATTACTATATTTTTGTAACGAAAACATGAGCTTAAGATCAGTCAAATGAATTTTAAACGGTGTAGAGAGGGTGCAACCTTAATTTTTTCCATTCTTTAAACTCGCTGATTCTAACTTCCTGAGACATTCAACGAAGCCTTCCAAATCATTTCGTGCTTTCAACCTTCCTTCTTCTCCCATCACAACCTCTCTGAACTGCAAAACCCTCCTCTGAATCTCTTCTCCTTCAAAACCACACATCACTCTTTTTATACGATCACAGACTACTGTTTTCCTGAGCCTGCCAATCTCCATTCCTATCCCCCAAGCTTTTACAATATAAGCACACGTGACAAACTGATCACCTGCAATGGGATAGCAAAGCATTCTCTTACCATGTCTTATAGCCTCCACCGTCGAATTCCAGCCACAGTGAGTTATATAACACCCAATAGCTTCATGGCTGAGAACCTCCTCTTGTTGCACCCACGATACTATTTTCCCCCAGCCGGCCACTCGGTCTACGAAACCTTCTGGAAGGCCGGCGCGCCACTCGTCTTCGTCTTTCAGAACCCACAAGAACGGGAGTTTTGTCGACTCGATGCCGAGAGCAAGCTCCGTGATCATTTCTGGTGGAAGCGATGCAACCCACGTGCCAAATGATACGTAGATCACTGAGTTAGGTTTCTGTTTTGCGAGCCACCCGGTGACCCACGAGCTCGGATTAGAGATATTATTAGTGATATCTTTGTTCGGGGATAATAACGGACCGATGGAGAAGATGTTTGGTTGGACAGCGTCCGGCGGGGGAGGTTGATGAGCAGCGTTAGCACTAGGTTGGAGAGGGAAGGAGTTGACGAGGATCCATTGGAGGGATTTGGTCCGATCCAGTACTTGCATCCAGAATTTGAATCTTGTGAGAACTGATGATGGGTTGCCAACGAGCCATGGGAGATCTTTGGTCCTCAGCTTCACTTCGCTGCCAGGGAATATCAGCTGGTCTGTATCTTCATGAGGCCATTTCTTGGGTTTTTGTTTGACAGGGGTGCCTGTAAATCATATCATCAAAGAAAAAAACAATGACGAAAATATAGAATGAGCAATTTTTGTGATATCTATAATATTAAAGTATAAAAGAGAATTCTGGTGGTACTTTATTTATGGATATAAATATTTAACAGTTAAAGTAAATTTAAATTATATAAAATAATTATTATAAAAATTGTATAGCTTATATTTTGTAGAAAGTCATAAAAGTACGTACTTCTTTATCTCCTAAATATATTTTATATGATTTTCATATTAGATTCATTTTTATTTGTGATTTATATTTCTAATTTTCTTAAGAATTTTTCTATTATCTTCAAAATAATATAATACGTAATACGTTGATATAATTGAAAAGTTAAAACTATTTATAATAATAAATTAAAAGTTTTAAATTTTACTAATAATAAATTTTAAAATAATTTCTAATTATTTTTGGCACAAGTAAAGCGGGTGTGACATCCGCTAGTTTACATTATGCTTGAATACCCATTTATATTATACGTTAATTCTAGCCTACTGTATCAAGATTGATAAAACTATAGAAAGTTACTAATTGGATAAATCAATAATATTCCTTCAACAATAATATTATACTTAGATAATATCCTAATATGATGCTAGCTAGCTAGTATTTGATTTTGCACAACCAATTAAAGTAGTGTGTGCATCAGCATATTTTATTTTCTTTTTCAGATAGGCCTGCAGAAGTTGAACACCATAGTTAAATTCCATACATATATTGTTATAATTTCTAAACTTGAAACGAAAATTTCCTTGGACCTTCTTCAAAGGAAACGCTGTAGACTTCATAAAATTTTAACTTGGGGATATTTATGAAAAAATGAACTAAATATGGTGTTTTTAATAGTATTATATATTTTTTTTATGTTCAATTTTTCATGAGTTAAAAAGTATGTATAATTGGCCGTTGAAGTTATAGTTCTAAGTATAAGTACTTATGGTACATTAAACACATAAATTCGAAATTATAAAGTCGCGGAACAAACTAGGAATATTGTAGTTCATCAATCTTCTTTTTAAGGAATATTTTGAAAACCGAAGTTTTGGGTTGCTTATAGGATTTTTTTTTTTTTTTTTTTTTTTTTTTTTTTTTTTTTTTAATTTTTAAGACGAAACCCAGAAAAAACCTTTCCCGTATTACAAGGCCCTGTGTACTTCTCTGGGAAAGAAAAGGAAGCTCTATTAGTCTTCTAATATGCTTTACAGCCTTTTTTAATGCTTGTTATTCGCAAGTGAATGAGCACATGCCCAAAAAGATTATTCATATTCTAAACATGGGAGACATATATAGTTCAGTTTGCTTGCGTCAATTTTATGCATATTGTATTATTCTTTCAACCATATGTTTATGAATAATTTTTTAATTGTATATTATATAATATTTAGTTATAATGAAGAGACACTTCTGATAATAAGAGGTGTGTGAGTAGCAGAAAAACTGATCCCAGGACTATAAGCTTTATTTAATATGCAAATCGTGTTAATTGTGGATTACTGCACCCTGTAAATCTATTAAATAACTTCAATGTAAAGTAGGATTTTTCACGTTAGTTTAAAAAACAAAATTAATGTTTGACTAATCGTACCGAGCTCAGAGATGACACCGCGGCGGATAAGCCCAGGAATAGCGGAGATGATGCGATAGGTTGCCAGCATGGCCGGCCAGAATCCAGCCACAGCAACGTCCTGCACCGCCGCCACTTCGACCGCCCAGGAAGCTAGCAGATCTACAACGACGCAAACCACCGTCCCCTTCATCTTCTCAAGAAGCATTCCAAGCTGACCAGGCATCTCAATTTCCATGGCCTCGCTAATGGTGGTGAAGTCCTTTGCCCTCGCTTCCTTGACCCCGGTTGAGAGGACGAACAGTTCGACTCCGCTAGTTTTGTGCTCTAGCTGGACGGTGAAGTCTGGCATGGCGATGATGGGGTGAAAGCCACCGTACGTTCGGAGACCTTGAGCGAGCTGCATCATCGGCGTTACGTGGCCGTGGGCTGGGAAAGGAACGAAAATGATGTGGGATTGTGCTCGCGCCATGTCTTTTTTCCCCTCTCTTCTGCTGGTTTAGGTTTGCATATACATGAGAAACGAGAATGCACAGGCTGGAGAGACTATATAGGGCCGACCCACGTGTTCTTAACTCGTTTCGAAGATTATGATAATGGTATATATATAAAAAAAAATCCATTGTATTTGTTGTTTTTCATGCTTTTTGTCTGGAATAGAGTACTTTCTGAAATTTGGATATACGCGTGTAAATTTATATCACTTTAAAATCAATTGAATAGTTAAATATGAAATGTCTATCCATTCTTCACCTGCTTTCGCTTATATATATTTCACTTATATATAAATCATAAAGCAAATAAGGTTGCTTGTAAACTTGCTATATTAGCACTTATATTTATTTACAAGAATCACCACGAATAGAGTTTTTTTTTTATTTTGTATCTCTACTTTACTTGTAGAAGACTTTTGTATTTGTTGATAATAGATTCTCATTTCACAAAAAAAAAAAAAAAAAAAAAAAAAAAAAAAAAAAAAAAAAAAAATACCGAATCTTTTGTTCCATCATCACAAATAAATCGCTATTTTCACAATAATTACAAATATATATATATATATATATATATATATGTGTGTGTGTGTGTGTGTGTGTCTTTATTTTGAAGTAATTTTGTATATTTCTAAAAATTATAAACTTATTTGTCAGAATTTTACAAAATATAGACTTTTCCAACGAATTGCAGATCAATTTTTGACAAAGGCTGAGTTGCGAGACTTCTATATATATATATATATATATATATATATATATATATATAGATCAGGACTACTCTTAACAAGATCATTTTTTCCTTAGCACTTTCAGAGTGGCTAACAGGCAGGTACAACCATATTTAGTTCGCCGTAGCGCCAATACCGTTTAAGTGTTGATACTGCCTAATGTCATCGATACCGATCCTATATGGTGGAACAATATAGTGTCCATGTCTGTCGATATTGTTAGATCAACATTATTATTTAAACTTATAAAACTATTCCAAAATACATATAACATATTTTTTTTTAAAATAAATACCAAAAAATAAATTTTGATTTGGTCTATAATTTTTAATTTTTTTTTAAACGCACATCTAAATAGTTAAGTTAAACATCTGAAGTTTTTGCTGGTTAAATAAATTTTAGAGTTTCAAAAATTATATTTAAAAAATTTTATCAACAATATAAAGTTATAAAGTACACTAAATTTTTTTTTTTCTATATATATTAGCAAGATGTGGAAGTTGCAGCACATGAAAAATGGATAACACGTTTTGTATATATAATAAAAATACAAAATAATTATTGCATCTGCCTCTCTTTAATTTTAAGTATGCACCTATTGTTGGATTTTGCTGATTTGGAAAAGTGACAAGTTAGGCCAATTCCTTTTTTTTATATTTAAAACGCAATTACTTTCGAGCTTTCTCCACGTCTATTTCCATGAACTAAATACGTGAAAAGCATAGAAGGTGGTCCCCTTGGACGTTAAAAAAGAAGAAGCCAAGTTAGGCATTTGCAACCATCACAAAATATTAGGTGAACTGCACTAATAAGAGGAAACTCCGGTCTACTTGACAAAGTCAATGTCTAAGCTTTTTTTTTTTTTTTTAAATTATCGTTAAATAAGTCATATCAATAATCGAACTTCTTAATACGGCTATCGTAACATAAAAATTAACACTGATGAATCAGTCCAACGAAATACGAGCCTTCCACAATATAGGCTCTTGTCATCTCATCAACTGCACCTGCGAGTTAATATATAGGATTATAACAGCTATGCGGACTCGAACTCAAAACGCATGATTTCTAAGCCACAGATCCCACCGTCCGAGCGTCAGCGTTGGGCTCTTGTCTATTGACATATATAGCTGTCTTTGCAACTGAATGGTCGAAATAATTAATCGTGTGTTGTTACCCCGAAGGTGGCCAGATGGGGAACGTGGGCACAATATATGTAAAAACTTGTACTCGTCTGACAATATGTTTTAAATAAACTTATCTGATGTATATATATTTACTAAGTGTTCTCTCTCTTCCCCACCCCAAAAAAAAAAAAAAAAAAAAAAAAACAAAATCGCGGTCGCGTGTGAGACACGAAGTGAGGATGGTCAGATTCAACACGATTTGGAGGTCAAGAGGAACGGCCGGAGGAAGCTGCGCAAAACTATTTTCATGAAGTAATATGGTGTTGGTAAAAAAAATCCACCATAAATGAAAATTAGTCTAATTGATATATATATGGCTGGTTTATCTCCAGGATTAAAAATGATTTTCTTTACTTCGGAAATATGATTCTAATAGTTATGAGCCTTTTCCAATTTTGAGTATCACCGATTTTTTTTTTTTTCTTTTTTTCTCCTCTCCAAATTATTGGTTGGGTGCATAGCAAAGTTGCCCCATGAGATCAATGGAAGGATATATGGAATGTCGAAATCAACGATGCAAATCCTTTCAATGTTGTTTAGTGGATTATATAAGTTTTGTTCACTTCATATTTGCCATTGATCACATGGATTTTAAATATTAAACTGTCAGCCCATTTTCTTTAAACTGTCAACCTCTTTTCGGATGTTGTTTATGTGCGAGAGTTCTTGTGGTACTGAATGACCCTTTGCTGAATTTAAAAAGTAATTTATTTTGAAGCATGTCGAATACAAATATTTTGCAAAGAAATTATTCAAAACAACTTAGGATATGTCTAACACTTAAGCTGTCTGCCCTTTTTCCGAAGCTGCACCTGTGTGGGAGTCATTATGGTACCAGATAGTCATTTGCTAATCCAAAAAGTAATTTATTTTGAAGCAACATCAAAGCCGAGTAACATCAATTATGTTAACAGAATTTCTAAACCGAATAAAGGTTGTTTTTTTTTTTTTTTGTTTTTTTTTATTATTTATTTATGGGTAGAGATCACTATAGTTTTAAGAAAATTTTTATTTGTAATCGATCTAATTTGTTCAACAGTCATAACATTTAAGTTCATGAATGGCATCTTCTCAAGTACCATCCATCGAAATAGCTAATGTTTCAGTAATGTACAGTCTACAGATATGAAGGGGCATTTTATCTTGATAAAAACAGAAATACTAGTGGCCCGATAAAACAGTTCAAAAATAGTCCGAACAGTATTTTTCTGTGCCCTGGAATCGGTGAATCGCATCCCGAGGCATGAAAAATATAAATCGGACTATTTTTTAAATTAAATGTGCGGGTCTGATAACATTATCCAATATAAAAAAGGGGAAGAAATTTCCTTTATAATTAGACAAAGATATTTTGTGAGCTTCCGAAATGAGACCTCCGTTTTAGAAATAAAGAGAAGTCCCAAAAGTATCCTACCTGCCCAGGACGCACAGCTGTTTTTTAAAGGGATAATTGCATATCAGCCCTCCAAAGGGACTCTTGCATTTGAGCTCTCGAAAATGCATTTCCGCGTGATGTACGCACTGCCACGTCGCGCATTTTTGTGTTTCCGGGAGCTGAAACGTGCGACTGTTATTTTATATGGGCTGATATGTAATTATCTTTTTTTTTAAAGGCTAAAGCTACCGAAAAATGGCCCGATCTAAATAAAACGTCAGCGGCATTGAACATCTCCAGAGTCGCAACTTTCAATGTTCAGCTGCTGGAACAACATATTAACAAGATGTGAAGCAATTACAGATTTACAGGTTGATCGATGTCTACAACTTCTAAATTTTTGTCTAACATGTAATGTTTGTTTGTTTTTTAGGAGGATCTATAACTGCAGAGTTCGATTTTTATTTTATATATCCATTGAAAACATAGCGGTTTGGTGAGTCCATCTCAACTTACACTTGCTGGAATTCGAACTTCAGACTTATCCTTCACGAAGAACTGGCCGTACTCTCCTCCCAGCGGTGGTTGGGTTCAAGTTTGTGTATGATTGTCTCGAGTATCTCTAGTTGGATTCAAGTTTGATTATGTATTCAATTGAAATTGGGTTATAGAAAGTGTATGATCTTTTGTAGGAAAAAAGACAATTTTATGTTGCTTCTTGACCTCGGCATCTTGCTTTTCATTTCAAAGAGATCTCATAGATCTGATATCTATTATCATTTTCTGGTATATGCTTCGTCTGCAACTACTTGATGAGATGGAAATTAACGTTAAATCCTTAAAATAAAAATAACTTCTATATTGAGTTCCTTCTGATAATTGAGAAGGTGTTTATTCTTGACTTTCGGTACCTCATATCCCTTGGATCGTGTTTCCCGGCAGGTTTTTTTTTTCCAAAAATAAAGTGTTGCATGTATTGAAAAAAAAAAAAAAAAAAATCTTGTCAGCTTCAACTGGGGTGGAGAAATAACGTACAAGAACAGTCACTACAGCTAAAAAGAAAATAAAAGTACAAGCCAGAATAGGGGGGTCACTTGTGGCGGCCGTGTAGACAGAGGAGCACATGTGCCACTTTTTATTGTTTCCCATATAGTCGGAGTTCTACCCAAAAATATCATACATATAACATGTTATTGACAATCCATAAAGCAAATGCAGATTCTTGTGAAATATTCGTCGAGCAAGATACACCTAAAGAAAGCAATACAAATATAGTCCTAAGTAATTCCGGAGGTTGTGTAAGTGTAAGGTATTACGCCAACTTCGTGAAAGTTATTCGGTAGCGGCAAAGCGAAAAGCCCCAAGACACGGACAGTGCGAATCCAGAAGTCGACAGAAATATAGAGATAAAAGAAGTAGATGCCGAATGATCTCCATTGAAGTCCTACGGAGTGGGCATATGTCATACTGAAAGTCGATAGACATCCGTCGCAGACCGTCCTCGGTGAGACATCAGGGCTGATTAGCCTTTTTAAGTTCATAGCTCTTATAACACCTCTGCCTTCTGTGAGTCAACAACCCTTATACTTTCTTAATCTTTCTACAAGAAAAAATAAAAAATAAAAAATTATTCTTGACTTTTAGCTGCCTTATAATTTCAATCTTGTTGCATGTCTTTACACGAATTCGTTCTTTGAATTATCTCGAACAGCTTTATGTCATTACGATATGCTTGTTCTTTGAATCTCTTGCTGGAAAAGAATGTAGCCTTTCATTTCTACTTCCTTGCGAGATATTTCTTTATTATTGTATCATGTTTGTTATTAGATATGACCTTATTTAAAACTTTAATATTAGGAAGGCCCAATGGACGTCCAATGGCCGGCCCAATACGCAAGCATTAATTCAAACCTATACACAACTCATAAATAGCTCCGATCATATTCTTAGAACAACCACGTACTTATTAGGCTGTCATATTATTCTAGAATTTGGAGCGTACAGAAGATGGTGGCTCTTGTGGATAAGATTCCGAGAGTATCATACTTGAGTAGGAGTGAAAGCAACGATCTCCTTCTGCAAACATACAATTGTGATATTTTTTAAATCTCTTCTCACAGTAGAACACATATATAAGAATTCCACGATTTTCATATGTACGTAAAAATATTTTCACCAATAGTTTTATAAAAAATTATTTTCGAAATCATTCTAGCATTTGGTACTTAACAATATTTAGAGAATGTAGCCAAGTCGACGGAGGTTAAAAGTTGATAGAAAATATGTGAAATTCATGTGCCTTTTCCCAAAGGAAAATGCTTGTCCCAGCAACCGGCCACAAATATATCAAAATCTAATAACATGCATAATTAAAAAAACAAAAATAACTTTTGAAATTATTTTTAAAAAAACTTAACATAAAAATTTAGATTTAATAAGACAACGACCCTCATATTAATTTCTTTTTTTTAAAAAAAAATCGCTTCTAAATAAATGTTCTGGGACTCGGAAGTTTAAAGAATTTAAAAATATATTTAAATTCGATACAAATCCGTTAGAAATTGAAGCCCAAAAACATATTTTTAGAAGTTATTTTTGAAAAAATATTTAATATGAAAGTTAAATATTTTGTCAAAAAATAATTTCAAATTTTTTTCAAAAAATAATTCTAAAATTTTTCTTTTTAATAGATTTGTTGGTGCATTTATTGTTGTATGTAGCAGCACTCTCTCTCTAATTGAAGCCTGGCACCCCTTGCTGTTTTTAATTCTTTCAAGGAGTTATTCTTTTTCTTTCGTTTTTTTATACGTGACAATCGAGTTTAATTTTTATTTTATATATTTTTACCGAAAACAAAGATGTACAATAAATTCCTCTTTACTCATGCTGGAATTCGAATTGCTGGAATTCGAACTTTTAACATTTCCTTCATGGGATTCGACCTTCTAAAACAAAGAGGTACGATAAATTTCCCCTTTATCTTTCGTTGCTCGTCGGTGGCGGGCCGGATTGCGTAGTCAAGATAAGCCATTGAGGAAAACTTGAGAACATGAGGGTGACATGATGGACGGAGGCTTAAAGATGTTTTCCTGTATATTACAAATATTACATTGGTGAATACACGTACGTACTTACTCTCGTGTACGATGGGCTACGCTTTGGGTCAAAGTTTTTTTCGTGGAAGCCATGTGGAATACTTTCGGAAAGAACCTTATTGAACTGGTCGGACTTAAGGCGAACCCGCGTATAATCAATTAGCATGCGGGCCACACCCATATGGTGTATATGAACCAAGGTTCTCTGTTTCGTGCTGTACCGAGTTTCGGTAAATTCCAAACTCGAGACGTGCCGTATCGATGATAAAATATTATTTTTATTTTTTAATTAAATTCAAATATAAAAAATCCCAAAATATAATAAAAATAAGAAAGAAACAAATAAAAAATATTTTAAAAAAATTTAGAAAATAAAAAAAAATTAAAATATATTTTTTAATCATATTTTAAAGTAAAAAAAATAAAAAAAAGGATTCACTTGCGTGTGCGGACCCAAATCAGGACGTGCGGACCTGAATTAGAAATCAGGTCCGCGCGTGGCGCGTGACCGAAACAATTCGTCGTCTTCCTCATGGCGCAGCCGCGAGGTAGACGATGAACATTATTTATTAAAAAAAAAACAAAGTGGGAGCTGTAGGCTCGGCACCGTTTCGGTGCCGAGCGTCGGCGGCTCCGGCACGTTTCAGACGGCACGCTCCGGTACGTTTCGAGCGGCACGTTTCGGGCGGCATGGAGCGTGCCGCTCATGCCGCTCGAAACATCGAACCTTGATATGAACATGCCATGTCAGGCATTGATACCAATCATGCAATCTTCCAAATTAGATGGTTGTTTCAAATTTCACTTTTCCATATGTTATAATAATGTCACTACCAAAGTAATTAGAAATTCCAAAAAGTACATGGGCCCTTGTATGAATTGAACATATTCGTGAAGGGGGGAAGTGAAGCCCTCTTTCTTGCCACCAAGTTGTGATGTCTTCTAACGGCTAGGATCGCTCGATCTCTAGGAACCACAGGTTTATAGTGCCACGTCAGATAGATAGGACAGATCGGCGTACGTGGCGCGTCGTCACTGCCCCGAAAGGTGACAAAGAGAACAGTGCTAACGGCCACCCCTCATTCCGAATATCCTCCGAATGTTCTGCCTGAATAATTTTTACTTGAATACTAAATACTGATCTAATTGAATAATACACTTTTCACTTTTAAAAAAAGCAATATATCATTATTTTATTTGAATTTTTACATGCAAGTACAATTATTACAAATTAATAAAGTGATTTTAAAAGAATTGGGAGGAATAGCAATTTATATTTTTATGGATCCAACAATATTATTTCTGCCATTATATGTGAGAATCTTAAGTGCATATTAATCGAGTTTGTGCTGAACTGATATTTTAAATGTTCGAAAATGGAACGGTTAAAAGATGCTCGCAAGTAATCACAAAAATATATAAACTTTTTACGTGAATACCTTTGGTTGGAGCTTGTCGTTCTTTAATTAGGAATTATCAAATCTCTTCAAATAAGATTCGAACCTACGACCAATCAGTTAACATCCGACCATTCGCTGAGCTACTGGGGAACAACGGGGCATTCTACTCAACTCCTGTTCCAACCTATGAACAATATGAGTCCGAATGTAAAATTGTAGGTCGTATTCGATCAAACTAAAAGTTGTTAAAATCTAAGTATAATTTCTTAATGTTTAAGTCGGAACTCTTAGAAAGTCTCGGATAAACTCTCATAATTCCTCTTAAGTTGGTAGAAATTGTGAAATCTTTTCACCGCGGTCAAACAAACTATCTACAGGCGTAGTTGAATCGTTGTATGAAGCAGGTAAAATTTGATGTGGAGTGGATCCAGAATATTCAGTAAATGCATCGCGGATTCAGAATATCCGGTCATACGTCCGTCCTTGTCATGTGTCGTCCGTCCGATTATCCTTGATCGATTCTTTTTTTCGGTATCGCTCTTCCTTCTACTTCGGCCTAATCCGAAGTACCTGCTTACTGCATGGCCTATGACGTCCACTCGACATACGCCTCGGACATCTTTTGTCTGTCATATGTGGCAGACTAAATGAGCTGCTATATCACAAACATGATACTAAATTTATGTTTGAGTTCCTAAAATGACAATGCCTACAGTTGAACCTAAGGCCAACTGCTCTTGAACAGTTTTTTCCTACCAGCCGATCAAGTGACGAGTTTATAGTTATTAATAAAACTAAATATAAATTTTAAACACTTATTAATTATTAATGTTTAAGATAACAAGCAAAATTCTACAATAAAACGTTTACGCCACGTCAGCATATATTCACATCGTGTTTAAATTAAAAAAAATAAATTTTATAAATATTTTTTAGAAAAAAATTTTAAATGAAACTTGTAGATTTTGATAAGATCTACAATATTAATGTTTAAAATTTTTTCAAAAAATTACTTTCAATAGATATTATAGGACTCCAAAATTTAATGAATTTTAAAATAATTTTTAAACCCGATTCAAATCTGTTAACTTTAGAATCCTAAAATATATTTTTAGAAGTATTTTTTGGAAAAAAATTAAATACGAGTGTTGTCGATCTTGTCAAAATTTACAACTTTGATATTGAATTTTTTTTAAAAAAGTACTTCTAAATAAATCTTGTTAGGCCGTTATACGAAATGACGTGGTGTAACCGTTACAATCAAGAATATCTCGTAACAAAGTTGGAGCTGACATTCATTACTACCAAGGACCGGTGTACGCAAATGAAGCTTCAATGAAGCTGAGATTGAATACTCGCCGAATTAGTTAATAACTAGTTTTGCACCTGTTTAAATTTTTATTAATTAATATTATATTATTTTTTAAATAAGAATAAATGCTATATAATATTTAAAAAATTATTGAAGAAGACACGTAATGTGATAACTATGATCATCTACTTTTAATATATTTATTAAGCACTGAATTTGATACATTTATATTTAGAGAAATATTATTTTTAGGATATTTTTGACCATAAATAATTCAGATTTAACGTTGATAATACTACATCATCCTACTTTTTTATCATTTTTGTTATTACATTTTTGGTGAAGAATGATTTTTCATGTAATAATTTTGAAAAGCAAAAAAAATGTTAATTTTAAAAACATTAAAAAAAATGAAATGAATGTCTTTTCCAGAACTTCTAACTAAAGTTTTAGGTTAATGTAAACAGTGCCGTATCAGAATTGTTAAATATTAAAATAATTATGATGAATAGCACATTATCTTTGAATTCTTCGAGATCAGAATAATTCATGCCATGATAATTACTTTTGGGAAAGTTCCTCTCTCATAACACACAGTATCTATTAGTTAAGAAATAAGATTATGTATTTATTTTTTAAATTAAATGCTCAAAAAACTAATACAAAATATAATTCATCATTTATTTACATTTAGCAAAACTATTTTAAAATACAAAGAATAACTATTAAAAACTACTAAAAATATAGTGAATAAATATCTCTACAACGTGCGACGTAAAAGTAAAAATTGTAATTAGAATTTGACATTATTACCTTCTATGAAGACAACAATAATCTTCCTTAATTGTGCGCCATCCGAGAAGGTATAAACTCATACGAGCACTCCATCCTTTTTGCAAAACTTGTTCATGCAGCTCCAACATTTGACCCTTTAATTCTATCTTTTGTAAATTGTGGATTTTTTTTTTTTTTTTTTGAATTACCACCGAATTCAATTTATATTCTATATCCGAAAACAAAACGGTACGATAAGTTTTTTCCAGCTCACTTGCTGAAATTCGGATCTTATTATCTACTCTCTATAAGAGAGAGAAGATATCATGATCTTCTCATAGTATTCAATTCTATAAATTAATTATACTAATGTTGATTGATATAAATTTTGGGTTATTAAATCCAACAATTTTTAGTTTCAAATTTATTAAATAAATACTAAAAATAGGTTGAATTTACCAAGGAAACTTATAGACTCAAATTATTGTCCGAACAATAACTAATAGCACCAATATTTGAGCATTTCTTAACATACTTCAAACTATGAAGTTATATAACATATCTAAACGTGCTACCTTGAAATTCTTTTTAGAAAATAAAAAGCCAAATTTTGGGGCTCCTTAAACATCAAAGTCTTGTTGATGATGTACATATCTTGTTATTACTTATATCAAGAGCCGGTAGAATCGACATACGCATAATTTTCAATATTGTATATGATACGTATATGTACTCAAATAACATCTTCGGCGGCGCGCTAAAATTCTACTTTCTGATCACGTTTAAAGAATGACGATTAAAAAATTATATCTGATAAAATAATCCGAAATTTGTTAAGAAAATTACATCTTATTTTATCAATAATTGGAGTTACTAATGGAGGTAAGGTTGGGGAGTTACCAATTATTACTCTCCTTTCATTTCCAGCATGCAATAATTGATAAACCTGTCGTCAACGATGTCCAACATTATCTTTAGGACAAATAAAATACGTAATATAATTGCTAACTTTCATTCCCAGAGAAATATCCTGCAATTGCTCATAATGGAAGAGATTTATGAGAAATATTTTTTTTTTTCATAATTACTTTAAAAAAAATAAATATTGTACCGATCTTACCGTGTATATGGTATATGTCGAATTGAAAAATGCCACTCAGAGGCCCCTGACGCTCCTAACTCATCTAGACCATGAGGACAAGGCGAAAAATTGCATACATCTATGCATTCATACTTGTGAGATCTAAATTATAGATTTTCCATCCCTAATTAAAAAATAAGTATGATAATATATTCATCTACATCATTGATTAATATTCAACAAGTCGTTTTCCCACTCCATCAACCTACTAAAATGGACAGCTTCTTTTGCTTGCTTTCTCTTTCTTCCTCCTTTTCAACGCTTCTTTTCTCTTTTAATATTATCTATTAACTAATTATAATATTTTATTTAAAAATTATTATGAAAAATATATTATTCATAATCATTTACTTTTCTAAAATTATCGAATTAAGTTTTAATTTTTTTTTTATTTGAATCTGTCGAGAAATAATAAATTTTTATATTTTGTGAATAATACTTACGAGATCCGAATATAAGACGTGCGATAAAAATTTTACTATCTGCATAGATTATTGGCTAATTATAGTTAATTAATTAGCTAATAATGGTTTGGCAGCAATGTACGCAACGCAAGTGAGGCTGATGCGGCGACGGGTCCCAAAGTACAAATAACTTGAGCGTTTCATTGTTTAATAATATCGTTTTGAGATCTTTTTGGCTCTCTTTTTAACAGCCCTCTTCACCTCCCAGACGACCACTCCTTCTCCAAGCAGCGCACGGAAGAAGCAAGAGCAGTCGCCATGGGGGTGGAGACAAGAACTCGCCAAGAGGATGAGGAGAAGATAGTGAGGGAGGAACTGGTGGTGGTAGGCGTCGACTCTGCGGTGGCGCCGGTGATTACCTCGGCCGGAGTTGGGGAGGAGTTACTGGTGCCGCCGGTGAACTTCGCCGTGGTTGAGCATGGTGTATTTCGTTCCGGCTTCCCTGACGCAGCTAATTTCAGCTTTCTCAAGTCCCTTAAACTCCGCTCTATCATGTGATTTCCCCTAACCTTTAAATTTGCACTTAATTGCAAATGATGACCGTAAATCGTAGTTGTAGGGTTATTTTGTTGATTTATTTCCTTCTGTGTTCGTCATGCAAGATATCTATGCCCTGAGCCGTATCCGGTCTCAAATGCGGAGTTTCTTGAATCAAATGAAATCAAGCTGTTCCAGTTCGGGATCGAAGGGTCCAAGGTAGTATTGGATTTGGTACTTCCTCCTCTGTGTTCTTAGCTTATCTAACTAAACTGCTAGTCCATCGATTGTTTGAACTATGTGAATTGTGAGTTGACTTGTATTTCCAGTAAAATTACTGTTAAAGTTCAGTGGCTATCATCTAAGTCGTATGCGATATGAATCTTGATTTTGCTCGAGTTTCTGATATTGTTCTGTAGAATTCATCTTGGCGTAAGAGGAATCTTTGTTAGGCACAGAGATACTGCTATGCGCACTAAAAGCTCATTCAATAGGTTTGAGATAGAAATATGTTTCAGAAATACCCATCAAGATCTTTTGAAAGAAACATGGGGACATTAAGAGTTTCTCCCGTGCCTTCTTCAATGCAAAATGTCTTTTCTCCGATTATACATATTTTGTCCAAATTATATCTTGAACTGTTGGTTCTTCATGTTATATCAAGGATGTGGATTTTGAGGGTATCGCTATATTAGATATCATCAATTTTGTTAATAATATGTTCATGGCACAGCTGCAGCATGTATATGAATATTAGATACTCAAATTTGGAATTATTAGTCCTTTCCCACCATAGCATGTCTAAGGAAAAAAAGGAAAGAAATAATCCTTTCCTTATCAAATCATTCCTAATAGTTTAACCCCTCAGAATTTTTGACGTTGGTATGCTCGGATTACCAAAAATAGTTCTCAAAAAGAAAAAAAAAAAAAAGAACTAGTAATTGCATCGAATTACCAGAAATTTTAAATATTTTGTAAAACATATGACATATTAATTATCTAAATTGCTTTTAAACATCTTAATTGTTTCAAATTTTTGAAAGATTGCGAATGAAAACTCAAAAGAAAAGCAGCTTTTAGCAATGGTACATTCGTAAATAGTTTGTGATAAGCTGACACCCTTGGTATGCATTCGTTTGTTTCAAGTAATCTTTGTATCTTTTCAAATATTTCAGATTCCAAGTATAGAATCAGAAATTATATCACTTTTTTTGCGAAATTTATTTATCTTCATGCTGTTCTTTCCCAATAGTTGAGATTGAATCACTAATACAAAAAAACTGCTCATTTGTTTTTTTTTTTTTTTTTTTGCATTATAAAAAGGTGTACTTGAATGAACAACAATTAATACTTCTCCAAACATGCAAAAGGTGTTTTTTTAAAAAAAAATTTAAAAAAATTAAGTGCTTTACTTCTCATGGCAATACTTTGTCAAGGTGATTTTATTTATCAAGATTTTATGTTAGCATGAAATTGAGAAATTACTCATACATCTCTTCAATTATTTACTATGCTTCCTCTATTTTGATTACTACATGTGCTTCTTTCTATTTGGACTCCGTCCTAACTCTACATACTTCCTGCAGGAACCATTTATCACGATTCCAGAAGATTCTATACGCAATGCTCTCAAAATTATACTAGGTAAGACCTGGTTTGTTACACTTATCCTTTTACAAACAGAAGAAATTCATTTAATTTGTACTTTATTTTGTATTTGTTGGTTCAGATGTAAGAAATCACCCTTTGCTCATTCACTGTAAACGCGGGAAGGTGCAAATTTTATTGTCACATTCTTCTACTCTTAATCTTTGACAATTTTTGTGCCCTCTGATATCTGTTTGTGTTATGCTTGTCCAGCATCGAACCGGTTGTGTAGTCGGATGTTTGAGGAAACTGCAGCATTGGTGCTTATCTTCGGTATTTGATGAGTACCAGCGTTTCGCTGCGGCAAAAGCGAGGATATCGGACCAGAGGTTCATGGAGTTGTTCGATATTTCAAGCTTGAACCATCTTCCGCCTCCATTCTTGGGCTCAAAAAGGCCAAAAGTGGTATAAATCATTCATTTCGCAAATATTTTGCCTCCACAACAATTGAAGGCAATAAAATGGGTAGTGAAGGGTTGCTTCATATTTAGCCTTTGCATCATAATTAGTTGGCTTTTGAGAAGCTGCATGGGAGGAGATCTCTACAAAAATTTCTTTTAATTTCAAATGCAAGTATATACAGAGTGCTTGCATGGTGTTTTCATTTTCCCTCTTAGTTTCTCAAAAAAAAAGGGGGAAAAAGAAGAAGAATGGAATACTTGCAAGAGTACGCATTTTTGGGTACCTTGCGATGCATTTCCTTGCGTCTTGGATGAATGACATTGTATTACTTCTAGAAGAAAAATATGATTTTTTTTTTTTTTATTTAAGAATTATACCAGGTCCTAGCATGCTTCTATGAAAAAAAAAAAAAGTTCTCAGATTATCTCGAGTTTATGTTTTTTGCTTGTGCTAACTCCCATTCACATGTCGCCGAATATCTCATCGGCGTAGAGAATGCCTACAGGAGTTGATCATTGACTGCATGCTTCAAGACCAAGGCAGAGGTCATAAAATGTATATTTATACAACCTAAACTCTTAAGAGGCTGTAGTTGGATTAGGGGTGTAAAGGAGTCGTGCGGCTCACGATCAGTTCGAGTTCGACTTGAATTCGGTGTAAACGAACGTAGTGATACTTGGCTCGGCTCGATAAGCTCGTGAGCTGGATAAAATAGGCTAAACACTATAATCGTAGTAAATTGAGCGAATATTTTATTTTTTATTATATCAATTTTTAATATCCAAATATATCGTTAAAAAATACATAATAATATAAATTGTGCGAAATAAATATAATTGAAAAATTTGAGCGTACACGTACAATAAAATTTGTGTAAAAGTAAAAAAGAATAGCATATGCTTTCATAATTTGTATATTTTTAAATTTGAGATCGGTTCGAGCCAAATTCGATTCAAACTTTTATTTTTCAAACAAATTAACCTGAACAAAGCACTACGCAACTCAACTCTATTCATTTTCACTCATAAGTTAGATGGTTGTTCTTGTTGGGCCGGATCCAAAAGTTAACATCTCTCACTTAAGTACCCATCTTTATAAACCTATATATTATATCCAACCCTTATTATAGAGGAAATTAAGAGTTTATGGACGTGATAATAAAAAGAGAAAGACATCATAGAAGTGATAGAGAAAGATATCGCAGAAGTGACATCAAGCAGCTACTTATTAGCATAATTTTACTTTGTAACTTGCCATGTATACGAAACTCAAAGGATTCAATCTTCTTGATCCCTCAAGACTATCAAGCAACATTGATATTTGTGCATGCATTTTCGCTCATAGTCACTTTAAGCACTAAGTTCAACATAATTGTCTAGATAATAACACGTAAATATTTTAGCCATATATGATAATCAATATTGACTGTTTTTCTTGGCATGATTCTGTAGATCGAATTTTTGTTGATATTTAAATACATGCTAAAGTAGCATCATCAAATTTTAACTTTGTTGTAATCTAAAACTTAAAGGTTTGTAATGTAGCTTCTATGTCTTCTGGGGTCACACACAGGTGAAAACAATGATCCATTCAACCGCTTATATTATTGGTAGTTTGTTGCATATATAGTATGATACGTATGTTACAGTGAAATTTTCTAAGTCAAGATAATGTGTCATGTACTGTCGTATATCCTCACTATACAAGCTTTAAGTAACTATTATGAATTTTACACGTGGCTTTGATAAGCTCAGTAGGGAAAGAACTATTGGACGATTCTCATTTACGATTCTCTACATGTAATTTCATCTTTGTCATATATTAAGGCCACATTATGTACGTAAATCATTTTCTTTCATTTCTAGCGCTCTTTCTAATTCTAGAATATATAAACTGTCTCAACACATGTATGTTTCTAGGCACTAGGACAATCATCTATGAGAATAAGTCAATCTTAATGAGCTTATACACACACACACACACACACTATAATATTATATATATATATATATAGAGAGAGAGAGAGAGAGAGAGAGAGAGAGAGAGAGAGAGAGAGCAAATGGACAAATGGGAAAAATTGAAATAAAGAGAACAAATGGGAAAGATTGAAATAAGTCAATCTTAATGAGCTTATACACACTATATATATTTGTCACATAGTTGTCTAACAAATAAAGAGAACAAATGGGAAAAATTGAAATGCTTAACATGATAAAAGACGTCAGTTAGGAGTGGTTAGTAATCAAATCAACATACATGTGTCTTATGGGAATGTATTTCAAAAAAATTCCTCCCTCCTCCAATGATATCTCATATAAAATGATATTTACTAATACTTAAAAGGTATTTTTGATTTTTGACGTATATTATAATAACAGTATTGTCACTATAAACGACAGATAGCTCGTTGGAATGAAGTTTATACTCAACCTTACATAAATGCCTTGTGCTAAAAGAACTGGATGGCTGATTGAAGCGTTTTCAAAAGTATGGTATTAGAGCAGTGTTATTTATTTATTTATTATTTTTTTTAAGAGAAAAAACAGAACCAGATGGTTCATGGAAGTTGCATAATTTGTTGGATAAGTATCTATTTTTAAGGGCCTTTTAGTGTCTTTAGTTAAAGTGATTCTATGGTCAAAGACTAAAATCATTTCTCATTATCTCTCTAGCTATAGACATAGCTAGTACTGTATTACATCTTCCCTTACTATCGTTGAATTTATAGGTTCGTTTTGAGAACTCTTTTTATTCCTAGCCCATCATCGAAACTTTTTTCATGAAATACTAAATTATGTCTCCGAATGTCAGGCGCAATTAGTAGAGGGATCGGGACATATTTGCTGGGTACCAGGTCCAGTCTGACTGCACCCGGACAATGAAAAGAGAACTATTTAACTATAAAATTGCGTATTTTTTTTGTTACTTGAGTGTAAGTAATGAAACTTAAATCTGGAATATTATAGAACTTCTTCTGTATATGAGGGTTTTTCAGGATGAAAAGACTGAATAGGTACTTAGTTTGTGAAAATACTTTCATTAATAGATTGCGATATTATTTGGGCCGCCGTCGATCGTTTTTGTTGGGATCCAACAATATTTACAGGCAAAGAATGGTCCTTAAGCATTAATCAAATGTGCTAAAGGGCTATTTTTCTCATGGCAATGTATCTCATACTCTTTTTTTTTAATATAGCTTAATTCAATATTTAGCAAGAGTTTCAGTGCCGAACTAAATGTTGGTAAATTTAAAATCGCGGCAAGTGTCATATTGACTGTAAGGATATACATTCATTTATTATTTTCAAAAATAAATTATATATATATATATAAATATATATTATATATATATAATATATATATATATATATATATATATATATTTGTGCCATGCGTTTGTTACCGTACCTATAACTAACATAATAAAAATATACAGTCCTGCACAGGATATGGCAATCGACACAAAATTTTATGGTTCTGATTTTTTTTTATAAATTTTATTTTTTCATAAGTTTAGACATTGAGATTGATGATTGTATAGATAATAAAATAAATTTAGAAATAATTTTAAAATTAATTTTAAGGTGTGTATATATAATAGTTGTTACCAATTATAGTCTTGTGTCATTTTCATTTCTTTATCAGTTGGTGGTAAATACAACTTGAAGAGCTAGTGGTAGTGGTATGTGAACGGTGGGTGGATTTTCAATCGGAATCCGGTGCTGGATTTCAGCTGTAAATTGAGCATCGTGTAAAAGCGTTTTCAAATGTGCAATCATGCTCCGCCAAACATCATTAGCACGCATGGCAGAAAAAGTCCATCGATTAACATAGGTTTTCACATGGGACTCGTACGGACATTTGAAATGTAGCTCTCTTAGTGGTGAGCATTCTTATCAACCGAATCAATCAGACCCAATCCTAAAATAATAAATAAAGCCTACTCGATATGAAAAAAAAGTAAAGCCCAATCTAAACTTGTGTTCAATCTGAACTGATCCGAACCAAATAAGATTCGATCGGTTGGTGTTGATCCGATACTTTTTGGAAGGAGAATTTGAAATATGAAATGGCAATGAGTTTGCCACAGCGGTCGCTCAAACGGCGGGGTGGGGTGCTGTTGCCTGAGGCGGTCGCAATTAACAGATGAAGAGAGATTATCGGCGGCACGCAAGACACTAGAAAGAGAGCCGCTGCTGAAGAGAGAGGCGGTGGGCTGAGATATTAGACGTATATCAATAACCCTAGTGGGATAGGCTCCACAAGGCCCAATAAGATTTCAGATATGACCACACTTGAATACTAACTCTTCAACTCCAAAAAAAAAAAAAAAAACCTCTCCAAGTACGAACTAACTATATTAAACCGAATGTTTCAAACACTAACCCAACCCGAACCCAATCTGAACCCAAAATCTTATATTTTTTGGGTCGGATCGAATTTTCAGTTAATGCTCAGCCGGTCAGCCCTACCTCTTCGCTTTATGCCCATCTTGAGAGAAAGGGAGATACTTGTATTAGCCAATACCGACCAACACTAGAAAGATACATGTAACCAAGCACTTAAACCCGTCTAAACAGCATGTCGTGAGTAACCAGAAAGGTACACGAAAAAAAAGAGGAGCCAGTCACATCTATTTGTAGCAAGAAAACAAAGAAAAGAAGACCTCCAAAAGACGGGAAAATATTAAATTACATTATCAACAACACTTGGACTCAATTACATTAATCGGTAATATATTCCTATGCCGACCAGACCAACCTAATTGCACCAGACGAATCTACGATACAGATTGCTACTACTTAATATCACTGATAAGTAGATCATAATAATAAAAGGTTACAGTACATAGTAACATAAAATATCAAAAAAGTTTAATTTGAAAAAAGAAAACAGCTAAGCTCCGTTGTCCTCTTCCTCAGGCGCCGTATGGAAGAACACAATTTCCTATCCCTGCAACCACAAGAAAACAAACACATTAACATGCATTCACAGCCTGGACAATCTAATCTACACCGCCCAGTTTAACCTAACCCTAGGATACCCCTTTTGGACGGCCAAGATTCAATATGACGTCCATCCAGACTCCTTACCTCCATATGAGCCGATATAACTAAGTTCAAATTCAGTTCTATTAGTTTAGTTGAAACTTGAAGTCGAGGTCGACGAATTTTATAAGCTGACCTCTTATTCGACTTGACTAAAACTATCTCACGATCCATATCGACTCAATCTCGAACTCGCTTAAATAATTTTATATAAAAAAAATATTTAAATAAAATAAAAAAAAAATATTTAGACCCACGAGCCCAACGAAAATATTATGTTTTAACTCGTCTTATTTAATTACTTGAACTTGAACCCGTCCTCAAACTCAGCTCGAGCTCGACAAGCTTCAGAGCTTGGCAAACCTTGAGCTTGAACTGAGTTTAAATGAGTTCGAGTTGAGTGGAGCTACTCATAAACAGCTCTGTTCGTTTTCAGACCACCGATCAGAAAAAAAAAGCAGCATGTGTTGAATCACATTGAGTCCACTGTACTGTTATTAGTATGACATAAGAGGATGGCTCAGGGTGCGACTTACTGGGAGGTTGTGAGACGACGTAGGCGGCGCCCTGGAAGTCGCATGTTCCGACGACCCTTGCTTTCTTCTGGTAGTAGCTGTTGAATGCGTAGGATGCGTGCGCTTGCAGCGTATTTGGATAGTAGCAAGCAGCACCGGGCTGTACCGGCTTACAATCTGCTCCACCTTCGCCGCACGCGTAATCCAGCGCCGCCTGCAACCTTTTCTCTCCCACATTCGGGTTCGCGACGCACCACGTGCCTCCCGTCGTCCTCTCAAACACTCTCCCTTTCCCGTTCTGCTCCTGCCAACCCAGCCGTCCACCACCGCCGCTGCCGCCGAGTGTGAACGCTATGTCGTAGACTTTCTCTTCGTTGGGGTAGAAGAGTCCGAAGTTCCGTTCCGACGTTGGCCCCGGCTTCTGGTTCTCGTTGAAGAGCGCGAACAAGTACACGTCGATGTCAGCGTTCGGCTTCGACGGCGTCCCCGCGTTGCCGGAAAGCACGCGGCGGACGAGATTACCGTTGAACGCTGCGGCATTGGCCGCACCGGCGCCAGTCTCTTTCATCTCGCCTTTCGACGGCCACCCTGTTTCCGACACGACGATCTTGACATTGTCGCACTTGAGCTTCGCCATGGCGTAAAATACAGCGTCGATCTGTGCGTCAAATAAACTGTAATACTTCAACCCAGTGGCGGGGTCGATAACGCCAGCGTTTGGCCGGAAAAGCGCGTAGTCCAGGGAGATGACGTCGGAGTTCGCCTCGTACGCAAGGAAAGGATAAGCGTTCACCATCAGATAAGAACCACTGCTTCGTAAGAACTCGAGCATCGGCTTCATGACAGCCTCCGCCAAATCGGAGCGGAACGCGCCGGCGGAGGGCGGGTATGACGCCTGGAGTGCTGAAAGTGCGACAGAAGTCGAGACTTTGATCACACCGTCGAGGTGAAGCCGTACAAGTGCGTTGTATACGTTCTTCATGGCGGGAATGAGAAAACTCGTTCTGTTGTGAAGGTCAGCGAAGACTTCGTTGCCGACGGCGATGGTGTGGATGGCTGTGGAAGGGTAGTAAGGGGATACATTGCGCTGCACCCACGCCGCGGCGAAGGCGGGGCGTGCTGCTGCAGCAGCGAGCAGCTCGTTTGGCAGCGTAACTAAGACTTTTATACCCGTGCCAGAGAAAGCTTTTAGGACCGTTGGATCTGTGTCGAAGATACGGACTTGGTTGATGCCCTCAGATTTGAGTAGCTCAACCACCTTCGGCGCCGATGGAAGGTTGTTCGCCACCCGACCGAAATTAACCCCAATGGTTCCCGCTTCTGTTGAAAGAAAATAATATATAATGTTAGTAAACGCAATGTGCACAACAAACGGTACAAAAAAGGTGGAAGGGACTTGAGCACACCGGAGAAAATGGCGCCGGAGAGGAGGAGGAGGAGGAGACAAGGGGTGGGCGCCGCCATGCTCCGCGACAAACAGAGCATGTGCGGTGGAGGAACGGGGGAGGGAAATGTGCTAAAATTTGTGCTAAAAAATGCAACTTTTTCTCTTCCCTCTTTGATCTCTCTCTCGACTTTCTCAGTCTCGAGAGTGCAGTGTGAGCGTTGGGAAGCGTAATGGGCCGGTTTAAAAGCTCGATGTCAAGTAGCACTTCATAGTGGGGTTAGGAGACGAGCGGGTCCCACCCACGTAGCTGCTAGCTTGTCTCTCCATAGATGTACATCATGCGGTCTGTGTTAGCCACATACCTAGCGACAACAAGTCTACCATTCTGTCAATGAGATTTGGCCACGTCTACGTCATTTCTGATTATAAATTTAGGTGCCTTCCACGCGTTTGTCACAGCTGTGTTTGGTGTTCGAGACATAGTTTTTATATGTTACGCGTGACGGTGGGACCCATCTGCTCTGAGAGATCAGACGGAACGGGGACACTGTAGCATAGATTGTTAGAACCGGTATATAGTGCATGCGTGGCGGACGATTACCCTCTGTCATTGTGTTTGCTGTTCGCCTTTGACATAAGATTAATGAGCAGGACGCGCGGGCGCGTACGTACAATTTAATCTGTCCAGACGAATACGGGCCACAGCTATAGTCTGATGTCTTGATACACGTAGTGGATGTAACGCTGTTAGGTGTACTGATGCATACACACGATCGGCTCCTTGAGGCGTAGCAAGGACGTTGGGAGCAGATGAATGTGGGACCTACCCACTGAACTTGACCGTTCGGTTGTTGCCTTGTTGGTGGCGGTGGGACTGGGTCTCGGGACGGAGACGGCCGAGGTCAATTTGCGGCTTTAATTAATTCAAAATTAAACGAATCTAATTAATCCGAGGGGACTTGTGAGGAAAGCTGTCATGAGCAGTAGACGCTGGAAAGATGTTAGCAAGCCAACAAACGTATTAATCGTTTCTAGTTGGAGTTTTAATGTTAATTACTAAAATGATATGTTTATATTTTTAGTGTAGAAATTAAAAAAATTGCACATCTGTCTATTTCAACAGTTACACAAATCAACCATTTGAAATACAAAAACGCGACACTTGATTACGCTCAGTCGTGCACTGTCATGTCAGCTAAAAAATATATTTTAAAATACTGATTGATAAATATATTATATAGAAGGCTGATCTGCAATTTTCTCTAGAAATAAACAACAAACTTTTTTCTATTATAAAATTTTAGATTATTAATTTAGTTTATGCTATAGGAAAAACCTACACAAATCAAATTTCTTGGCATCATATCTAGCTATTCGTGTGAAAATACCAAATTCAATAAATGATAATGAAAGAAAAATCTTGAGATACTAAAACATCTGATGAAAATTTAAAATCTGAAAAATAAGAGAATAAAGAATCAATTCATTTCATGTGTTTTTTAACTGTGCATTAAACCGTGAGTGTCACTCCCGTAAGAATGAACAATTTGGTAAAATCTTTTATGACATTGGATGTTCAACTGGTAATTAAAAATTGTGGTACAAGTAGGCTTGTTATCGATATTTTAGAAAATTTTCATGATTTTGCTGGAGGTTGACGGACTGTTAGCCGGCCTACTTGGGCTTCAAGAAATCGTTTTATCGACGCCATAAAAGTTCTTGCAGTAAAAAAAAAGTCAGCTCTAAATCGATTTTATGTAAAAGCATGCATGATGCTCATAATGCATATACAAAAATTTTAGCTTAAATCGTCTAAAAATACTAATACATAGCAGTAGAAATAAGTTGACAATTAGGCTTCATTTCCATGTCTCTGATTATTCAGTGATAGGATGGACTGTAAGTATAGTTGCGAGGGTATTTTAGTCCATAAACTTGCTCTACTCAGCGTTTATTTTTATCCCTAGATTCTGTAGAACGATGTTAGAGGCTTTGCGATTGGACTTCAAGTGACTCAGAGGCGACATGGTTCCATTTCATGTTCTTCAACTTAGCTTAACGCTTAGTTGTCAACTAGGGACAAATGTCCTATCAGAAAATAAGTCAGCTTGTCATAAACGGCAAAAGGTACCGACTCAACTCATTTTTATTCCTTTAACGCACTGCTCATCATGACCATTACGAGTCCAGATACGAATAAACTATGCATTGTGGATTGAGATATATATGGGTACACATTCTGATACACAACATGTGGTTCAAATTTTACCAGGGCCATCTGATGAGCACATGCTGAATGGTATCTCTCATCCCTTAATCAAAGTGCGAGCGTCGGCCTTCCTCAAGGTCTCAGCTGAGCTCTTCAATCTCCCCACATCCATTAAAGGCCGAGACTAAGCAGTCCAGTAATACACTTAATGTAAATAGTATCTCCTACCATCTGCTCAACAAACATTATTAATTGGTGAATATTCAGCAATTTATACCATCTGCATCTAGATATTTCATGTCTAATATTCCCAGATGCCTTATACTTATGAGCTTTAAAACGTAATATGTTATATGCAGAGCAAAAACTAACAACAACATTGAAAATTGTTCTCAAAAACGAAAAATCAAAACAACATTAATAACATTAACTTTGGAAATTTTGTTTATGTGATAATACAAGAAGGTTGTGTCAAAAAGTGGAAAATTTGCTTATACGATAAGGGGCTTTGGTTAGATACAAACAAACTATATCTGAGAACATACAAAACATGAATACCTCATCTATGTGAATGGACTTTAAATTGCACAAAAAGAATCAGTACGAGGAGATATTAAAGAAGCTACTGACCTCCTTTTACGAGATCAACGACTATCCTTTAGCAGATCATAAATTCCAAAAGAAGGCTCCAAATGTTCACATATTTCATGGGAAGCAGGACTATTGTGATGAAGCTCCGTCAGACAACGACGATCCAATCTGAAGCATGAGATGATAGACAGGACTCAATTCCTTGTCCCCTCTGGCTCTTAGTTTCATCTGATAATCATCTAGCGTCACTTTAATACCTTTCCATATCTGGTCTTCGCCTTGTGAATCAAGCCAAAGTGAGTACTGAAGGGGGGTGAGCTTATTCCTCTGCATTGGTGATTGTAATTCATCAGGACCTCGGGAGTAAAGATGGTGGAGTATTACACTTGCAGGTAGATCTTTGAGCAGCGGAGAGCCTCCGAGTTGAGATGTGTCTAAGAATATTACAGGCCTGAAAGCTCTAAGTGCTCTATAAGGAGCCCCGAGCTGTTCAACAGGGAATAAATTCTGACCCACAGCTAATTCTAGTTCAGCCATGTCCCTCGCCATCCTCAGCTTCCCGGACTCTGAGAGAGGCCTGATAAGAGCTGCATGCCTGATGAAAAATATCAAAATCCTTGAAGCCATTCTCCTGACCAGACTTGTACAGATGGTCTCTGACCTCGTGGCGGAGGAAGGAAGAAGCTTGGAGAGGAACTCAGCTCGAAAGTGAACCATTGATTTCTGAAGCTCGTCCATGTAGGAAGAGGCATTGTTATCCATTGAATGCACCCCAAAATCCTGATCGTGCATCTGTAGGATGCATGATTCGAGACGATCAAGCATCGTTTGGAATAAGGATGTGACAGAGTCACATGCAACTCCATAGATGACACCAAGGGCAGGAGAGAGAACATCTGAAGCAACTGTTGGGAGGGATGACATTGTAATAGAAATGCGTGTGTGAATTTCCTGGAGATGCTGACACAGTGCAAAGTTCTTCAATTGAGCAGGGGTTGCGGGACCTGTAACTTGACGGGATTCCGGCCCGGCGGCTACCTGCACACAAAATGCCGTAGAGGTCGAATCAAGAAAGGGGAAACAACATGGCTTCAATTTACCATCTTATATTTATTCAATAAATGGCAGTCAATAACGTAATGAACTTTTCTAGCATGTATGAATTTTCCTTTGAATAACTCCATCTTATATTTTTCCTTTGAATAATTCCATCTTACAAATTTTCTAGCATGTATGTATTTGGCAGTCAAATACCATCTTAAATTTATTCAATAATTTAGGACCGTACAATAAACATTCAGGTGAAGCTGTGGAGGAAAGGTAGAAATAGAATCACAAGTATGAAAATTCTAAAGAGGATTTTTTAGCATTGAAAATGAGGCTTCTAAGAAAGATTTTGAGCTATACGAACTATAAGATCTAAGAACTCCAAAAGGAGGAGCTATACTAGAAAAACAATTGAAAATGAGGCTTCTTAGTCTGGTTTAAATGTCTTAAAATTGTGCTAACGATCCTTTGAATAGTTGGAAGATCCAAAATGAGGAGAAACCTCATCATCCACATGGTAGAGGCAAACGTATAAAACTTTTTCATCGTCCTTTTAAGATTGAAGGAGAATTTTATTTGTGCTTCTGTGGTGTGGATAAACCGGCTTAATTTTAGCAACCCATGATTTCACAAATTTTGATAAATGATTAGACGCTATGAAAAATAAGGTGAACTCAATGTCCCATAATGACATTTGGGAATTAAATGAACTTCCGTTCAGCAAGTCCATTGGAAATAAATGTTTTCAAGATCAAACAAAAAGCAGTATACAGCTAAACTAGTGCCAAAAAGATATAACCAGCATGAGGAAATAGACTGAAGAGACATGCTCCTTAGTGGTACAATTTGTCTCTATTCATATTCCTTAGAGATTGTCGTGCACTATGAAGTAGAAGTGCGTAATAGATAAACTGAAAAGAGGTATAAACTCAACAGCTCAAAATAAATTAAGATATCATCATGATTAAAACTAGGCATGGGTCGGCAATCACCTAATGATTGAATAATATTAGTAAATGTTAGAACACGGATAAGAAAAGGAAAACAATGGAATCTGACTTGAACATTATGAGTATCATCATTAAAACAGGTATCCGCTATACTTATAGTTGGAAACTAGAACAACTAGGAGAGGAGGTACCTGATATTCAGCTTTCTCAGCCAGGAGGAGTAGCACTTTGCTAATTTCATGCAAGACAAGAAGCATTAACCGGCCATGGAGCTTTACAGCCTCTATCTCTTCTTGTATTCGCAGAATGATCCTTGATATTTGATCTTTTGATGGAATAGTTCCTCGACTAGACACAGGAAAGATTGTATTAACATAATCTGATAAACGACTAAGGCATTGGGCCAAAAAGGCTGTTCGGAATATATCAATCGCAACAAACATCTGATCCTTTCCATTAGCAGTAAGTGCCGGAAGAACACCTTTAACATCAGTATCGCGTGAAATCCTTTCTAGAAGATTCTCTACCATAGATAGGAGTCTCGGATACCCATTTGTAAGTAGTTCTTTGACAAAACTTGAAGCAGCAAAAGAAGATTTCAGTTGGTTTGCAAAGGATTTCACTAGTGCCTCCCATACTCTATCTGTCAAAAGAGGATCACCCTCCTGCAAATTTGAATTTCGAGCAGAGGAAATCAATGAATTGACAAGCGTATTGGATAATGTAACAACTCATCAAGATTAACAATGAAATTAGAATATTTATCAAGATCAAGTTAACCACTTTTGGGAGAGTTTATTACGGCATCCAAGCCACAGAAGAAGTGGTGTAACTTCTTATTACAGAAAGATAACTATGCAGAACAAGTAAATAGATAACATGCAATAAAGAATCATTCATTATGTCAAGTAAACATTTGGCACCAGAGGCCCAGTCTTACAAGCTTGATCTTCATGTTCGCTCCGAAGGGATGAGTATTGAGAAATAAAAGAAGGTTACAATCACTTATCAATTTATGCTTAAAGGAAATTAAGGAAAACTGCACATGTTATTTATTTGGGATGAGCCCAGCGGCACAGTGGTAAGAGTTATCCCTCACCGCGGCACCGGTGCGGGTTCGAAACCTGCCGAAGGCAGGACGGAAACACCTAGTAGTGGGCATGGTGCGTATGCCATTCTCCCCCCCTCCCCTCCCTCCCCGGGCTTGGAGAAAACCCTCACGAGTTAGCACGGTCAGAAGTCGCCTTATGCCCTAGGTTCGCCTTTTTTTGCACGTGTTATTTCTTTGATAGGGGTACAATGTTGTTTGTATGAGATCAAGGCAAATTAGCATAATATAGATTTTTCATTTTCCTGTGCACTTAGTTATTTTATCAAAGCCCACTTTTAAGAAAAATCCGGCTTAAAAAGTAACCAGCCCTCTTTGGCAGCTTGTTTACAAGTTACAACACCGCAAATACAAATTATAAGAAAATGCTTTAGCACATAAACTTCCACAGTTGAATTAGCCGCTACGACTTGTTTTAAGCATAAGATTAGCAAAATATATCATAGTATTTGCTGAAGAAGTACATGTGCTACGCGAGAATATAACACCATGTGGTTAGCATCATGCCGCTTGCTCTTTATTATATGCAACCTTGTCAGACAACATGCGCATCCACTATATAAAAGAAACATCAGCAGAAATCGTTAAGTGACATATCAGCTGATGTAGGAACCCTCCAAGTCAGAAAGTGAATAGCAATTAGAAGAACCAGAGCAGACAGAAGCAGATGACAATTATGCAATAAGAGAGAAATTGATGCTTGACCTAATCCAACTGACCGAACAGTGCATTCATAATGGTCAGGGGAATAGATTACCTAGGAATTACGGTATCTTGCATTAGAAATAACAGTTCAATTTCATTATTTACAAGGACAGTACGATATACTACATGTAAACCATCCAACATATCTAGTGTCATGCTTAATCGCCCGCCAAGGATCAAAGGATTCATACCAGTCTTTCCAGCTGGATCAGTTCTAGCAAGTTCATGGCAATATCTTAATGTACATAATAGCATGCATTTGTTATGACATATGAGCCCTTTGACAATAGCAACACTTTATAATGACAGTGTAACAGCGCAGTGCCAATACGACAAATTATTGAAACAAAGTCCGGCTCTTAGGCTACCACCCATCTTATAGTGAGTGTAAACCATGAAGTCCAACAAAAAAAGAAGCAAAATTCAATCAAAAAGAGCAAAATGTACTCACCTGCCAAACCTCATGCAGGAAAAGGACCTGCGTGAAGGGCACACGCTTCTTGGACAGCACGTTCTGGAGCTGCCAGGTTGCAACAACCACCTTGTGCAGGTCGTCCATACACCGTGCCATTCTCTCCCAGAGCCCCTCACCAGCGCGCCTCCCACCTCCGATCTGAGGCGTACCACTTCTCTGAACACCCCCTGGGCCAAACCCACCCACCGATCCCGAGATCGCCTTCATGTCGAGCGCCGCACTCACGCTCTTCACCCCTGCATTCTTGTACTTTGCGACGAGCGCATCTACCGCGGACCGCAGCTCCCCCAGGTTGAAGAAGACCTGAAGACCGCACCAGATCTCATTCTGATTGTGCTCATCCATTCCCCTTTCCACCGCTCGCATGGCCTCATCGCGGAGTTTAGATCCGGCTTCCGCGAGCCATTTGATCTCGTCTTCGACGACGGAGATCCCCGCGAGTCCGCGCTCGTTGTAGAGGAGCTCGATCTCATGGTGGAGCTCAGCGGCTTTGGCCAGATCGAGACGCTGCGGGGGGCCGCCGTGCAGATCACGGAGGCGGCGGGAGAGGCGGAGGAGGCGTGATGTGGAGTGAAGCAGATCAGCGGCGGAGTGGAGGTTGGAGAGTTGGAGAGTGTGGGATTTGATGAGGTCGCGTGGAGCGGCGAGTTCCAGGGAAGCGTGGCGGAGGGAGGACTGGAGGTGCGACACGGATGAGCGGACGGAGGATAGGGAGAGCTCAGCATCGCGGAGAGAGGAGAGTTGCGACAAGAGAGAAGGATGGCGGCTGAGGACCTCGGCACGGAGGTGGCGGTGGAGGAGGCGGATGGCATCCTGGAGAGACTCGGCACGGGCGGCGGCGCTGCCAGAGGCGAGGGCTTGGGAGGAGAACTTGGCGGAGTCGAAGTCAGGGGAGAGGAAGGCGGAGAAAATTGGGTCGGAGGCAAAGGTTTCGAGTGGAGAAGGAGAAGAAGCGGAGATCCCGGTGGAGGAATCAGAGGAGTCTTTGAACGTCGAGAGCCGTTGCAAAGGAGATTGCGGGAGGATCCTCGGCGAAGACATCACCGCCGGCTCGCCGGAGTTCTTCCCCCGTGGTGTATTGCTACTATGAGATCTCGATCTGGTGTGATGCACATAGATGGAAGATCAGTACCACGAGGACAAATGGCTCGGACATGGGAGATTGCGTTGTCCGACAACAACCACGCCGAGAACAAATCCACATTTACGGACGTGAAAAATTTCTTCCTTACCACATTATATAATATAATAATAAATAAGTGGACTACTTACATATCAACCTCTTACCTGCAAACCAGCCCCTCACTTCTAGATATAGAGAGGCTAATTAATGATCTATTCAGATTAGCATGTCAAAATGAACAAAAAGCACCAACATGAACCGAGTAAATATATTATTAATGGTAAATCACCAAATTACTATTAGAAGAGATAAACAAATAGCAGCATTAAGAATTGCTAGCAAAATATCTTTTTTTAGGGGCCGGAAAAGGCTATGACTTTAATTGTTGAAGGTAAAGGAGACTTTGAATGTGGGAAGTCTCATAAGAGAAGATGATGAGAGGATTTTCCGTGAAGTCATCAACCTCACGGTGGTCATAGCAGAGCTCTCTGCCGCGTGTTTTTATATTTTATCGCGTGTTTATGTAGTTCAGTTCCTTCTACGATAGATGAACATAATCGGTAATATGCCACCATAGTGATACATAATGGATAGAACGTAAGAACAAGTGGGTTGGACTTTGCTGGTTTACAAAATCGGCCGATACATACCTATATCAACTAAGAAGGCCACCAATAAACCATATGTATCATTATATATAGTATCAATTGGTATCGGCTTGTATCAATAGAACTTATAGAATGGGATTTTATTTTAGTGATTTGTAAAATTGATAAGTTGATTTTACCATATTGCCAAATAGAATTTCTCAATTATTTCCTTAAGTATTGAACATCACATAATTCATATTTGCGCAACTCCAAAGTTCACTTTTCAATTTGTGCATAGTAACAAGATGATTTTTGCAAAACTATAGAAGTTCCTTTTCAATTTTACTAAATTATGAAGTTCACTTCTCAATTTGTGCACTGTTTCATGGTGATTTTTACAAAACAAGCTCTAGTATGCTAAAGCGCTCAAATGTATGCCAACATTGCCAAGTTTTTTTACTACATCATTCATCTAACGTCTCCGTTCTCTGCTTGTATCGTTCAGCTCTACATCGCTTTTATTTTCTCGGGGAAAAGAAGTTAAAAAAAAAAAAAAAAAAAAAAAAAAAACAATCAATCTAGTTTTTGTCTCCTTCACAATTAGCTTTCAGATTAGACACTCATATTCTAATATACAAGGCCAACTTTTGGAAGAAAGAATTAAATGTAACAATGGATATCCCATCAACCAAGCAGACTAATGCTTTACTGTTTCGCAAAATGTGAATATGATCTAAACTTGATCATTTGACATGGCATCGAAGCTGCGGATATGATCTAAACTTGATTATTATTTGACCTAGTCATAGCGCAACGCGAACACAATGCACAAGCATAGCGTACCAAAAATATTTAGACAAAGGCAAATCACCGAGTAGTGTTTCAACAATCTTGAGTGTATTACATGTACAATATGCTAGCTGCAACGAGAAAGGAAACGTACAATTTTCCATCGCATTCTATTATCAACTATCGATATTTACATTACAACAAGACGTAACTTTGACTTACAAAAAAAAAAAAAAAAAAAAAAAAGAAAAAGAATCAAATAATGGTGTACTACTTCCATCCATACTCATGTACCACACTTTCCATGGCTGGCTTCTTTAGGAGTCCTACTTTTCCTTCGTTTAAGTGTCTCTCGGGATTGAATACTACGTGATACACGTTGACAAATCAGTACTTAGATGATACTAGCATAACTATTTTATAAAGTAATATATATATATATATATATATATATATATATATATATATATATATATATATATACTTACTTCAATGGAGAGCTTTCACTTTCCAACTGCAAGAAACCATAAGCACAAGAACAGTTAAACAGACTTTTTAAGGAATTAAAGAAAGTCTAACAAATGGCAATCATTAAATCTAACGAAAGATATTTTTTGTAAGGAAAACATAAAGCTGACATAAATGATCCATTGAGATGATAATGTCAAATAAATATAACAAGATAAGAGACTAATCCAATCTCAATAAGCCCTCTTATTTTAACGGCAATTGAATTCCAATTTTCAGAAGCTTAGAAAACAATGCCATTTTAATGATTGGCTAAGCAAAGCAGTACATAGGTGGGCTCAGCGGCGCATTGGTAAGGATTGTTTTTCGCCATGGCGCTGGTGCGGGGTCTAATCATGCCAAAGGCATGATAGAGACATTCTCCGGTAGTAGCTGGTAGGGATGCGTATGCCGTACCCCCTCCCCACCCCCCGGAAAAATTCTTGCGATTTAGCGGGGGGCGGGAGTGACCTTGTACCTTAGGTTCGCCTTTTTTTCAACAGAGCAATACAGATAAGTGATGGAAGGAATAAATGGACGTTCAGCCTGTAAAAGCTGTGATTAGACCAAATAATGCCGTAGCTTCAGTAGTTCCAAAAGTTAATGGCAGCGTAAGGAGGTATCAAAGTAAAAATCAGCAGATACCGAGCGGTATTGTCAAAAGAGTTTGACTAGTGAAAATGAAGCATTCAGAATTGCTAACAGCAGAACATGGACAATAAAAGAAACAGTAGAACCACAAGCATAGGAAAAAGCAGAGCTAAATAGTAGTCGCAATATACCAACAACAGGCAGAGACAGTGATACAGGAAATGGACCATGCGTTGAATGAAAAATATTCAAAAGCTTTTGTATATATAGCCACAGGAAATCCTGAAAAGTATGGTTGCAACTAGGGGTGAGCATTACCCGAATTCGGACCCTGAACCCGACCCGACCCGACCCCAAACAAGTCAAAATTTCGGGTTCGGTTTGGGTGCTTGATTTTATAATTTCGGTGCTGAATTGATCGGGTCGGGTTCAGAAATTTGATTTCGGGTCGGGTCGGTATCAACCCCGAATTGGAAGTGATTGCTGGGCTTCAATTAGGAATAATTCCAGCCCAGTTGATACTTGATTCAATCGCGGCCCATTATCCATTAATGGAAATAGAATATATACCTAACCCTAATCTTCTCTGCAACAGCAAGCTCCCTAATTCCATCGTGTGCAGCCGCACCCTCTGCCCCGCGACTCGCCGTTCTCCTCCCCACTCCACAACCCTAGCTCCTCTCCGGCCGACCCCGAACGGCCGACGCCGAGCCTCTCCTATTCTCCAGGTCTCCTCTTCTCGTCGCTCTCGCAGCCTCGCCGTGACGCCGACCCCGACGCGTAACCCTAAATAACGTCTCCTCTCCGAGGCGTTCTCGATTCGAGTAAGTTTTGTTTTTCCTTTGATTGATCTGTTTTTTCTCCTTTTATTTGTCATGATATGGAAATATTTTGGTTTAGGGTGTGATACATCGCCTAAAGCCTATGGCAGCAACGCCGCTGCAAATACCACCGTCTCCTAGGTATACATGGAATCGAAGCAGCAGCAAACCCCTCTTTCTCGGCCGACGAATCGAGCAGCGATCGGCTTCTCTCTCGACGTGGGCTTTTATTTTTTGTTTTTTTTTTTTTTTTTAATTTGAGGCACGAATTCGGGGCAACCCGAATTCTACCAGAACAGACCCGAAATTTTTCGGGTCGGGTCATTTCGGGTTTAATGCTATCTCGGGTCGGTCCGGGCCAGTAGATTTTCTGGTCGGGTCGGTCTTATTAGATACGGGTCGGGTCGGCTCGGGTCGGGTTGACCCGAACGCTCAGCCCTAGTTGCAACAAAAGAATTCTCATATGACAAAGATCTTAAGCAATTGAAGTTGAAATAAATGATGCATAAGTAATTTGATTTTTAAATAATCAACACACCAAAAAAGGCATGAAACCGGTCCAGTGGAGGCGGCAGTACAGCAGTGACTCTGATACTTGATGGCATAAAAAATGATGCAAATGATTATCGAAAATTCTTAATACAACTTGGGCAGTCCAAAGGTGAAAAAGAAAGATAATTAGATAGTTGAGACTTTGCCATAAGTTTTCAAGCTTAAAGCAGTCTACAAAATCTCCAACGACTACATTTTTCAACATCTAAGGGCATGCAACTCTTTCTTTTTGTAATTTAGACTTGTGCAGAGCTTGAGACGGTAGCAGGGTTTGAGAACCGGGATTATCCTCATGGTGTTGAGCAATGTTACAGTTAAAGTTCACCAGCGTAGAAAAAAAAAAGCGTGGTCCTTCTAACAAAAATAGGAGCTCCACTAAAATTGCGAGGAACTAAACTTGATTTATGCTTGCTTAAGGCCCAGTATGATGGATAAATACAACACCATGCATGAAGACAATTAAGGAACCTTGGAGACGCATCTAAATTTGAAGGCAATCTAGTGATGGAGCACTAAGTCGACACCCACTTCGCAAATGTAACATTTTAGAACTTATAATAAGGCAGCATGTCCTAGAACATGTCTATCAAAGGTAAAGATCTTACAACAATATCTTATATGTAGAGAGGATTCCAAATGCCCTATAAATATTGCATGAAGTGGGGTGCAGGTGCTGGAGTAGGAAAGCAATCATGTGATATGATTTCTTTATTTATATTAACAAAAGAGAAAGAAGCTTGTAATATATGAAATGTTTGGAACTTTTTAGGAAGAATTGCAGCACAAGCATTCTTTTTTACAAAATCTTTTAAAAAACATATAAAGAACAAACAATGTGTGGCAAAATATTTACAGATAGGGACTATGCTATGCTTGGGCTAAAGGTGGGGTTATAAGGATGGTTCGTATGGTTATAGGAGATTTGGGCCCACCAATAGTTATTTTCTAGCTTCGTCCCTGGTCACACTTGTGCGTAAAGAGCAGGATCAAGAGCAAGGTTCCAAGGAGTGTCTGTATGGTTATTAGAAGATTCTTGCAACTATCACATGTAATTCATGCATCAACATCAACTGAGCAAGCTTTGCAATACAAGTTCTAGAGTAACAAGACAAGAGGCTCCTGCTTCCTACCTCCTATTCCTCTCCAGATCAATTTACTAACTCTAAATAGTTCTTGATCTCCTACATCCAAATTGGCGGGGAAAAGTAAAAGGGGAAGATGCATGGATCTCATAGGAAGTTGACGGTTTACATTTCTACCAAAATCCGGAAAAAGAAAAAGCATAACTATTAGAAAAACCAAAGAACCGAAGAAGCTCATTTTCTTCAAAAATATGCTTTCCACTGAAAAAGGTGCGTTACAAGCACCCAACTAGGCCCCTACTATATGGTTGGTCTTCTTTGCACATGCTATTACCAAACATAATGCTGTAAACAATAAAGCTTAATATAATCTTTTTAACCAAATATCAGATCAACCAGAGGAAGACAGAAGGTGACATCACTTAGAAAACTCCAGAATAACTTACATCAGATTTAGTTCTGTGCTTCTGCTTGCCATGATGGTACTTTCCATCACTCAAATCATGCCTTCCACAAGATAAACGGAGTAGAAACTCTTGAATGTGATTGTAAATGCTGCATCATGGACCAAAGCAACAAGAATGGAAAACATCTTAGCATACATAAAATAACCACTCCCACTAATGCACTTAATTGAGTTATAATTGTATTTACATATGGATTATCATCAGTTACTATGAATTTGCTCTGAAATTAAAGGCCAGAACCTATGAAGGCCAGTACCCTGTAAAACAATTTTGAACTTCCAAACACTGATGAAATCACCCTATATACTAAGCTAATGTCAAAGTTTATAAATCAACGTCATTGTTCAGTTGCATTTCAATCCTATTAGGAAAGCAAAATAGAATATTCAAGTAATGAAACCACCATCAGTATTTTCTAAAACAGATACGATTTCTAGAACCATAAAGCCCACGTTAAATGGATATATTATCGTGAACCCAAAGTCCCAGAGATATTGTACTACAAAGGAAAAAGAGAAGCAGGCTTTTACCTCAAGCGGTGGCGATTACATGCTGAAAAGAAAGCAACAAAACCATAAAGAATGCTTCTAATTGCACGAAAAACCTGGATAAATAGAAAATTTCCAATAACAATCAGAACGCTTGTATCATAGGGATCAAATCATCAGGTATTAAATCAGAAGCGAATAAAACCTGAGAAAAAAGGTCATTCCACAGTGAACGCCAGATAGAAGGTTCATATCGAGTGACAGTTGCCTCCGTTGTAGATGCCAATTGAATCATAGTACCTACAGATGAGCACATTTCCCTCATCAAGTAGTATGTGTACGATATAATCATCAGCATACAGCTCACTGCCGCAGAGACTAAGCGCACAGGAGCTACTAGTATCTCCCATAAGAGCAAAATTATAGGATAGATGACTGATGTTGCTGTCACAGAAAGAAAGACCATTAGTTAAAGTGTACATGAACAAAGATCATTAAGTAGAAAATTGTACCAAATCGATCATACCCATGCTGCATAGGAGAGTCGAGAGATACCAGAGAGGCCAAACTATAATCTGCACTAGGCTCACTAAAATGCTCCACAAAGATCCAAATAGTTCCCATAAAACAGATGTCACCCCCTCAACTAATTCAATGAATACATTCCAGAAGGGAATACATAGTTCCACAAGCTCCAGCACAGGTCCAGCAAATGGTTTAGTTAAAACCGCTAGCAAAGATCTCGCAGCACGTGAGACCATCAACAACCACTTAAAAGCCTTTTCAAAATTATGCAAGAAAAGCATCGTTCCCAGATATTTGATTCGGGAAATCATTTCCCATGTTTCAATCCAATCAAAGAAAGGCCCAAAAAGATGTGATGCAGTTGCCTTCAGTAAAGGAACATTCTTGTACAAGTCATAAAATCCTATTAGCACAGTAATAACAGAAATCAAGACATATAATGCTCTTGCCAAAGGGCACATCCACGGGCGATAAATTTTGCAAAACACCGGATATGACTGCAGAAAAATGACCCAAGATGGAAGACCATATTCTAGCAAAGTAAGCAACCTCAAGTCAGACATAATTATCTCCTTCAATTTAAATGGAAGGTCATGATCATCAAACCTAAACAAAATGAAAACATCCTTGTAATAGTTGGCTTCAGAAACTAAAGCACCACTTTCATTTGCAACACTGTGAGTAGATGATGATATTGAAAGCCTTGGGGAACTTTCAATAACTTCCTCATAGTCACATGTACTGGATGATTTCAAAATCTTTCTTCTTTTATAAGGACCTGAATCAGGTGCTGTCGTGTAAGATGCACTCAAGCTGGACTCCACAAAATTATCGCTGAATGATGATTTTTGAGAAGAAATAGAAACACAGTCATCACTGTGGACCTTGGAACTGATGCAAGCGTTTTCACTGGAACACTCAAACGTTTTCTTAGGAAAATCCTCTTGGGTATCATAGAACACATCACCTGCAGATATCAGTTCTTTTTAGCTTACATGAAGAAAGCAAACGAAATTATAAGCACGACTAGGTGCTATACTGACCTACACAGGAGATACTATCCAAAAACTTTTGTAAGAGATAGCGCTCAAAATAGGTTCCTGTATACCACAGAGAGATGCAGTTTGAAGCTTGCTCTATGCTATCAAACTCCCAGCGTTTCATCAGTTTCGCTTCTAGAGCCATCAATGTATCGGTCTGCACAACACCAAATGTTATGATTTACCACCTAAATGGCAATTAAGTAGTTCTTGGATTTTATTTTAGATCCAAAAGTGTCAATACCTGAAGCTCATTAACATAGTTAATACCACGGACATCTTTCCATGCAACTTCAAACACAATAAACCCAAACAAGGTGCGATGCAACTCCTTGTTAAGCAAAGAAGAATCTTTCAATTTTTTCACTGGCAGTAGGATTTTCTTTTGATAAAACGCAGAGTCAATCAATGAATACCATCTATACAGCCTTTGCAACTTGACGGGATTTGACACGGAGCTTTTTGTCTCATCCCTTCTTCTAGTGTCTACACTGTCAAAGTCAAAAATATTGCTAAAACCAAATCTTCTATCTACACCATTCCTCCTCTTTCTCGCCTTCATGTTGGCAAAAGGCGACAGCCTGGACTGAAAAGGGTGTGTACCTGTATAAGCATATACAACTAATACATAAATGGAGACTTGCATATCAGCCCCTCCTTCGAATGCTGTGTTGCAAATAAGGCCCACGTTTAAAACCCAATATTTTCCACGTCCCAAAACACCAATTTAAAATATTTTTTGAAAATTTTTTGAATAATTAAAGATCATTCAAAAATCTTTTTTTTTGTATTCAAAGTTTTTTCAAAAAATACTTTTAAATAAGTGTTCTGAGGCTCCAAAGTCTTAGCGGGTTAGCGGATTAGTTTTTAAACCCACTAAATTTGCAAGTCTCAAAACACCCATCTAGAGATTTTATTTTTTGAAAAAAAACTTTTTAATATAAAAGCTATAGATCACATCAATCTTTTTTTTTTTACATTTAAATCTTCTCCACAAAATGCTCATATAATGGTGAAAATGTCTGTAGCAAAAATTTTCGAGACAAATGCTGATTTGAAAGGGCTTTGAATCAAGGGACTGATTTGTAAACAGTTTTGAGATCAGCGGCTGATATGCAATTATCCCATACATATATTGGTGGAAGTAAACTTTTACGGTACCTTAGTAACCATCAATTGCCAGAGATGTGTAGGCCTTGTATCTTGCTCAATCAGCCAAGGACGATTGTCAACCAAAATGAAAAGCTTTTTAGTTTCTGGTGCCAAAAACAGAGTTAAACGTGAAAGGTAAGACTGCATATCCCTGTACAAATACCAAAAGCACATCAAATTAGAGTTCTCTTGGATCTTGAGCTCAAAACTACAATGAGCAAAATCCTTGACATGCAGCAATAAGTGTCAAAGATCTAAAAATCATGAACCAGAAATAAATTGGCATTTTCCTTAAAGGGTAAGAGGACAGACATAAAAGTTGCCAAGCAGATCTCAAAATCAGCCTAACCAGGTACACCTACAAATGTTGCTTTGTTTGTATAAGGATGACAGTAACTGCAACGTGAGGTGGAAGATACAAAGTCTCCAATGTGAAAGCTAGAACCACCAACAATTATTTTATTTTTTTAAAAAAGAACATGTATAAATAAGATAGTGCAAACATTTATACCCTCAGAAATGGTTGTGCAGATTTTTTGTAAAACGATACTTACAACTAAACGGTAAACAACATCACATATTAGTTTCAAGATATTAGCTCTTTAGTTAAACTACTAAGATTAAGATTTCAAGTGCTCCTAACAAGCCCCAAGATAGACTATCAAAAGTCTCCTTACACAACAATTAACCCCCTCCCCCTTCCCCAATAGTATTGAAAAATCCATTCCACAACGAACATGTATAATTCTGGAGAAGTCAACAAGAAACTTTATCTTGAATCAAATGACCAAACATTTCTCAGAATAATTAGGTCCATAAACAGGACTAGATAATAGCACAAAGACTCGGAACAATTAGGTCCATAGACTTTGAGTTAAATGAGCAAAACTACGTTAAGTAGTTTTGCCTAACTGAGCAATTCTTAAATCCAAAACAACAATCAATTCTTGAATCTAGCCCAGCCATTCAGCAAAATCATACAACTACGACAAAAATATTTTCATAAGACTGTTAATCATCGAAAATCAACAAAACTACACAACTATATTTGCCTCGTTATAGGAGTATTGGTTATTACTGTAAAAAAAAAGAACATTTGATAATCAATCAGGCTAACATGTCAAATTCTGCAAACTAACTAGGATTGTTGCAGAGAGAGTAAACACGAAATGAAGGAAAATCATGAAACTGAAGATTCTTAATTGTGCATACCCAATCTGCAAGCTCGTGAGAGGGAAGAAATGGCGGTCTTCCTTAATCCGCAACTCCATTCCTCTGCAACCAAAGAAAAACAAAATCCAAAATTTACTTCCGTTACATAAAATATAAAAAGAATCAGCTCAACAAATTTGTAAAAGAAAAAAAAGAAAGAAAAACCTACAAACCCAGAGAATCATCTGAATCCCATGGAATGTATCTCGAAAGAGAAGATCCAAGCCCTTCCTCTTCTTCTTTCATAACATCCAATCCAAAACGGCGTTGCTCCGCCCGATCAATTACGAATTTCGAGTTCGTATTGTGGTCCAGAAGACGCGCTTACGCAATCAATTGCAGTAAATCTAGCAGATATTTCTAACTTGTAAAAAAATTATTAAATCGAAATCAGATCAGGCGTAATAAATCTGCAAATGTATCACCCAGTCTCTGTCTCTCTTTCTCTCTCTCCGTTTCTGTATCCATCGATCTGCTGATGCGTATCTCTTACAACAATAATAACAATATAATATCAGTAAAAAAATTAATTGGTTTATGTTGGTATTGCTTTGTCTGCAAGGTTGGATTGTGAGCGGTCGCGATCGACGAGAGATCTTGATGGCGCGGGAGAATGGACGCGTGGGACTGGAATTTTGATGACGAAGCTCAGAACAAGAGATAAGAAGAAGGAGAGAACAAAGCCATATTCAATTACTTAAATTAAATTGAATTGAATTGGAGGGAGAGGTTACGGTTGCAAGCCAAGCCTATTTCAACGCGCAGCGGCTTGCAAGAGGAAACGCGCTCGACCTAATTGGGAAACGTAGTCTTGAACATGTTGAGATTTGGAGTTTTAATCCCATTAGCTTGCATGAGAAAACGCGGTCGCAATTTCCCCTTTTAAGGAACTTTTGCGTATCGGCCCCCATTTTTATTTTTTATATAAATCAGCCATCAAAAATATATTTTCAGGAGCTGATTTAATTTTTATTTTTTACAAATTAGCTTCCAAAACATACATTTACGGAGGTGATTTATAAACTTCCAAAAATAGGAAGGCTGATACGTAATTTTTTCTTTTAATAACATTGATGGCATCATTGTAAATATATTTTTAGGAACATTTGCATTTCTATATCTTTATAACTGAAAATTGTATGTTTATTGTAATAGTCTATTTATTGGGCTAAAATTTACGGACTTAACCTATAAAAGAGCTAGTTGGGTACTATATCAGAATAATTTCACATCGAATAGATATTTGAGATACTTATAAAGTATCAAATATAAAAGACCATTAAACGGATCCATTTTTTTTTCCTTGGGAGGATTCGGCTAGTGGAAGAGGTTGAAGATTGGTGATGCTTATTAGGAGCTCGATGGTCAGAACGTTACAAAATAATGTTAGAGAAATTATAGTCAGAAGTGTGAGTGTCTAATAGAAGTTTAGATCTCATATCGTCTAGGAAGAAACTGTGACAATTACTACGTGTACACGTGAACGACGAAGACGTCATATATTAGGTGGAGAGAATATAGCATTCTACTTAGTTGGGCTAAAATCTACGAACCTCGTTTATAAAAGAACTAGCTGATGTTAGCTCAAAATAATCCTATACCGAGAGTGATGAGAGATTTGATATGTTTATAATACATCCACTCTAGAAGATTAATAATCGAATCCATCCTTTTTCGAAGGACTCGGTCAGTGGAAAAGGGCAAGAGTTGGTGGGCTGCTATATATCCAATAGACGTGGTGTTATATTTAGACTTTCTAATTTAAAATAGCGTGGATTTTTTGAAATTAAGAAACTAGTTTTGCCATTTTTTCTAAAAACGATGGTAATTAATTTGACAATAATAAATTTATTATTCATATGATCAATTAATCATAAAAAAAATTAGCACATTTTTATATTTTCGAATTATAGATGTATAAAAAAAAATCAAATACCCCTTTTTTAGTACCTAAATGAGTTTAGGTTATGATAGTTGATAAGTTAACCGACGATAATTAACGTAAAAATAATTTACACATATAAACTTAATAGGTGTGTATATATATATATATATATATATATATATATATATATAATATATATATTATATATATATATATATAGCATTTATGTACCATCAAATCTTAATCTTCTGTTAACTCCTATTTTATTTCCTAGTCAAATCTCTGACTAATAAAAGAATAGTTAATATTAAATTAGATAAATAAAAATATAGTACATGTCATATTTATTCGAGTAGTGAAACAAAACGTAAAATTGGTGCAGAGGCCTCCTATCAAAATATATTTCTTTTTATCTGAAAATTTTAAACTAATTAGTTATTTTAGTGTATTACTTAAATTTTTAGATTCAATGTTTTTTAAATATTAAAAGTGTGACTAATAAATCCTTGAAACTCTGTTCAAATATTTGAAATCCTAAACTTTGATGGTTCATTAGTCACGTCACGGATGCAAGGGTTCATCTATTCTTTTTGGATAATATAATCTAATTGGTATTTGGCTTTAACGGAACTAATTTAAGTTTCATTCGTGCTCAAATTTTGTTAAGTTTTATTACTGATTCGAATTCGAGTAATTAAATAAGTTGAGTATGAATATCGTATTATTCAACTTGTTAGGTGTGTGAGTTTAAATAAAATTTTATATTTTATTTTAAAAATTTTCACAACATGATTGTTTAAATGGTTCAAATTCGATATTAACTCGAATTCGATTAAATTAATACAATCAAGTCGAACTTAAAATTTTTTCAATCAAACTAAATTTAAATTTAACCTTTAAATTTTGTCAAGCTAGAACTCGAGCTAAATCAACCAAGTTAAATTTGAGCTTAATTATTTTGAACTCAAATTCGATTTGTTTTCAGCTCCTGCGACTTTCAACAACCCCATCAGAGCGCAATTGACGCAAATTCTCTCTCAAATCTTCTGCGTAGCAAATCTTGGTGTTGTTGTTGACCTAAAAAGTAAAAACAAAGAAAAAAGAAAACGCGAATTTGGTTGTCACACAAAAAAGAACGTGAAAGGGAAACTTGTTATTACTTGCAAGTAAAATGGAGTTCCATAGGAATTGTGGTGCTTGGTTGCGAAAACGACAAAATTTACAGGTGATTTATCATTCCGCAGTTTTTTTTTTTTAAATAATTCTTTAGCCTAAGATATTGTATAAGAAGTTTTATGGTTATTGTAAAAGCATTTAATTAGAAGATTTTAGAGTTATCGCTTTTTCTCCTTATATTTGTTTCAATAATTTTCCTAGCTCGCTTTCAATGAAATGAATCAAACGCGAGCAGAAAACATGAATTTTTAGTATTTGACTTTTTAATGTATCTATTTGAATATATTTAGAATATGTATGGTAACGAACTCAATAACTTTTTGGTGACTATATTGTATTTTTTAAATATGTAAAATTATAATAAATATGAAAATTGTTTTTTTAATCTATGCTACAATTTTTGTATACGAAGTACTTTCACAAATATTTTCATATAGAAATTTTGACTCTTTAAAATTTTAATAACTAGTAAAAATTTTGGAGCCTAAAAATAAGTATTTAAAAATATTTTTAAAACTTTTAATATAAAATTTAAGAGCTCAACAAATATGTTTTCTTCATATTTATTATTTTTAATATATATATATATATATATATATATATATATATATATATATTGGTTAAAATATAATAATTTATCTTTAAGATATTACAAAAGTATAGACTGATAGCCCATTATTTATTATATAATTTAAGAAAAAAACTACACACCCCCAACAAACTACACACAATCAATCTCTACCACACACACGCCTCCTGATCCGCATAATTTCTTCGTGATCAACAAAAATATTAAAATTATAGATTTATCCATTGGAATGTGTGGTCCTGATTGTGTTATATCAGTATGTGTAATTTTTTGGGATGCATAACAATGTCCAAAATTTAAATACATAACACTGTTATAACCCCTAACATTATTTTTATTGTCTTTCATGAATCAGCCTTGAGTTGTGTGCAACAGCAAGGGAGGCGCATAATTCCTCGCACATGTCATATAAAGATGCATACTTGAGGTGAGCGAGAGGCCACATTGAATGTTTATATTTATTTTATTATTATTATTATTATTATTATAAATGTTATTCAGCCTTATCTTGCTGGCTTAATAACCCGGGTATCTATCAATGATTGAAATCCCTCATAGTCATGGAGGTTCTAGATTTGATAAAGATAAAGCAGCAATTTAGCATATTCTCTGAACTTTAGGAAATTAATTTAGAATTTTGCATGCTCAGGATGTTGATAGTTTTTATTTGGCTTGATTTTTGATCCTCTCGAGTGTCTTTTTTTTTTAAAAAAATTTGGTGTAAAATTAGAATCTAGTTGGTGTATATTAAAGTTAGTTGATGGGCCCACTTTTTTGGCTGATGGGTTTGCTCTTGGATGGCATGTTTTTCTGTCTACTATTGGACTCAGATTTTAATTCATGTCTAATATGTTATGAAATCTTTTGATGTGCTCAGAAAATTAAAGGGTTGTTATGTATAAGCCTTTTGTTTTTCTGATGTGGCGATACGCGCGCACCGCCATATCAGCGCAATTTCTTATTTTTTATATACTGATGTGTAAAATTTTTAGAAATGGTGGGCTGATATGCAATTAACCCAAAAAATACCCATGAAATTTGTGAACGCTTGGAAATTTTTAAAGCATGCTCCGGCTACGTTAATGTTATTTTGATTTGTAAGTAAAAAATATCTGTTATATTACTTTTTAAGGGGTCAATTGTGCAAAAATATTTATGGAAGCCTAATTTTTTAATAAATAATTAGGGATCCCAATTGTGCAAATTTCTTTTAATTTATTATTTATTGAAATGTTTGTAGTATCTGGATTATTGACATGGAGATGATAAAGCCCATATATTAAATTAATGTAGACCATGATACGGACTTAATTATATAGTTGGTTTTATACACTACTTTTAAATCTAACCAAACATATATTGATTGAGAAGGAGATCCACCCTACTAATATAAATGGATTTAAAAACCGTTTTCAAATATTCTAATATTTTAATAAATACTAATACAGAAGTAATTTTAAAAAATTGTAAATACAAAGGCTACAACGCGCACTAGAATCTATTTATTCATATTCATAAATTGTTTATGAACAAGCTTGGAGAGTGCACTCAAATTGAGCAATCAATATGAAATTCACCACAAATACAGGAGCCAAAGGAGTTGAAGATATATATATATATATATTATATATATATATATATATATATAGATAATCAGTATTGGTCAGCAATATATATGTAAGGCTAATAGTGTATTTAAAACCGACTTCTCAGATAGCCACATTCCAAGATAAGAAACAAGAACATGTTATTTGGGAATTCGATCTCATGCACTCGAGTGCACAAAATTTTTTTTTTTTTTTAAAAAAATTTAAGTATTTTTTTTAAAAATTTTAAAATCAAAGTTATAAATTTTGATGAGACCTATAATTTCATGTTCAAAATATTTTCAAAAATCATTTCTAAATAAAAATTTTGGTGTCCATGACTGAACGGATTTGAAGCAGATTTTAAAACTATTTTAAAGTTCGCTTCAAACTTGTTAACTTTTTTAGCACTAAAAAATTTATTTAGAAATAATTTTTAATAAATTTTAAATATAAAAATTATAGATTTTATTAAATCTATAATTTTTATGTTAAAATTTTTTAAAAAATTATTACATTTTTTTCTTTTAAACTATGCACTCAAGTGCATGTGATCACTACTTTGTTATTTGGTTTGATATGGATTTTATATAGTACTGGTAGCATATTATATATATATATATATATATGCTTTAACGCCAAACAACAATATGAGTATCTTTACATGTGATATATCTTAATACATGCCTATGGATATGACTAAATTAAAAGGCCGAAATTTATTTGTTGACATTCTATGCACGGGTAGATCCAAAGTGAGTGAATTTTAAAAGGCGCATGTGGGCTAGCATGAACGTCATATTAGATCAAATTGGATTATGTCTTGTGCATGTACACTATAATCTTTAAATTGACCCATATATGCTAGTGACTGAGAGGGTCATGTACTTATAAGTGGATTAATGGACTGTTTACTTGGAGTGGAAAGTAGGAAAGTGAGAAAAAAGTGAAAAGAAAGTAGTAGAATGGAAAGTGATAAGGTGGAAAGTGAAAAAAAAAGTGATGGGATAGAAAGTGAAAAGAAAGTGATAAAAAAGTAGATTTGAGTTTTCTTGTTTACTTTGTATTGTAAAGTGGAAAGTAAGTAAAAATTTATATTACAAAAATAATTTTTATTAATATTAAATAATAATAACTAAAATAATTTTTAAATAATAATTAAAAATTTTTTTTTAATGATAACAAATTTTTTTTAATAATTAATATTTTTAATAATAATTTAAAAATAATTAATATTTTTAATAATAATTTAAAAATAATTAATATTTTTAATAATAATTTAAAATATTTTATTAATTAAAAATTATTTATTTTTTTAGCTAATTTAATAATTTTATTATTTATATTTTTAGAAAATAGTAATAAATTATTAGAATTATTATATAATTAAAATAATATAATATTCATTATTATTATTGTAGTAATTTACTTGTTATTATTATTGTATTATTTATTATTAAAGAATATAAATTTATTATTTATTAAAAATAATAAATTTTTATTATAAAGTGGAAAATAAGTAAAATTTTTTATTTACAAAAATAATTTTTACTAATAATTAAAAGTAATTCTAAATATTAATTAAAAATATTCTTTAAATATATAATAAAAAATAATTATATAATTAATAATTTTAATAATAATTTAAAATAATTACTATTTATTTAATAATTAATAATAAAAAATTATTAAGTTATTTATTACTATTTAGTAATTTTATTATTTATATTTTAGAAATAATAATATTATTAAAAATCATTATATTAAAAATAATATATTTATTATTTATTATTTATAGTATTTGAATATTATTAATTATTTTTTTTATTATTAAAGAACATAAATTTATTATTTTTATTATATATTAAAAATAATATAAAAAAATTTATTTTAAATTTTTTATAATATTTGTAGTTATAATATATTAATTAATTTTTATTAATATTTAGTTACTTTAGAAAATAATTATTATTAATAATCATCACTAAATGTTAATGACTCTCACTTTCCTCCCACTTCCTAACTTTTGATGAGAAAGTCAAAAAAATAAAAATTACATAGAGATGGAAAGTGAAAGGAAAGTCAGTTTCTCATCTTCTCACTTTTCTATTTAAAGTAAACAAGAAAACTGACTTTCCAACTTTCTACTTTTCACTTTCCTTTTAAAGTAAACAAGAAAACTGACTTTCCAACTTTCTCACTTTCCTACTTTCCCAATTGGTACTAGAACATAAGTTCTATTATCTATGAATTTATCTATTATAATAATTGTCCAAAATATATCGGTTACCGATAATTTTTTGAGATAATCTCAATAAAAAAACAAAAAAAAAACATTATGTGGTGTATTGTTAGGTTTAAATCCTTTTTTTTTTTTGCTCATCCTACAAATACGCTTCTGTGCACTTTTCTGTCAAGCTAAACGAAAAGGAGGATAAATTATTGCACGCACAACGTTCACTATGATATTCCAGCACCGTATATATCTACAAGCCTTTTTTTGAAAAAAAAATTGATATAAAAGTTGTAGATTTTGATTAGATTTATAATTTTCATATAGATATTTTTTTAAAAAATATTTCTAAATAGAAGTTTTCAGATTCCAAAATCCTCACAAATATAAAATTATTTATTTGATGTTAGAATTTTTTGGAAGTATTTTTTTTCCCCAAAACATCTATTTAGAAATATTTTATTAAAAATTTTTTCTAAATAAAGTTATATTTCTTATAAAATTTTTTAACTTTTATATTAATTTTTTTTCAAAACAAAGTTTGTAAGGTGCACCTAGTGCATAGATAGCATGGTGCACCGGATGCATCCAATAATTTATCGAGAATGAGATATGTTTTGGGAACGTCCTAGCTAGAGGATGGCAACCAACCCGAACAACGCCCGAACACGGCAAGAATACTTTCGTTCTACCCAATTTAACCTGAAAACTATTTAAATTTATTTTCCTTCTTTTTTTACAACTTTTATGTTTGCCTCAACTAATGTTGAACAACTCCATTTCTTTGTTTTTATTTTTTGTTTCTCTTCATTATAATTTTTCGCCAAAGAATAAACTTTCTAGTGATCGAACCACCTGCCTCCGTATGTTGGTTGACCAAATGCTCCCTTACATTTGTGCTGTGACTTTTCTCATATTGTGGTAGTTTTTGGATATCACAGTCCACACAATCAAAAATCTTAAAAGTTTAAAGGGGGCATTTGCACATATATAGTTTCCATAATTCAAACTTATAAAGATATTATACTATATACTAAAAGAATCCCCGGTTTTACTATTCCTCCAATAGTTGATTTGCAAAAAAAAACCCTATTTTTTTAAATTGTAAATTTTAACCGGCCAAAACAAATATTTAGAAGCATCTTCTCGAAAAACTTTCAACATAAAAGTTGTAGAACTCGATGAGAACTACAATTTTCATGTTTAAAGTTTTTTAAGATGACGCTTCTAAGTAGGTGTTTTAAAGGTCCGAATATTAAAAGCTTAAATCGTAATTTAAACAAAAAGAGGGTTAGAAATGCAAAAATAGAATTATCAAACGACGATAAAAAGTATTTTGCAAAAAACACCCCCAATTTTTTAGAATTGTCATTTTATACCGGTCAAAACAATTATTTAGAAGTATCTTATCGAAAAACTTTTAACATGAAAGTTATAGAGCCCGACGAGAGCTACAACTTTCAAATTTAAAGTTTTTTTAGATGATGTTTATAAATAGGTGTTTTAAATGTCTGAAATTTGGATGCTTAAACGTAATTTTCAAAACAAGAAGATTACATACGCAAATAAAAAGTTTTCGTACGGCTATTTTAACTTTTATTATTATTATTATTATTTTTTAATCCGTTAAGATTTCGAATATCCGAAACACTCATTTAGAAGCATATTTTCAAAAAAATTTCAATATAAAATTTGTAGCTTTCATCAGAATCTATAAGTTTTATGTTAAAAGTTTTTTCAAATATTATCTTTAGATACATATTTTATACATTTTCGATACCGAAATACGATTTTATTTTATTTTGAATACGTTACACTCTGAAACTCCGAAAACACTCATTTAAAAGTATATTCTCAAAAAGTGTTTAACATAAAAATTACATATCTCATTAGAATCTACAAGTTTCATGTTAAAATTTTTTTCAAATATCATCTGTAAATATATATTTTATACGTTTCTGATATCCAAATACGATTAGTTTTTTACGGACTTTTTATTTTTTATTTTTATTTGTTAATCCGTCAAAATTTCGGATACCCAAAACACTCGTTTAGAAGTATATTTTCAAAAACTTTTCAACATAAAAGTTGTAGATCTTTTCAAAAAAAATAATTGTATCTTTTTTTTTTAAACACCAATAAATTTTTTAAAAAAATACAACATAATTTATCATTTCTGATACGAAATACGATTATGTTTTATGTTGAATATTTTATGTAATCTGAAACTCCGAAAACACTCACCTAGAAGTATATTTTCAATATAAAAGTTATAGAACTCATCAAGATCTACAATTTTCATATTAAAAGCTATTTTAATAGTATTTAAATATATATTTTATACGTTTCTGGTACCGAAATACGAAAACTCATATAATAATATTTTTCAATAAATTTCAACATGAGAAAATAGTAGATCTCATCAAACTTTACGCTTTTTATATTGAAAGTTTTTTAAAATTATATTTAGATATGTATTTGATGCGTTTTTTATATCGAAATACGATTTTATTTTGTTTTAAATCCGTTAGGCATTCTGAAACTCATAGAACAGTAATTTAGATATTTCTTTTCAAAATTATAACTTGAAAATTGTAGATTATGTCATAATCTACGATTAACATGTTGAATATTTTTATAAAAAATATTTATAAATATGTGTTTTATACGTTTATGCACACCGAAATACGACTTGATTTTGTTTTAAATCCGTTAAAAATTCTATTTTACTTTTTTATGTATTTTATCTGTTAAGATATTACTAAAATACGCATTTAAAAAGATTTTTTCAAAAATATTTTCTGCATGAAAATTATAGATATTGTCAGAGTCTATAACTTTCATGTTAAAATTTTTTGAAAATACTTTTTGTGAATAGAGAAAATACTTTTAATTGATATTCTGAATGTTGAAAATATTAATTTATACCCTTCAGACCACTTATTTATAAATATTTTTTAGAAAAATGTTAAAAATAAAAATTGAACAACTTAACAAAAGCAACGACTTCTATTATAAAATTATTCCTAAAACGTATATCGAATTATATATTTTGATCGATTTCCGTATATCATAATATAATTTTATTTTGTTTTAAATTTATTAATATCGGATAACCACGATACTATTCAGAAAATTTTTCCTTCAAAACATTTATTTTAAATAAAATCTTATTAAATTTTCAAGACAAAAATTATCTCTTATTTCTTATACATTTTTAATTAACTCTCTACAACTTTTACTATAAAATTGTAAAGATTTTTTATATTATTGAATGCATAATGATATATTTTTAAATACATCATGATTTATATTTTTTCGGACCGCGGCAACGCGCGGTTCCAAAAAAAAAGCTTGTATCTTCTAAAACGATTTGATATTTTTATAACCCTTGAACCATGTGAATATGACGAAACATCTCTCGTGCAGTTAATTATTATCGTGTTAAAAAAAAACGACGATTACATTTTCGCCATTTCACTGGGTTCATAAATATAAAGGTGACAATTCGAATTAAAAAAACATAAAATGATAATTTCTAATTATGAAGCACATATAAATGCAAATGTCCCAAGTTGAAATAAATGGCCACTTTTTTTATTATAGTGGTAATTTTGCGCAACAATAAATTTACCAAAAAGTCTATCAATCCTATGCGTTAAAAGAAAAATTTGGGACCACTTTTGGGTTTGAAATCTGCTTCAAATTCATTAAATTTTTTAGCTCTAAAATATTATTTGAAAATAGTTTTTGATTTTTTTTTAAATAAAAATGATAGATATTATCAAAATATATAAATTTTATGTTGATTGTTTTTTCAAAATTACTATTTTTTTTTTTTTTTGGTAAGAAAAGGAGAGACAAACGTCCTTTAGTTGCTATTAATCTCCAAAACTAAGACCACGTACATCAACTTATAACAATTTTAGAATTTTAGAACCTCTAGAGGAGGATAAACGAGAACTTGCATTCATAATGGTAAAGAAAACTTACATTATTCTTTTTTATAAGTTACGATCCACCGTTAGATATCGGTAGTATGGGCTGGGCCTAGTTATCCAATCCTATAAAATCTAAGGCTTGAACGAGGCCTAGTTATCCAATCCTAAATAGTTTCTAAGATTTATTGGACATTTTTTACTTTGACAAAAATTTTGAAACTACAGGGTAAGGCAGTTCATTTTGTATGCTTTTTTAATATCTTTTTAAATATTTTGAGATACAACCTTGTACGTCGTATCAAACTCTTTGACATTCTATAGTGATTTAAAAAAAAAAAAAACATACAAACGATATATAAAGTTTCAATCAGTCAAACTAACACTTTTTATTATCACTATTAAAAAAGGAATCACTTTTGACTAAATCAAAGACAATTGACGTTAAACTAATAAACATAACATACATGCATAAGATTTTCTAATATTATTACTTTAATATTGACATAATATATGAGTATATCTAATATTATATACTAAATTGCTGGATAAGTGAAAATTTAATAGGAAAAAAGGCAAAACTTTAAAAAATTACAGAAAATTAGCATGTCAAGTCAATATTCAGGAAGGACAATCCTGACATTATAGGGCTGAATAGACTAGATGACTCATAAATTATCACTAGTAAGAGTTACAATGTGTGATATAGTATTTGTCAATTTTTAAAAGTACTTTAAAAATTATGACAGATATTTACCGTACTTAATAACAGTGATATAATTTTCAATAAAAGTTTAATATATAATGTAATAGTACTTTAGTCTCCTTACCCTAAGAAAAAAAAATCTAATTGCTCCAAAATGATTAGTTAGTTTCTATCTAATTCTAAGCCATGCTTTTTTGAACGCTGTGCTTTCTATGTTTCGAACCTACATACTTCCTATTGAAATTTGCTCCCCTTTAATAAAGTTTAGTTCTTCCATTTTAAAACTATATTTAGTTTGAATAATACCTCCTCTTCTTTTGTACTTTCAAATTTTACTATTAACAACTTTAATTGATATAAAAAATACAATGCAGTTGTTTTATTTTAGCCGTAAAAGGAAAACTTAACTGAGCGGATAACTTTGAATATATAGGAATTAGGGTGACATTTATATATTTTTTTTGGGGTTGTGACTGTCGAATTCGATTTATATTTTACATTTCAAACAAAAACTAAGAAACAGTAATAAAAACTAAGAGAAATAGTAATTCCTCCAAGCCAGCAACTTGTTAAGATTCGAACCTCCAAGAGGTAACTGCGCTGGCCTTTCATTACCACGTCCCGTTAGCTAACTGGACCAACGTTGATTGGTGGGATGACTACGTTAAACTGGGGAGACCAATTATATTATTTAGCAGCTATACATCACATACATGAATATCATTGAAATGTCAATCCTGCTTGTCCTCTAAACTCAATCAAAACAATATGGGTAAAATTTCATATTAGAAAAACGGAAGGCTGATATGCAATTATCCCGTACAATCTCAAAATCCATCAAAACAACATTCAATCAAAACAACGTAAAATTCAATCATGTTCTACTAAAGTAACACTATAAAAACGGAACAAAGCGACGAAAAACAGAAGGCTGATATGCAATTATCCCAAACAATCTCGAGAACGGAACGAAGCGACAAAAGGAGGCATAATAAGAGCGATGGTTATGATTTGCAGAAAATTGGAGTTGTAAAGTTGGACACCACCTCATAAATTCAAAATGTTGAATATATACAAACTATATTATATATATGTACATGCCATACACACACATACAAGGATAATCACACATCTGCTCTCATAATTTCCACTTAATTATTAAGACCACTTTCCTCTTGATTTGTTTCAAATTAACAAAATAATTAGCAATTGGAAGTGTTGCATGACTTCCTATCAATTATCAAGTAATTCATGCACTATTTTTGACACAAATCAGAGCCAAGGTAATTAGATTTGTAGCATTAATCATTAGCCATTATTCTAATAGCATCTGCCAAACCCTAGGAGAAAAGACAGCAACAGACCTCATGAAAGACCTCAAGAATGAGTCCATGGTGTTCTCTCGGATTGACGGAGATGTAGCAGTTCAACAGACTCCGGAGCTCCTTCGCATCCTCTAATCTTTTCGAAATGATGACCTCCATTAACGAATCCCTAAACTCTCTTCTGGGATCCCTCGTCGCCTTCTCGACCGCCACCAGCAGCACGCACCGCCTCGCCGCCGCCGCTTCTTCCCGCGCGGCTCTTCTCTCGCTTATCATCTGCTCGAGCTTCGCTTGCACCATGGCGTGCGTGAAGCTGGACATCATACAGCTGAGCTGCTCGGACATGTCGCTGTCGGACGACGAAGAAGCGCTTATCCTAGAAGTCCCGCCGCAGCACAGCCTAGCGGCGCCACAGCACCGCCGGGGGGCGCCGCCGCCGGCACATGTGTTAGGATGATTCTTGGGTTCTTTAACGTGGCTTGTTTTCGAGCTCTTCCATCGGTAGTTGAGCTTCTTGCTCCCCATCCCATGATTCCTCATTCGCTAAGGCGAGGATCGATTTCAGTTCCGAGAACCCGACACAATGATGCATGTACAATTGGAAAGTTGCACCTAGCGATATTAACAAGTGTATTTTATCATGTTTTGATAATTGCATGTTTGTGGCTTTGGGAGATGGTGGGTATTCTTTTTTATAATGAAACCTCGTTTATTAGAAGACTTGAGTAGCCTGACATAATCTGAATAATACTCTACGCATAAATATGTATATATAATATAATATTATTCATATCGAGCTGATGATAAGATCTGTTAGATCGAAACGGTGATTGTTGGATCAAACAATTTATTCTAAATAAATAATAGGTATCTAGATCAATTATCAATATCATATCTCAGATGATGATCTGGATCGTTGATATCGATCAAGCTATTCGATTCAATGGTTGCTGATACGATTAGACAAATCTTATCATTGCTCGACTTTATATAACCAATATCGTAACTTACATAATAACATTTACACAATTTCTTTTTTATTGAATATATACTAGTTAGGCGCTTTTGTAATAATATACAGTTATTGTTAAATATTTAAATGCATTTGATAAATAAAAATATAAAGAGCTAAAATATCGAGTAATTTTATCAAATATTAACGTAACTATTCCTAGATACTGGTGTATCATAGGGATATAATGTAGTTGAAAATTCGATTTCATGTATAACTTTGTATTCTATAACAACATATATTATATATCCATAAAGATTGATATGTAAGCACCGTTTCATGGTGACTAGATCAGACCAAGCGTACCAACACTATATATGTAAGTTATTCTTAGAAAAGTTTTAAACTAAAATTTTTGAAGCATATAAGGCTAGAGTTTTAGTTTAACTTTTTAAAATGTCAACATATAATATTAATCTAACATTTCCAAAAAAAATTTATTTTTAATAGAAATAATATATCTTAGTATACTTAACAGAATTATATAATTAAAGTTTATATATATATATATATATATATATATATCTCTTTAATAATTGTGTATATTTGGCCTTGGAGGATGGTGGGGGAACATATACGTAGCGTTTAGGAAATATTAGAATGACTGTGATGATTTCTAGCGAATTCTTTAGGGTTGAGAAAGCAAAAGCTAGAAGATAAGGCGTGCTGGAGCTATGTACAATTTATTTGAGATTCTCCATTAGGCTAGCCTCCCAACTTGGGATAAGCGGAGAAAGCATATTCGAAACTCAAGTACCGTCATAAAATAAAAAATAAATAATTTTTATAAATTTTTAAAGAATTTTGCTAAGCTAATGGCTTGCTTGATTGGTACTAAATGTTTTGCTCGAAGTGCATATTATACTAAAAGCTTACAATTTTAACTATAAATCCGGTCCAATAACTAGCGGTTAAAAATAATATCGTCTATAAAAATTTAAACTATTAAAAAAAGTCGTCATTAAAAAAAAGATTCTCCATTACAAAAAAGAATTAAGTGAGGAACGAAAATTTTTTTAATATATTTTCCTTTTTTAAAAGAAAAAAAAATTACTATCCACCCCTCCTCAAACTATAAAACTTACTAATCAACCCCTCCCCCATCACATCTCCATCACATCAACCATCATTACCAATTTTAACTGCATTCGGACAAAAATATCCCTAACTATTTGGATACCGAGGTCACCTATTTAGAAGCATTTTTTGAAAAAATTTTGAACATGAAAGTTGTAGATCTCGCCGAGATCTACAACTTTTATGTTCAATTTTTTTTCAAAAAATGCTTCTAAATAGGTGTTTTTGATGTCCGAACTATTTTCAGCGGATTTCGGACCGAGGTCTACACTTCGGACCCCAAAAACATATATTTAGAAGTACTTTTTGGAAAAACTTTCAACATAAAAGTTGTAGATCTCGTCGAGATCTATAATTTTCATGTTGAAAGTTTTTCCAAAAGATGCTTCTAAATAGGTATTTTCGATGTTCGAACTGATAATACATACGAGGATATTTTCGTCTGAAATTTTTTGAAACAGTAAATGGGGAGCCTATAAGTAATAGGGGGGTTGATCAGTGAAAATGAAATATTATGGGGGCTGATAAGTAAATCCCCCTTAAAAGAAAACGACAATGGCATTGATGGATATAATTTATTTTTAACTGGACTGGCGGCTAATGTTAGCAGGGCACTTGGATGATGAACCTTTTTTTTTTAAAATCTACAGAAATTTTCACCCTTGTTATAACTTGTTTAATCTCTTGTTTAATTCCATGCCCCATGAGAAATAGGAGTTGAAGCTTTATTTGAGTTTTTTTTAAAAGGTTGATTTGGCTCACTCTTTTAACCTCCATTTATAATTCCCATCCATTTATTTTCTTATACATCTCTCAAGAGGTTTCGCGTATAGGAAGTACCGATATAGATGCGGGTACGTAAGTACGAAACGACACAAACACAAAATATGATAATTTTTTTTTTTTTTTAAAAGAATCAGATACGATACATACATGGTAATAAAAAATATAAATAGCTACAAAATAATTTATGTTAAGTATATAAATATCTAAAAATACAATAACATTAAATAGCAAAATTCATACAATATATAATTTTTTATATTATTAAGAAAAATTTAGTAAGAGTCTAATTATATCATAAAACTAAAAATAATATTTAAATATATAATTATATTATATTATTTATTACTATTTATTTTTAGTATTATATAGTATTTTGTTCTCTAAAACAAATACAAAATTATTTAAAAAAAAAAATCTGGACATGCTTGTCGTACAATTATATGGAATAAAATTTTAAATGTATTGGACAAATTTCTTATACATCCATCAGAAATGGGACTCCAATTACCCTCCGTACAACATAATATCATCCTCCATCTCCGACTCCTTCAATACCACCAAATACCATCATCTTCCAGAGCCTGTGGCGCTGTATAATCTCAAACTAATCCAGAAACTCTATTCATGTAGCTCAAAACTATTACAGGAGCAGCAACTTCGTAACTCCATTTATAGAAATGACATCGGTACTTCCAATCTTTATAAAACAACCAAAATATTGATACAACTACAGAAAATTACTGTATAAAAAAAAGAAGAAAAGTAGTGGACCCCTGGGGGCACAAACCTACTTCATCCACATTGTTCCGGTAGGTAATAATAGACTAGAAATATATTTTTTTAAAAAGTTTTTTTACGTGTATCTGCTCATTGCAGGAGATACCCACACAACCACAGGGACATGTTATTTGTCAATTGTAACCAATTCTACGGGCACTTCTTAAGGCCCTTCAGAACTCATGGTTAGAACCCTTTTTTAAAAAAAAAAAAAAAAAAAAGAAAAGAAAAAAATTGAATTAGATGATTGTAGATGATATAAAACTTTTCTATCTCATTCAAACTCTTGAAAAATACGATCAAAAAATATTTTTAAACGAATGTTAAAAGTTTTACCTAAAATCACTGAAAAAAATTGACAGAAATTTTTTACTTTTAAAAGATATTTGAATGCAAAATTGTATTACATTACGCTAGGTAACTTTGACGTTCAAATTTCTCCAAAAAAAAATTCAAATAAAGTCCAAAAGATATGTCCCAAAGAACTCCTAAAACATAACTGTCAAATTTCAGCCGACACAGCAGCACAAGTCTTGATAAGTATAGTATTTTCACAGAATTTCTACGTTAACAAAAAATATTCATATGGATTCATTCAACTTCACATTCATAAAGATTTGTAATCAGGGGAAAAATACATTATTCATGCACCCACAATACTCATATGCAACATAAGCTTATAGTTGGTGTTGATTTACACTTCCTGCCTGGATGAAAAAAAAAAACATATTAACACACATAATCACCACTTCCTGTTGATTATACACTTCCTGTTGCAGTATAATATTTCAGCACCTTGAATTGTGATCCTGTAAAACCAGGCCTGCTATGCCTTAAAGAGCTACAGAAGCAGCAATTAGGCCAAAGCTTGCGGACGAGTCGTACTTGTTATCTGTCTTTGGAAGAAAAATTGGAATTTAAGTACATTTCAATTTCCTCAAGCGAGCGGCCCTTTGTTTCAACGATGAATAGCATAGCAAATATTGCTGAAATTATGGAGACAGCTCCAAAAGTCGCATACACAGGCGCAACGCCAAACTTATCAACCAACTCCAGGAAATACAATCCCACTAGAAAGTTTGTTACCTGAAGAAATGGAATATCAAAGCAATATAAGAGTCTAGTTGGGTAACAATTGACGATGATAAAACATGACAGGACACAAGGTTTTCCGTGCCGTGCCGAGCCGAGTATTAGTAAATCCAAAACTTGGCACGTGCCGACCGTACCGATCCGTATAATTTATTATATTTAAAATATTAAAATTATTTAAATAATAAAAAAGCAATTATGGATTGAAATAAAAAAAATAATAAAATAAAATATAAAGACTCCAATTACATATCTAAACAGATAGTACGAACATATTTCGTGTCGGATTTCGGTAAATTTAAATTCAATACGTGCCGGTCGCACGCCAGCACTTAAAAAAATAAATAAAAAAAGGTCGCCCGCATGCGGACGACCTGCGTCTTCCTCCTCGCGAACGCAAGGAAGACACCCAAATAAAAAAAACGAAGATAGAGAGAGAGAGAGAGAGCGAGAGAGAGAGAGAGAGAAATAGAGAGAGAGAGAGAGAGAGAGAGAGAGGGGAGAGGGAGAGAGCAGGGGCCCGGTGCCGACCGGCTCGGTACCGCATGGCTCCGGCGCGTGCCAGGCGGCACGGAAAACCTTGACAGGACACGACATGTGGAGCATTCTAGTGGCCATGAAGCTGGCAAGGTGGGGACTCAAAATAGCCATGAAAGTAGCAATCAAGGAAAAAAGGGATGTAAGAGTTTGATTGGATTTCAAGGCTCTTAAGGCTCGTTGTTAAAGGCTGTGGACCCCTTCCGGACTCGGGCCTGTAAAAACCATAAATTGGGGGTAATTTATAACTTCATTGCTTGTTAATATGAGTACACCCATATATTAGGCATAGTAATTACTGGGGAAAAATAAATTCCTCTATCCAGCATGTCCTAAAATAACCTACTCAATCTAAAACTCTCGTCACAGAACTTCTACTCAATCCAGGATTCCCAATACAAAATTCAATATGTTACTTCATTCCTACTACTCCTAACTCAATCTAAGACTTTCCTAACACAATTAAATGTTAACATATGGTTCTCCTACTACAATTCCTACTCGATCAAATTAATTCGGTGACATACTTAGCCATCTCCGGATCTGCATCAAAGTTTTGAAGTTTGAAATTATTTTACACGGTTTACGTCAAGGTGCAACTATTTTGTTATAACTACGTTGATCCTAATAGTGATGCAGAAAAAAGTATGAATATCACATGGCAGAATGTGACAAGCATCCAATATAATCCCAACCGGTTCTATAGCATGGCAACCGATTAAGAGAGTGAAGACCAATAGAGATGTTGATAATGGATAAAATGATGCTAGAAAGTGCACTTAGTTACACGATTATAATAGATGAGCTATCCTTTAGGTATGATGAGACGCACAATTTTGCACTAAGTTATTTTTGTCCACATCTGCTTATATTCGCAAAGCCGGTCCCAAGCCTAGGTAAAGGTCGAACTCAGGTTAGGTTGACAACATGGATCCTATATGTAACTGAGAACTAGGCAGAAATGATTAACGATCTTCTATTTCAAGACTTGAAGAAAGATATGCTTATAAAGTCCAATGCGGCACATGGTCCATGTAGCAGATACCAACTAGTGAGACAGCCTTTGTTGTTGTTGTTGCAAGTTATTATCTGTCCTAATTTTCATATGCCTTCATGTACCACAGTTCCTCCACCGTTCTTCATCACACCCCACAGGGTAGAAATGTTCCTTCAAGAGCATCTTGAAGGCAATCCAAGTGACCCCTGCCACACCTCGCGTCCGCATGTGTCAGTTCCACTACAACAACACATGCGATGCAAGTTTGAGCCTTGCGAAGCCAATGCGTTGGGAAATGTCATGGCTGTACAGGGAGTACGACTCTTAACTGGTCTATCCAACCGTCGAGTTTTTCTCTGTTGATCTCGCCATCGTCAACCCGAATTGGGGCGAATCTGTTTACCCAGCCTCACTCGAACCGTGCTCGTGTGGAAGCCCCGGGCTCTTCCCGAGCCACCTCCCGCTCCATAACTTGGACATGCTCGCGTCAGCATGTTTGGTTAGAAGACCACATGTTCCCCCACAGTCGCTCGGACCGTTGCTCCCGGTCGCACCATAGGTGCTACGGTAGGCCGAGGTTGCATGTGCACTCCCTGGACTTGCGCCTCGAGCATTCTTTATACGATCCCAGCCAGTCGATATAGCCGCTCCTCCAAGCGCACCATCTGATCGTCGCGTGACTCCTCTGCTAGAATGCTCCTGCATGGACGCCAAGTCCTCCTAGCGCCGATTGCCCTCCACACTGTCTCCGTCCGACGACGTGACCATGCCATGTCTTGTGACAGCATCCTCATCTTCCTCTCTCTTTTGCTCTGATACTACTTGAGGGGAAAGCCTAAGACTTGCACTAGGATCTAGGAAAGTCGATGAGAGAATAGAGTCTTTAGTTTTGTGGTATGGGTCGGCCAAATCTGCCTACTCCCTCGAATTGCCGTCCAATAGTATGCCCCCTTGGTTAAAACACAATTCCACCCTATCTCGAGCACTGTGACCAATCAAGTTATAAATACTCAGACAACCCAAAAGCGCATGCGTGCGTAATGAATACAAGGAGTAATGAATACAAAATAGTGGTAATCTAAACGGACTCTTGACCGACTGTTTGGACCGTTCGAACACCCTTTGAGCTCCCATACGCATGCGTGCGCGCCTGTTGACCTTTCCACGCTTCGCGTCCAGAGACAGTTTACCTCGGCCTCGGTCAAGCCCCTACCTCGGTCTCGGTCATGTCCTACCTCGATCTCGCACATGCTTGGCGCCTCGGTCTCGGCCGCGCCCCTACCTCGGTCTCGGCCATGTTCCACCTAGGTCTTGGCCACGCCCCTACCTCCGTCTCGGACATGTTCCGGCCTCGGCCATGCTTCAGCCTCAATCTCGGACATGCTCCTACCTCGGTCTCGGCCAGCCACGTCGGTTCCTCTTGACCCAAGATCAAGGTTTGCCGTGCCGGAGCCGCCGGAGCTCGGCACCGGCATCCTCTCTCTCTCTCACTCCCCCCCCTCCCCCTCCCCCCCCCATGAATCACTCTTTATAAAACTTGTAGAGCATAGGGTCTGAGAGTAATTAAGGTCAACCCTAAGATTGAATGAACCTGAAACGAAGTATATGATTACTTTAGGTTTGGTCCGGGTTAAGGTTTTTGGTATTTGCCTTCTCGGCTTAATGTCGAGTGCTGGGTTATGAGATTAAATTTCGGCCATATATCTGTTGGCTCGTGTTGGCTCCAATAGATCACGGACTTTTCCGAGACATCTCTTGCAACATTTCTTGCCGACCATGTAGATCAAAATATTCGTGGATGTCACATTGATTGTGGATCTACGTTAAAAGCAATCCATTACTCCATATTGATATTATAATCATATCATGATTTAGTCTGTGCATGCCCTTTCTCTTTATGCGCCGTATATTTGTTGGATTGAGAGTTTTCACTTAACGATTGACGGCTTACGCAGATAAATCTCATGAAACGTTTCTGCTGGACCCTTTCAGGCTCCAGTTCTAAGCAATCTCATATCCAGAAGGGGCGATAATGCTTCTGCTAATGGAATTTGTTACCTATGAGTGGGGTTGGTCATACACCGGTCCAAACCACTATAGAGTCAGGCCAGTTTACAGTCCAAACTCTATCCCCAATTCAGTTTAAGTCCATTCCGGTCCAAAACAGGAAAAATTAGTGGCCAGACCGGTATTGGTTTTATTGAAATTGAAGGCCCAGACCTGGCAGCCCATATTGAAGTGCATTGAAAATGTTTTAATTAGAATGTAAACCACTAACTGGAAGCTTCTCCTGACTTCATTTCTTCACTTCTCTATAGCCAGCTACCAACCCGTAATTACCTCCGCGCGAACGCGGTTGCTATGTCGAGGATGCATCGGTGGTGGTGGCCCAGTGGAGGCCGAGGTACCTAGAGAACTAGCCTTGCCCGGCTGTTTAATTTGTGATTTGTTATGGATTGGTGATTTGTGATTCAGCAGTTGATTTGTGATTTATTTCTTTATCTTCTATGAACAGTGAGCTTGGTTGTTGTTTATGAGTTGTGAGAAAGATGGCAGCCAAACGGGACCAATTATATTTCGTGGTCTTCGGTCCAACAAGTATGCTTTGAACAGTCTCCGGTCTAGTCCGATTGAACAGCCTTGACGATCATGAAGTCCTAAGCATAAAAAGTAGTTGCATTGGCTTGTATTAAACATTTTAGAGAAAATAGGAATTGTATAGGAAATTTGAAGTTCAATACTATCGTAACCCTGCATGCAGTGGTGTAACACGTTAAACCTTACATTTTTGAAAATGATTTCTGAGAACCTGCACTTTAAGCATGTACAACCATCTATCGAAGTGTTAAATACTGACAAATTTTGTATAAAAATAATTGAACTACCCATATTTATTAAAAGCAAAAATCTAAAAAAAAAGTTTAAAAATAAAAATCGAAAAACGAAAAAACAATTATTCTACTATATATTCTTTATTTTTAGTTTTTAAATTATAGGGGTAGTTTGGCCATTTTACATCTAATCTGTTAGCATTTAACAAGAAAAAAAAAAACACTTGGGCAGACAGAAATACATGATCAAAATATTGGATTCTCTGTGGTTGCTTTTAAAATGTGTAGTTTTAAATGTTACACTCCCAAAAAACTGGGGTACACTATGATAATCAAATTTGAGTTACTATTCTTAAGATTTACTCGTTTAGGGAAAAAAAAATCTTATGTAAATTACAAGTTTATAGTGATAGTTCTATCAGTTCCTCACTCATCTATCTTCCACTAGATCATATTTCACTCTAAGAGTTCTATCATATGTTCAAAATTGATTTAGAATACTGTAAAACCAAGAGCAGAGGAATAGTTCAACTACAGGAAATCATATTTCAATCAAGGTTTTTCGTGCCGTGTCGAAATTCGGTAAATTCAAAATTCGAGACGTGACGACCGTGTTGTGCCGACCTTGCCGATCCGTTTCGGCTATTAATTATTATATTTATAATTATATTACAATTAAAATAAGAAAAATATAAATCAAGTTTTATTACCATGCCGACAGAGATGATGTGCCGGTCGGCTACGCACCGACACGTTTAGGTGGCACGGGCCGCACGGCGCGTGCCGTCCGAAACGGAGAACCTTGGTTTCAATATGTATCGGTGTATTACGAAATAATACAATATCTAACATGACCAATCAAGTCAATAGAAGAGTTCCATACATACCCAATGTATTGAAAAGCTAAAGCTCATGATTTTTCCACGTGTTTGGTTGCTGCTTAGTTCAGGTATAATAATGCCGGTAACTGGCCCTGCACCTAGAGCAAATGTGAAGATATACCTGAAAAACAAGAAGCATGCTAGTGACCAAATGAGAACGAGCTTTTTTAATACCACAAGTAGATCAAAAGAAGAATGTTAATTGTCATATAGATCCACATAAGTTCCAATTTCATCCTAGAAACTGCTTGTTCTAGCAATGTGTGATAGCGCCTTAGTTTCCTACCCAATTAAAAGATGCTTATAATCAACACCCTCACACTTTCTATATAAAAAAGAAGCTATGGGAATGCTCTTCCTTGCAATGCTTCAATAGCAGGCCTTAGTGTGCATTCGGTGTCTTGCATGGAAAAAAGGGTTAGGCAAATTTTGCCCATAGATATAATTTAGATCATTCTTAATCTAATTAAAGATCTAGTTAGGCATTATGAAAAGTATTCTAGGACAAGGCAGTTAATGTGATTGGACAAACAAGTTGACCATGAATTTTTCTTGTTCAGAATCATCCAAGTACTCTAACAAGTCAAAAATCCGAAATACGCCAAACCTTAGCCTCAGCAACAAAAAATGTTGAAAGCATCGTCAGATCACTTGTATCAATAGATAATTATTAAGACACTATGATAATGTGGTCAAACATATTTTATAAGAAACTTGCAGCACATGGAAAAACGGTGGCCCTTCATAGTTCTCCTAAAGTTCTCTACATCAGCAGAGCTAAGAGAATTGTGGATTAATTTGTTCACCCAAATATAAAGAGAATGTTCCAACTGGAAAAACATAATGCAGAGGTTAAACATGTCAAATCCAGAAATGGAGACCATTTGGGCAAGGTTACAAACTCTACCATTTTATGCAAATATAGACTTGCGTAGGTCAAATTTCTGAGTTAGAAATATGGACCAACTTCTGCAAACTCAAATGTCTTTGGTAGAAAAATGGGGTAGATAGATAGAGGAGAGGTTGAGGATAGAGAAAGAGAAGTGGAGAGGAGGTTGAGAGAAAAGGGGGATTAGAGTCTGGTGAAGAGGGATTTTGAGTAAAGGGGAGTTTATTATACAATGTTATCTTTTACTACATCGACCATATTTAGATACCACTAGTATAAACATGCATAACATAGAAATCTAATTAATATTCCAAATATTAATCTGCCAAAATCTTTTCCTAAATATATAATATATTTTATCAAATAATAACTTCTAAACTAGACATGACCATAATTTGACTTTGGGCAGATGAATCGGCACCTTGCATGGTCCGTCCCACTAAATTCCGGTCTATATCATTCCATTGCTCTAAAGACCAACCTTGTCCTCAAGATTGTGACATATGATAGCTCTTGAAAAATGTAAATTGCCAATCCATATATGAGCATAAAATAAATAAACTTGAAAGTTGTTGCAGAATTCTATAATTGTAGCTCATAACAATTTGATCCATAATTGTCACAACATGCCTCACATTTATGTGTCACGATAACCATTTCTCATGACTTTTCTTCTATGTGCTAATTTGACCGCTTGGAAGCTACAAATTTCAAAGAAGTAATTATCCTCTTCATAGGTAGCCTACGTCGAAGCGGCATCTGTAAAGGTGCAACTTCTTTACGTAATTCCTCCTAAGATTCTTTATTGTTGGTGGCGGTGTGCATAAGGGAGGGTTTCGTGTAGACTAGGCGGCTGGCACTGTGAGGTCCGTGGTATTTTTGTGTATATATATATATATATATATATATATATATATATATATATATATATATATATATATATCCATGTTTAGAGATTTCTAGACACGTACATACGCAGTGGTACACGAGTTGTTAGCTCATGTGGAGGTTAAACAAATTTGTGCTTTTCCTTATAGTTTCGGTCGACCGAAACTCAGTATTGGTCGACCGAAAAACTCACACACTAGGTGTATAAATACAGGCTTAGGCAGTGCAACATTTTCATTCATTTCCACCCCGTGCCCTCACATACTTGTTTAGTTGCTTAGAGTTCCTAAGCTGTTCTAAGTGTGTTATGAGCCTTGGGAGCTAAATCAATCATAGTTTTGGAATTGCTGGATCGTATAGATACTAACTTTCTCGGATTTTGTCGAAGTTTGTCGCATGGAAGTGGTAGGGCTGCGATTTGAGGTGAGCGGTTAGCACTCGTGTTGTGTGATATGTTTAGCTCGTGTAGCAAAGAGTTGTTATGTGGTTTCTAGCATGTTGATTGGGTGATTAAACGTGTCGGTATGTTTTACCATGGTCTATGTTAATACCCATGCTATATGTATTACACTAGAATGTTAACAAATGAAGAATGTTGCATGCTTATCATATTGTTAAAATGATATTCTACTAAGGTGAGTAGGAGAACAAGATTGCTTTAAATACTCTTAGCAGAATATGCCTTATGTTATAACATGCTTGTGATGTGTTTTACCTAATGATGTATGTGAGTCAGTAACTCTAGCGATACATGTGGTAGGACTAATGATATGATATACATGCCAGTATGTTTATGATGTTGTCTACCTGGATAAGTATGAACCGGTTGCTCTAGCGATACTTTAGTAGAAACATTAGTTTGACATACGTGTGTATCTTTGAGATTGGTTCTACTAAGGTGAGTATATGAGCGGGCTTACTCTAGCGATACTCTTAGTAGAACGGTTAAAGGCTAAAAGGATTGCACATGTTTGTCGTAAGTTCGTTTAGTCCCAGAAAATCAGCGGGATAATCGATGTGGGGGATTGATACAACGGATTGATTACAACTAAAGCACTTAGTCATAAGATACGAATGCCTCTAAAGATACCAATGGGTGCAGTAGACAACCTCGGGGGCCCGTGTGTGTTGCTACAGAGTGCGAGGCTCGAATTCGCACCTCCCGGCAGTGGTAGCCGCCAAGAAGCTCCCTGGGACGGTCTGGTGCCGCTGTATGTGCACTTGTGGCTTAGATACCTGACCTTGGGCTAAATTCTCTATTTGGTACCCTGAGATTTATAAAAATTCACTTTTTGCATGTCTTGCATACGCTACTTGGTGCATACCCCGTTAAAATTAGTGCTGACGTGGCAAAACGGATTTTTACACCGAAGCATCTTTTGGAGAAAATTTTAATATGAAGTTGTAGATTTCGATTAAATCTACAACTTTTACGTTTAAAGTTTTTTCAAAAAATGCTTCTAAATAGGTATTATAAAGCTCCACATTTTAATACCTGTTAATTTCGACACCCCAAAACACCAATGTAAAAGCAGTTTTTGAAAAAAACTTTCAACATAAAAATTGTATATTTTGCCGTAATTTACAACTTTTACATTCAAAGTTTTTCCAAAACGTGCTTATAAATGTGTAATGACGCTCCAAATTTTTTATCGGGTGTTAAATTTTTAACTATTCACTTCGATACTCCAAAACATTTTTTAGAAAACCTTTTAATAAGAAGGTTGTAGAATTTGGACGAGATTTACAACTTTCATGTTTTAAGGCTTTAAATGTTTTCCCAAAAAATACTTAAAAATAGGTGTCTTGAGGCTTCAAATTTTAGCGGGTTAATAGGTCGATTTTGAAATCAGTTAACACTTTAGAGCCTCAAACACATATTTCATGTTTGGAAAAATTTTAACATGAAAGTTATAAAACTCATGAAGATCTACAACTTTCATACTAAACGTTTTTCCAAAAATTGCTTAGGTGTTTTGGGGTGTCAGTGTTTAACGGGTCAATAATCCTCTTTTTCCACGTCAGCAGAGTTAACGGAGAGCAGACGGCGCCGTCACATAATCTAAACGGGATATGCCCTAACAAGTGTATGCAAGACCGGGTACGAAAAGTGAATTTTCACTCGGGGTACCAAACAGGAAATTTAGGCCCTGACCTTGGTACTGGATCCAGTTACCCTGGATCGGGTCATTTTGGTACCTAAATCAACATGAGAAGACTAACTGGTTTGGATTAGTACCAATTCACGCTAACATAATCTCAGAAAATCAATAACATAATTGATTGGGATGGATGATCGATTACCATATTAAATAGCATGTTTCCTTCTATATATATCTTAGATGGCATGTGTGTTATATGCAAATCATGATATGCTTTGTAAATGTGATGTGTTGTAGGTGGCGCCACATTAAGCGTTGGTTGGGAATGATTACGTGCCACTCACCGAATTTATTCGATTCACGCTCTTTTGTTTACTTTTGTTCCCTAGATCCAGGAGATTATGGAAAGGCACCAGCTGGAGGTGCATAGACGCTTAGCAAGATACGGGGTCTTATTCTTTTGCTAGACGTATAGTTTTGGGCTAAGCATAGTAGAAAAACATGTAGCCTTGTATTCCTTAGATGATTATATAGTTGAACTCAAATAGTGTAAAGGATAAAGAAAGCACTAACTCACATTTTGTATATATGATCAAGTATGAATCCTTACATAGGTTGTTTATGCATGTTTTAGAACTTGTATATTTGATTACAAATGAAAATGGATTTATTTTGATGTATTTTTCGTATTTTCGGTAAAAATACGTATTTATGCATAAGCAGTTATTTTGAGGGTCAAAATACTTTTGAAAGTTTATGCATGTGTATCTAGCTATGATACAAGCATATGCATGTTGGAATACCTATTGGATGTAAAATATAGAATTTGGGTACTAGGTTGTCCCCTTCAAATCTGTTTATGCAGGTTACTGAACGTTTGGTCGACCGAAATGCCGTGAACATATAATACTCTGTTTTATGAACTACCGGTCGGCTGGTAATTCTCGGTCGGTCGACCGAAAAGTGTTCTAGAATGAGATTTTCAAAATCAATTTAGACGGTTTTAAATTTTATTCTTAAGCTTTTGGGAAGTTAGAAGGGACATATCTAAGATATGTGACACTTACGAAAATTAGAGAAAAATATTTTTTTTGCATATATTTGAGAAAATATTTTTAGACCGGAAAGTGGTTGTAAATCTTAGATTGTTGTGGATTCTTAAGTAGAGATTGATGTATTTGAATCCATAGCAAGCTCTGTTGGATCATGTGGTCAGAACCGCCTCCCTCGCAGATGCTTGTCACGTGCCGAAAAGTCTAGAACCTTAGCTCGGGAATATTTGAAATGAGTTTAAAAATACTTATGATATTTGAAGTTATAAAACTATACAATATCTTATTAAAGCTTTCGTATGCGCGTATGGTTGGCAGTGAACATATCCGTGGCAACCCCCAGTTGCGGGCAGTCACAGTGGCGAAGCGGCCAAAAACACTGGAGTTAGTGTAGGTTGGGTGACTAGTGTTGGGGTTGACGAAGCAGCTGAAATTGTTCGCATTAGTGTAGGTTGGGCAGCTAGTGGTGAAGGTGATAGGGATAGTGGACAGGCTGCGGTGTGACGGATTGGCTGAAGCTGGTGCTGAGGACGATGGAGTGGCTGGTAATGAGGGTAGAAGAGTGGCTGCAGGTGGGGGTGATCAATAGGCTGATATTGCGTACTTGCCAACCGATCGAACAAGCCAATCAAGAATTGATGAAATTGTTGTTGTTGTTGACCTTAGACGACAAGAAAGACCTGGAGCAATTTCGGGATGGAAGCATTGATCATTACGGACGAGTCCTTGGATGATAGGTATTTGAGGAGAGTTCCCTTACCCGTAGGTTGAACAACTACTAATATTGATAACGAAATAGCGTAAATAGAGGAGATTGGGGTAGAGGAAGAGTGGCAGAGAGTAAGTTTAGCTTTTAGAATAAGAGGAGATTATCATTTGGAGTAGATAACGATGGAGTGAGATGTTGAGTAAAAGAGAGCTTATAATTTAATCATATCCATTCTACTACATTGACCATATTTTAATACTACTAATAAAGCTGCATAACAAGAGACTATTTAAGTAATATTCTAAATCATAATATGCCTAGATATTTAAATATCTTTAACAAATAATAATTTCTTATTCACTCATACTAGACTTTGACTATAACTTGACTTGGGCGGCTAAATCAGCATCTCGCAGGGCTCGGTCCATTCAATTCTGGTCCATATCAATCTTTCAAGCTTGTATTTGTCATAGCCTTAGATAACCCAATCAAGTGCTATTACTATGCCTTGATCAAAACCAAATCACCATACTTTTAAAAGTCCGGTCCTACTAATAGGCATACTCATGACTGGAATTCCAATTTCAACTAAGAATGGAACCCATTATCCAGTTGATGTATGCAATCACCGGTCCTAATTGACATGATTAAATGACTATTGTGAAGTGGCCCTACAGTGATCCTACGGATAGCAAAGTTTGCATTGGCATGAATTACTCTTTTATATACTAATATTAGTTCTCCTTAGGTTCCTCTCTGCTTGACGTAGCACCTATTTTCTATTTCAATCGTCTTTTTCGAAAGCTTTTCTATTTTGTTGTTTTCCTAACATACCTTTTTTTAATCTAACCGGACAGCTTACTGCCAACAAGTAGACAGCAGCTTGAAACAACTATTTTTAACCATACTGCACTTTGTTCACCATCTAACATAAAGCTGAACAATTTGAGGTTGCTGAATAATTAGGCTATTCTGTGAGAGTCTACTTTTTGAACTCTAGATGACAACTCAACCAGATTATCAATAGGATAGAGCAGTGTGACTGGAGAAAAATAGAAGAAGACAACAGACCAAAAAGACGTCTGATATCTAGTGAAATGAAATCACTTAAAAATTTATCTCACACAAACATGCATACTGATATAAAAGTGCTAGTCATGTTGTAAGAGAGAGGCATTCATCATCATGATTAATATCATCTACAACATCTAAGATGCCATTAGCCTTTGCAACAACACAATGAGCTGTAACTACCTAAAAAAGTGGAAATTCTAAATTAGGAAAATTCATAAGGCAATTTCACTAGGAGGAACCTGGTGGAGTGGCAAAAGCTCCCGCCTAGCGCCCTAAAGGTCATGGGTTCAAGGTGTGGAATCACCTCCTATAAAAGTAGGGTATGGTGGTGTACATTAGGCAAGAAATTATCCGCTATGCCAGAGAATGCGCCTACACGCGCGGGAGCCCTTTTGGTACCGAGTAGCCCCTTTTCTACATAAAGCTAATTGCTAATCAGCTATTAAGTTGAAAGTTACTCTAAACTTAGATATCAAGTTTATATTATGACGCAGTGAGCCTATTAGAAGCATCTAATATTACCATTCAAACAATTCGAACAAACGAGAGGGCATCCATAAAAATTCTTATGCCTTGAGCCCTTAACATCCATTTTTGAGAAAAATACGTCATCCCTGTACATCCATTTTTGAGAAAGACGATTTCCTTGACATTGACAATCATGAATGCACCCAATTTAGTTTCCTTGACATTTACTATTAGTATAACAGCAACATTTTAGAAAGCGCAAAGATGTTATGGTAAAGGAAGCATACAGGAGAGTTCCAAATATGGCGAGGTTATGGCTCAATCCTGCTTCTAACTGGAAACTGATAGCATAAGCAATCAAGAACATCGAAAATGCCTGTATGACAAAACAAAAAATCCAAGTATTCATTTAGTTACTTTAAATTCTGAACTGTGCATGTAGGAAAGAAAAATGTAGATATTGTTGTGAAGTTAAATGATCGGATTGACTGTTAAATTTAGTAAAAACTGTATTTGAGATGATGGAAGAAGCCAGTGCTGCTCAAGTCAATACTCAACCCAGTGCTTATCGAGACTAATCCAAAGCTTATACACTGATCCTACAAAATCACACTTTTATTCATTTAATGGCGATTCTACACAAATTAAGGAGAACCAGCAGACGTGTTGCTCCAACTACCATCAGCGAGTGCAGTAGCCAGCTCAACAGTAACAAGGGTGCAATATGCATGGCAGCAACTGCAACACCAATACATCTACTTAAAAAAAGTTAGGACTTTCAGCTCTTGTTTGGGTTATAGAAAGGCAATAGGTAAGAATGTAAGCAGCCAATTCAGCGTAATAGGTTAGTTCTTTTAACCTCAACCATCCGTCTCTCAAATTTTGTTATTTGAACTTCAAGGCCTTGTTTCATTTATTACAAGTTCCTTATGTCTTTTGCATCACATATTAATTTGTAAACAGCATAGAACAGACTTATAATTAAACGGATAGAAATAATGAATCATAAATTACCCCAAAAGATAATGGAACAATGGAGTATTAATATGTTTATGGTCCTACCATTCCAACGTAGCTTCCGATGAGAAGCCTCCGCCTTCCTTGATTATCCATCAAATATGATGCAAGTAATGCTCCTGCCAAATTCCCAAATAGGACATGTGCTTTATCAGTTCCTGTTAATCAAAAAAAGATATAACTCCGGAATGGTGAGTCAAGCTTTTTATTACCAGCAAGATTGGTTATTCCAACAAATAAACTTGCCAAAGCACTACTTGTGATGCCGACATCTTGGAAAGTCAGGGAGGAAAAGTACAAGACACCATTTATCCCAGAAAACTGTTGAAGAAGGAAAAGGGAACCTCCAATAAAAGCAACTGCAATTTTTCAAGTTTCCGCAACTATCGAGTTATAAACTTAGAAAGGGAATAATGTAAATCACAAAAGCAAAAGTATGCCATTAGTCCTTGAATTTTAAGAAATGTGCTATCTTTATATAATAGTGCAGTTGATGTCCTTGAACTTTCAAAATCTAGTATTCTAATGCCCTTCTATAGGTGGATGCCAGTTCCGATTGGGGTGGCATTAAACTAATCGCCGCCACAACAACAACACCAACGGTCCAAAGAGATATCTGCCAGAAAAAGGCATCCCAAACTAGATATAATCAAGTGCATTGTCGAAAGCTTAGAAACATGAGAACATATTTTCTGAAAGTAATAGCGGCGTGCTTTTGCCATCATGAAATGATGTTTCTATGATCAAGAAAACTCATATAAGCACCTTGCAAAATACTTATAGAGTTAGGATTCTAGAGTTTTTGAAAGACATATTATAGAAATAAAAGTGAGTTGCATTGATAACATCCTCATACATAGTAATCATAGAAGTTTCGACAATTTTTAATCAATAAAGAACATGGCATGTGGCAGTTAATAAACTATATATGCTGTAGTTCTAACTACTAAGGAGAAAAAAAACCTAATAAAAAACAAGAACGAGAAAATGCAGAAAACAAGATTACTCCTATGTCCTAACCTCTTCTATGAGGCTCCACGAGGAGTTCCAACCAACTAGCATTTGAGTCACTGCTCTCACTCCTGACAACAGATTGAATTTCTTCGATCAGATTGTCAACATTCGACTTACTCCAAATGGTGCTAACAATTCTTCTAGCCTCGGCTACTCTTCCAACCTACTAAAGAAGTACATATCCTTACTTGCAGATGGATCCATGTAAAATACTCTTACTCAGATTATAATTGTAGATCTACCTTGCAGAGCCATCGAGGACTATCTACAGCAAAATGCATGCCAAAAGCAATGACAAATCCAGGGATGCTAGCAATATAGAGCATTGTTCTCCACCTGCAATACCGTAAGGTTAGTAGCTTTACTCCATCTAATGGAAAGAGCAAACCATGAAGATTAAAAATTAAACAAAGCTGAATAGAAATCATGCATACTTATAAAGTAATTGGCTTTAACCACGTCCGGTGTCACAAGGTTAGAAGTTTACGACTTCACCTTGCGCGGCAATTTAGCAACTCCCTTTAGCCCAGTCCTTAAGTTGCTAAGCTCAGCCTCCTAAGAATGTTGTATAAGCTATCTACGATAATGGAGAGCTAGAGAATACAAGAGCATTATGGAACTCTTTGGATTCAGTCAACTCAAATGTAAATTGCATTATTTGGATCTCATTCCCTTCTTGATTGATTACAACTGAGGAGAGAACCCCTATTTATAGACTCAATGGGTCTCCATGGACGACTAGAATTTCACCAAATGTATGACTAGGATACTCTCTCTAGAGTATTCTTACTTGTAGCCTAATAAACCTAACACTCCACAAGGCCCAGGCATCCTAGCTGGCACGCGACCCAAGCACGGCCCAGGCGTGCTGCCTGGCTGAGATACTGGCGCAACAAAGGCGCACAGCCTTGCGCGAGCCGCCTTGCACGCGCGCCTTGTATGCTTGCGCAGCCCCAACGCTCCATGGTCACAGAACAAATGACTTGGCCCGTGATATTCTCCCCCACTTGCCCGGCGCATCTACGTTGCCCCTTCCAACAAGCCTCGTGCTTGTCGATGCATACATCCGCGCTACTTAGTTGCTCGGCGATGTTGCCTCCATGCCACGACTTGTTCTTGATCGACCTGTACAACCTCCTACACAAAGCCGTCCAAACGAGACAAGTCCTTTGCCCTAGGACCCTTGCGCCTAGGTCGGGTGACTTCCTCCTCGAAGCACCCTTGGTTCCGCCCATGCATCCTGTGCCCTGGCCTTGCTTGTTGTGCTTCCCTACGCATCCTGTGCTCTCGGCCATGCCCCGCGCATCCCGTGACCCAGCCATGCGTGCTGCACTCTGTCACAGATCCCATGGCCCGGCCACGTCTCATGCATCCCAAGCCCCGCCATGCGTGTTGCTCCCCACCAAGCATCTTGTGCCCCGGCAATGCCTCGTGCATTCTGTGCCCCGGCCATGCGTTGGGTCTTCTACGACGCCCTCTCCCTTGAGTAGCGTTGTCCCTCGGCAAAGTCTCTCCCCGAGACGCTTGCCCGACATGGCCCATAGTCATGAGCCTTCGCGAACATTAGACCCTTGCAACTGACTTCTTCCTTGGCATCTCCTTCACCAAGTATCCGCATTGCCCCTATGTCCGTATGCCGCTCCGCCCTTGAGTAGCGTTGCGTTGGGTCTTCTACGTGCGCCCTCTCCCTTGAGTAGCGTTGTCCCTCGGCAAAGTCTCTCCCCGAGACGCTTGCCCGACATGGCCCATAGTCATGAGCCTTCGCGAACATTAGACCCTTACAACTAACTTCTTCCTTGGCATCTCCTTCAACAAGTATCCGCATTACCCCTATGCCTTGGCACCCCTGGGCCATATCCACTTCGTTAAAGGCCTTAAACTTTGTTACCTCATGCGCCCTGCTAGCTGTCCACCCATAGCTCCCTCAGCTTTGGCAGCCGCGCATGCCTCAACATGCCTTCCAAAGCTGCCCTTCGCATGCTCCCATCTTTCCAAGCGCAAAGCCTCCACACAATCCTCCTAAGTATTTCCCTTACCCTTGCGTAGCGATGCGCGAGTCGTCGAATGTCCCTTGCATCAGCTCCTCGAGCTCAACCTATAGATATTTGGGCAAGCTAAGCTCCATCTTTAGCTCCTCAAGCGAACCCATAAGCTCCCTTCGCATCTTGGCAAACTTGGTGTCGAGGTAAGCCCTAACACCCTTCGCCTTTGTACTACTCTCTCGCGCATCCTCTCGTAGCGCCATGGCATCGACATTCCTCTCGTCGGCCATCTCTATCCTTCGCTCACAATGTTAGAGTTTACACCTTCACCTTGCGCGGTAACTTAGCAACTCCCCCTTAGGCGAGGCCTTAAATTGCTAAGCTCAGCCTCTAAGAATGCAGTATGCGCTATCTAAGAGAATGGAGAGCTAGAGAATACACGAGCACTTGTTGAACTCTTTGGATTCACTCAAATCGAATGTACATTGAATTGCTTGAATCTCATTCCCTTCTTGATGATTACAAAAAATGAGGAGGAGAACCCTATTTATAGTCATTGGGTCCCCATGGACGGCTAGGATTTCACCAAATGTATAGCTAGGATATTCTCTCTAGAGTATTCTTACTTCTAGCCTAAGAAACCTAACACTTCACAAGACTCAAAAGAATTCCAAAGAATTCCAAGGGTGGGCTTGACCATGCCCAGCGCGCTGCCAAGACGCAGCCCAGGCATGCTACCTGGCCAAGACATCCGCGCAACAAAAGCGCCGCCGGGTACCTTGTAGCCTAGGCATGCTACCTTGCGCGGCCCTGGCGCCCCATGGTCACGGGATAAATGCCTTGGCCTGTGACATCGGGTACCAACGAACCGAAGAGAATGTACTGGAACAAAATTGTGAACCTTACTATTGGACAATGCAGGTCACTTAGTTCTAAGCAATAGGATGGAGTCAATCTTGTTACAGTGGAAGGTAGACGTCTAATCAATCTAGAACAGCAACTTGAACCGAATATATTGCACAAAGCAATATAAAAAATGGGTATCAATGTGCTAAATGTAACAAATAGGGGTGAAAATGAGCCGAGTTCGAGTCGAGTACCACTGAGCTCAAGCTCGGCTCGATTGGTTTAGCTCGAGCTCAAACTCGACCTCGAGCTCGACGAGCTTCAGAGGCTGAGCTCGAACTCGACTCGAATCGATAAATCTAAAGCTCGAACTCGGCTCAATTATATCAACTGAACCGAGCTTGAGTCGATTCGAGCCGAGCTCAACTCGAGCTCGGCTCGATTGCATGAATTAGACCAAGCTCGAGTCGAGCTCGAACTCGAACTTGCTTAAGTATATTTGTTATAAAAAATATTTGAATAAAATAGAAAAGCTCGTTTAGGCTCGCGAGCCTAACGAGCCGAGTAACACAATGCTCAAACTCGGCTCGTTTAATTACTCGAGCTTGAGTTCGTACTCGAACTCGACTCGAGCTCGATAATAATCGAGTTCGAGCTGAGCTTAAACGAGTTCGAGCCCGAGCTACTCGTGAGCAGCTCGGCTCGTTTTCAGCCCTAGTAACAAATAGAAAAAGACTAATGGCTTTTCTGCTACCTTCTCTTTCTACACCCTAGCACCAAGTCAAATACAAGATTAAAACAAACCTAACTCTATCTCAACCATTAATAGATTTTCTAGATGTCAAATCAAACTTCATCATTCACCAAAAATTTACAGTAGATACACAAATAGAAGCCCATAAAATGGCTCATATATATGCAGTATTACGCAAACCTTATTTTACCTATAAAGAGACCAGTCATTGAAACATCACCAATTAAAGAATAAAACGTTTCAATGTTTCATCCGGAAAAAAAAAAGCATATTAATGTTTAACATGCTTCTAGCTGTCTTATTCAACGAGTTACTACTTTCTGCCCTAAACAAAATATCCAAGCATTTGCCAATGCCAAATTGAGTATAAACATGTCTCACCAATGCGGATCATTCTCCGAGGGAATTCCTAATGCAAGAGACACAATGATGCCTAAGCAGGTTCCGATCTGGCAAAGGGTTCCCAAAAAGCCCCTATATTTCGTTGGAGCAACCTAAAACAAGATATATGAAGAAAAGTTGAACGCCAAGAATGTACATACATTAAATATAATCAATATATGTTTGATGAACAAGAGTAGCAATCGAACAAGGGGGGATTGAAAAAAAAATCAAAATAAGGGATTCTCAAAGAAGATGCATGAAACAAAACAGTGAAACAATTGCAAACATGGAACAATAGGCCGCATTTCAAGGTTATCAAATAAAACACAGGTACAACATATATATATATTATCTTCCGGGTAATATATGTCTGGGACAAACTCTAAGCAGTAATTAACTCGGGGAGTGAAATAATTCACCATAGTGAGTTCACAGCAAAGATGCATGAAGCAAAGAGAAGAAAATTGTTATACAGCCCAATCTAGGTGAATGGTCCCATTTAAAGGTCAAGATAAAAAAGTATACAAGACATGCTGGATCGCTTTCATAAACCTAAACGACTTGCACATTACTATTATTCAGACTTGATATCAAAATATTCAAAACTTGATAATGAAATCTAATTATAGCTGACTAATACAGAAAGTACAGAAAAGCTGACAAGGAATTAATACAATCACAGATATAGAGAAACAACTGACAAGGAAATCTGATTGATGCAGGTAAGTACATAGTAGAAAGGACTCATTGTTTTTTAAACTAAAAACAAAGACTAACCTTTACAGCTTTTATTTATTCACTACAAAATTACCTCAGAGATATATATGGGAACCAGAACTGTATTCACACCAATACCTAGGCCGACAAGAAACCGCCCGAAAAGCACTTCATCCAGGGAATGTGCCTGAGCACTGTCATCAATGACATTAGCATAAGCTTTAATAAAACAAGCAGCACAGACAAGAGGGTATGATTATGTGCCTGCCTCAAGGAAAGCTGAGAAAACCTCAACAAATACAACATAAATATCAATATCAATGGACTCATACTAAACTAATAGTCAATAAATTATTAAACAAAGAAATAGAGAATAAGCGCTAATTTATGAACCTTACAAGTGCCCCAAATATCAATGGAAGTGTATCAATCTGTAGTGTACGCCGACAACCGAACCTATCAATGAGCGAGGAACAACTTAAGCTTCCAAGAAATGCCCCAGCTATAAAAATGCTCACCACCAGACCTTCGAGAAAGGAATTTCCTTTAAATCCAAGTTCTTGAGCAACAGCTTCTATCGGTCCATTCATCACTCTACATTCATTTTAAGAGAAAAACTTTATATTGTACAAATATTAATAATTATAAAAATTCCAATAGCATATGAAACAAAAGTGTAACTAACAGAACAAAGAAAATGTTCACTGCGAAGATAAATAAGAAAGGAAAATAATCACTGCGAAGATAAATAAGTAACAGAAACAAAGGTTTCCACATAACAACATTCGATAGCATAAACTGAATGTAATCCATAATTTTCAAGCAAAATCACAAAAATCTGTCGATTTCATGGTGTCTTTGTTATGAATGTTGCAGAAGAATATGCAGTTTGTGTCGATCAAAAAAGGATGGAAAAAAGTCATTTCTCTGTTTCTCTGATTATTCACTCCTCGAGAAGTAAAACAAACTATTAATTCTTGTTACCATTTCATTCATAGTACCAGAAAATATTCTTTACGCAAAAAAAAAAAAAAAGAAACTCACCCGATGTGATACCCAAAGATGAAATTGGCCATGGAAGCCGTTAGGACATGAGGGAAAGCAGGTAACCACCCCAAATCCGAGCCACCAGGCCCACCACCATCTCCAAATCCACCCCCACCTATTTTTTTTTTTTTTAAAAAAAAAAAACAAAATCAAGCAAGACACCTTTAAAATATTTTTTGGAAACAGAAAACAACCAACCGCGCGATTGCGGGTCTTCTAACTCTGACGATCGCGGAGGAAGAGAGGGTTTGTCATCGGTAGCAGTGGAGCTCAGGATCAACCTTCTTGATCGATTCGAGAGCCCTAAATCCAGAGAAGACCTTGGATTTCGCGTGGTTGTCAAGGAAGGTAATTTGAGAAAGCTTGGTTTGAGAGCAGGAGCGCTAGTGATCTTGGCGCATGGCGGGCAAAGAAAGCAGTGCATTGTGTTGTAGTACATACACACGGCTCAGAGAGAGGAACTTGGTAGGTATAGACTGGAACACAGCTGCGGATAAAGAGGCTGTGACGGGGAAGAATGTGATGGAGACGGACAGCGAGGAAGGAATTTTACTTTTATACTGGTATATTTAGCAACTTTAAATATAACGGTAACAAAGAGAGTAATATATATATATATAGAATATTCGATATTAAAATAGTTGAGTCTCATGGCACTTCTTATAACTTATAATATACCATATAGTTTTCTATTATCTTACCATTTAATATTTATTATTTAAATATAATAAATATGTAATTAATAATATATTTAATGAATGTTTGAATTCAATGTATATTTAGTGTGTTATTAATAATTTTATTAAATATAAAAATTAAGTATAATTTATAATATTTTATTTTATATATTAAAAAAATTATAATAATAGAAGAATTTGAAAGGTCATTATCAAATTATTAATAATCTATATATAATTATATATAATATATACAAATAGATAATGAAAATCGTAACTTTTGGTATGTAATGAAGAATTTTAAAAATTATTATCAAATTCTTAATAATTTATATATAAATATATACAATATATGCAAATGGTAATCAAAATCGTAACTTTAGATTGTTATTTTATTTTTTTTCTAATTATATGTGATAAATATAGTATAACAATATATATAATATATATATATATATATATATATATATATATATATATATATATATATATATAATATATATATAACTGGATATCATCACCATTTCACTGCACTCAAATAAGCTTATTATTATTCTTTTATATATACCATATGATAATTATTTTAGTCTAATAATATAATATAATATTTTAATAAAAATAATTATTAATTTATATATTAAAATATAAAAAATTTAATATTATTATTTTATATTGGTAACTAACAACCGTGCACCTTACGTGTTCAAAATTAGTATCTATCTACGTGTGTATACATTACAATTGAGTTCATATCATCTTGATAGCCACGTGTCTTTCTCCAACTTCTCTTATCTACTAAATAATCCCACAAACCATATAATTAAAAATATTTTTTGAAAAATTAACATAAATATTAAAAAAAATAATAAAATTTAAATTTTTTTTATGTTAATTTTTTTAAAAAAAATATTTATAAATATATTTAAAATCCACTTCATATTTGTTAAATTTTGGAGCTCCAAAATATTTATCCAAGAAAAATTTTTAACACTAAAAAACTGTAAATTTTATCTATAATTTTTATATTAAATATTTTTTAAAAAAATACTTCCAAAATTTTTATCTTTAAATTATATAGATTGAAGGATTTTTAGTGGCACGATTGATGCCACTAACATTGTTCATTTTTCTTTACTTTTGTAACTTATAAATTTTACAAAAAGATGTATTTTACTTTTTTTTTCATTTAATGATTTTGATATAATCTTTTTAAGCTAATAAAAAAAAATACAACTGTAAACTAATAGTCAATAAATTACAAACAATACAGGCTATACAAACATCGACATTGTTAATGTTTAAGCTAAAGTTTACCTCTCTAAAATCAAAACATTGAGATGTGATATAAGTATATTTTTTGCAAAGTGCATAAACCTTTAATTTTGAGATATAATACATCGCCGTAAATTCTCCCAACAAAATCCATGCCCACACATCTAATAAAGCATCTTATATAGTTTGTAACACTGACATTTTTATAATCATAATTAAATTTTCAAAGCTAAATAAATAATCTAAAAAAGATAAATATATTATCATATTCCAAAATTAATTTTTGACTAATTACATACCAGTAGTTGAAAATGTCAACTATTCTGCTGTTAAAATTTGACGGATCCCAATTAGTAACATATATAATAGATATTGTATTAACGATTACTAGCTCCTGACAATAAAATTTAATTTATATATCATATTTATAAACTCAATAATATTTTTGGTTTAACTTTTTGGTCCTCAACGAGGAGGAAGCCATGTGGCGTTAGGCAAGTTTTTTCTCACCCGAAGTCTCTTTTTTACTATATTTTGCAACTTCGCTCTTAACCTAATACCACTTTGGATATTTTATAAAAAAATATATATATATTTTTTAATATTTTGAGATGCACCAAATAAACCTATAAAGGTCGTTAAATAGAAATTATTTTCAACATAACAACATTTTAACCATTTTCTTAAAAAAAGAAGTTAGAAAGCACGATAACACTCTAAATTATAAAGCAACTATCTACCTTTTCACACAAGTAATATGATGCACAGTTATTTATCTTTAAAATACTCTTAAAAATTTTAAATATAAAAATAGAATATTTATTGTCTTTATAGACGGTAAATAGAATAAATACAATACCATATCTTACTTTATACACGGTATTTCTGTAAAAATAAAATTCTCAAATTGGTGTTAGTAAGTAAAGTGAAGATACTTGTGCCGAGGTGTCTTCAATACTTGTGTCAAGATGAGCCTCAATTGGTGATCCCAAGGCTGATGTGTCAGATAGGTTGAGCTGAGGTCGGTCATATAGAGCACTCAGGTTCTTTTTTTATTTGGTGGTCAGCTAGTCGGTGATTATGTGTTTTTTTACGCCTATCTTTATGATTCTTAAGTGTTTGTTAAAATTGATCTTAATTAGAAGTGTCATTTGTTGAATGCTACTTTATTTGACTGTTATTCTAATTATTCTAGTGCATCGCTAATATGTTAATTTCCATATCAGTAGTGGGTTGTTGTAAATATCATTTCACTTGGCAATTTCTTCTCTTATGATTTTATTTGAATTCTTCAGACTATTATCCCTTTTTTTCTTTCATATTATCTTGTATATACCAATATTTAAAATTTAAAAATACACCTGCACATGCGACATAACCTATGCTTTACATATATAAATACTTATGTGTTTAAGTTATATATGAATATCTTTTAGGCAAGGGATATATTAATAACGTATTATACCTATGTGATAAATTACATTTTACAGATCTAAACTTTTTTAAATCTACTATAAAATAAAAGAAATAAAAATAACTATATTATAGCATATACTTAGTTGTATATTGGTATAAAATTTTAAAAATTGGACAAAGACCATTTAAATAATAGGTCGATCGATTTGTATATACTTGAGAAGTCTTGGCATTACAAAATTTAATTTCTAATGTCAATTTTAGAAAAAAAAAAAATTTAGGTTCGATATCACACATGATCAAATATATATATATATATATATATATATATATTATGTCACATATTTTAGATTGAGCTGTTGAGTATTTACTTCGTTTTTTTTTCGAAATATAACTGGATCTATTTAAATCACATAGAATATTAATTAGAATCAGTAGTAATAATTATAGAACAATGCTAGTGATTCTACAATTTCACCCAAAAATCCACCAAAACACGTTTTTCAACAAGAAAAAATGCGTTTCCAAGAGGGAGTGGTGCGATTCACGGGATAAGATAAGGTGTGGCGTGATTCTCGAGAATTTTTTTTGGGACTTAGGTAAAATTTTGGATGGATTTGTAGGGGTGACAAATTTTATTCATAATTATAATGATGCAAGCTCTTTTTTTAAAAAAAAAATCAACTGATTAGATTATATTCAAAAATTGTTAAAATAAAAAAAAAAAAATCTAAGGATACAAATATAATTTTAGTCATCCCACTCACACCTATTTCTGATAGTTGTCGTTTCTATTTTTCTCTCTGCGCACTAACTAATCCTCTCTCTCTCTATCCACTAATATTTTTTCTAAGAATGAGAAAGTCGGTGCTATTGCTGTAGTCATGGATAAATACTTGATAAAATATTTAAAAAAAAATTACTGTAGAATTTACAGTGTATAATTTGTCCACTTCCTCTCTCATTGGGAAGTATGTAATATGGTTTTGTAGGTGGTTTGGTAATATATTGCTAAGGAGCTTTCTCATGTTAACGCCTTATGCTCTGATATAATAATCTCTATCCTATTTTCTTTTTATTTACATAGCTGCCACTTCATGGTAGTTCAAATCATACAGTTTGGGCCCAGCCTTACTGATTGGTCCAAATAAGAGCCCACATCTTATTCTGTTCTGATTGGTCCAAATAAGAGCCCACAACTTATCCTGTTCTGTGTATGCACGTGAATTGATCAAGTGCAGTGTCGACTACACTAAAAATATATATGTGAGCATTTTTTTGAAAAAAAAATTAATTAGAATTTTGATGAAATTTAAATTTTTTTTGTTGAATATTTTTTAAAAATATATTTATAAATAAGTATTATGGAGTCTTTGCAGATTCCAAACAGATTTTAAAACTGTTTTTAAATTTTTTTAGAAAATCTTTATTTAAAAAAAAATTTAGAAAATTTTTGAACATAAATAAATGTTCTAAATCGCATTAAATCTATAAACTTTATATTAAAATTTTATTAATACAAAAGACCGTATGGAATTAGTAAATAGTTTAACTTTGAACATGCAAATATCAAAATAGTTACAGTAAATAGGCCCCTCGAAGTTGGATTGTTATGTTTAACTTATATGTTGTCTATAACATAATAACTAATATTTTCAGTATACCCTAATTAAGGATTACTGCAACGTAGTAGTGAATAATTTCTAAAATGACCGTGTTTAGACGGGGAGATATCAAAGGATTTGAGTTTTTACTCTCACTAAATAGGATGAGGATGAGGAACTACTGCAGAAGAAGTTGTTTTATAAGCTCTTTCTTTCTTTTTTTTGGTCAAAGGGAGGTACTAAGTTCATTAAGATTTTATACCTCTTAGAGTTCCGATGCGATGTGCATCTAGTTCTAACAATGTATAAGATTTCGGTGGCGGAGAGTTTAATAAGCTCTATAATTTGTCAAGAATCATAAGCTGTTCTTGAGTTACATGAATTTATTTTTCTGATTTTATTTTCATTTTAATAACAAGTTGCGCAAAGAGTAGGAAGAAACTCATTGTCAAATGGCTCGCCTGGTTGACGCACAACTACATAAAAACATATAATAAGTTTTAAAATTGTAACAATACCACTGCATTCAGGGGCGGAGCTATGTTGAAGTTGGGGGGGCGATCGCCACCCCCAATTTCGGTGACAAAATATAGTATATGGGCTTTGACTAAAAAGCATAAATTTTTAAATACTATATCACTAAAAATAATATCACTATGTGCTATAAGGCATAGTGGTTGGGATATAAGATGCTGACTCTAGCAACCCGAGTATTACCAAACCCTATGATAATATGATAAGGACTTTCTTTTGAAACTTGATCACTACTGTTCTAGATTATATTACCAGAATTTCATTTGGGATTTGAACAACTACTTTGATTGAGGCAGAGTACCTTTATCACTAGTATCCACCAATATGTAGTTATTGTGAGATAAATAATTTTTCTAAATCTGATCGTCGTCTGCTTTTACTATTTAAAAATTTAGTGCATGATCTTAAAAGGTTAATCTATGAAAAATTTTAGTTTGATTGTAACGCAATTAAGATTACTATTTTTTAAGTGTAATTGACAAGAAAAAAAAAAATATCTAGCCACTTTGTGATCCCACAAACAGTATCTTGGAGTGGCCTTTTTTAAAGAAATTTTAGGGTCAGGTAATCCGAACAAGATAATCAACTTTCGTTAGACAAAAAAATAACTATAAATGATATTGAGATGATCAGTATTATCCAAACTAAACGTTTATCTTTCAAGTTAGTACAATGACATGTAATGAATGAATAAGAACCTCCATTCTTTAAATTAGTATGATTATTGAGGGACTTATCTTTGATTTTCAGGTACTTACCACCAGATGCTTCAAGGTATGTAGCAAAATAACAAATCCCTATCATGACTCAAATCCTGTCTAAGCTTTTCAATTTTCCGGCATATCTTGGAGCTAGCTTGCTATGACTCTGATTTCCAAATCTTTGGATGCTTTTTAATGAAAAGATCCTCAATACTACTTTGTCTCCCAATCGATTCTCAAGTTCTCTTTTGCTTTTATCAGCATATGCTTTCTGTCTAGACCCTGCTGCTCGTCGTGCTCGACTTGTTCTCGGATAACAAGCTGTATCTTTCGGAGTAGTTTCTACGACCTGATCGAATCTTATCCGCTTTGTTTCTCCTGCTTCGTACCAACAAAAAGGATATATGCAACTCCTTCTCTTTTATATATATATATATATATAAAGGCTATTCTCAGTTCGATTTGAGAATAGTTTTAATAAACTAATATATCAGCCGTTGATTTTTTTGATCTAACGGCTGAAATTTAATTTAAACACTTAACGGCATGATTATTCCGTTAAGTATAAAATTAAATATCAGCTGTTAGATTAAAAAGATCGACGATTGAGATGCTAACTTATTAAGACTATTCTCAAGTCGAGCTGAGAATAGCCTTTACATATATATATATATATATATATAATATTTATATATTATATATTATATATATATATATATATATATAATCTGCTGGATAGAAAATAACATAAGAAAATTCTATATTAGTTCCCATCCCATGTTAAAGTCAAGGATACAAGTTTTAGCAAATCTGCTACACTGTCAATTGTTCTCTAGACCATAAGTTTGTTACAAACTTTAATGTAGTCCCTTTTATCTTTTTTGGAGGATAGATTGTTGAAATCGTAATAAACTATAAACTTATAGTATTAAATATGTTTTGCAATTTTATATTTATTATTTTTTCTAAAAAAATGCAAGAAAATTTCTAACCGGCCATATGTCAAAGTCATATCACAAACAAAAATTCATTTTGTACTACGATTATAAAATAAGCTTTTGATATTTCTTTTTAAAAAATTATTAACTATAAAGTTATAGAATATAGTTAATACTATCCTTTACAATTTGTCATGAAATAATGTGAAAAGATATAGTTAATAGAATGGCTCGTCTACTTGCTGAAGCCCATAGACTTGGGGGTCAAATGAAAAAATTTCGGAATAATGTGACAAAAGCCCCTGCAAACCAAAGGCTCCGAAATTTTTAATAAATATAAAAATATTGGACCACCAAAATATATATTTAGAAATTTTTGTTGAAAAATTTTTGAGTATAAAAGCACACAAAAATCTAGCTTTTATTCATTTTTAGAAATATTTATATCTATAGATATGTGTGTGTTTGAGTTATTTTGTAAGTTGTTCAAAAATATATAGATTTTTTTTAACATTATTGCAGAGCAGGGTTTTTTCTACATAACCCCCCTTTCATGTTTTGGAGCGAAGAGTTTTTTTTTTTAGGAAAATACTTGGTCAGCCCTCCTTTTTAAACTTATAACTTTTTAGCCAATGTGTTTTAGTCTTTTTCTTATTTTGCCCGCTCTCTCGTTTGTTGTATTATAATTTTTTGATTATTGTATCTGTATTTTTTTTAAAAAAAATAATATAAAAATATAAATTTTGATGAGATCTATAAATTTAATGTTTACTATTTTTTTTACAAATACTTTTTAGTAGATATTTTAAGGCTCTGAGGTATTAACAAATTTTGGATCCGATCTGTTAATTCGCTGAACTTTCGAAGCATCCAAACATATATTTAAAAATATCTTTAGAAAAACTTTAAAAATAAAATTGTAAATCATATCAAAAGATACTATTTTTTATTAAAATTTTTTTTTCAAAATTATTTATAAATATTGAGAAATGGGCCTAAAAAACTATCAAACTTTAGGGGCTTAAAGTGAATGGAATTGCCCAACGAGAGGCTGTCCGACCACTTTTTTTTTTTTTTTTTCTTTTTTCTCTTTTCTCTTTTTTTTTTTTTTTTTTGACAAAACCCCAAATTTTCAGCTTTTGCAAGGTTTACCAAAACTTACATAACCTTTAACCATGTTCCACTTTAGAAATTACCCTGTACTCGTCAGTCTTTTTCTTTATGAAAATGAGCTAGATATCCTATTAGACTTGACTTATTTGCAGCTTTTACGTCATGGACGGGATTGATGGCAACAAGCCACGTTGATCACATGGATTGATTAATTAGCTAATTAGGTTGGAGTTGGGTCTATATAGGATAGGTTTATGTGTTACTATTCATATAACTCCCGTACCGTACGATTATTATTTGGAAATATTATAGTTTAATTGGAGTTGTTATTTAGTAAGAGTTTGATATAAAAATAAGAATCGTTCTTTATAAATTGACATGTATTAAAAAATTAATATTTTGTAATAAATTTTTAGCGACTAAACGCTATTTAATTTAGTCACTATAAATTTTTAAAAATAAAATTTATATTATTAATAACTAAATAATAACAACTGTTTAATTATTATTTTTTTTTTTTTTATAGTTATAGCTCGTTGTGTTACGTTTTATGGAGTGAAAAAGATGAAATTACTTTAGTTACTTCGTCTCCTCGTCTATTTTGTTCTTTTCCTTCATGGGCTTCTTTATCCTTTTACAGGCGGATTTCAAGTTGTGTCCCTCTTCCATAATTCGAGACTATACTTTATGCTTTTTTAATTCGAAAAAGTCCATTTATGTCCCTAATAATTTTATAAAATAATAAAATTATTCTTATTATTTTTTATTGAAAGACAAAAGTAATTAATTTTATAATGTCAATTTCGTCTTTACATAATCAATAGGACATAAAAATATCATTTCGAATTATAAGATTTTTTTTTTTTAAATTTTGAATTCTCTGGAGTATAAAAATACAAATGCCCCTATATTTAAGTTATATTTACATATATTTATATGTAAATGGAGATTTCAAGCTGAATTTCTTGCGGCCAGCTATATAATACCAACCAAAAGATTTTTTTTTTTTTTATTTTTTTTTTTAATAAAAATGTCTTTTTCAGTGATCAGTAAGTTCCTTGAGCTCTCAGTGTGTCAAACGTCAAAAGTCATTGCTATTTTACTTTTAAATGTGATGCTCCACAATTTGGCGTATATGAAGGACAGAGGCCACTAGCTCCAATATGCGGCCACTTCGTGCCCCAGACGTGAAACCTTTATGGCAGCATTTCATTTTGAGCTTACTGTTGCATGTCCTCTGATACGGACAATGCGCTCGACCTAAAGTTAAATCTATTGTCTCGTGGACATGGTTCAGAAATGAGGTTTATCATCATGGCTCCCCCATTCCACGTTGACAGACAGACGACAGCTCTATAAATTCCATTATCTTACAGTTCTTTCTTATCCAATGGATAATATTAACTCTGTACTTGCTTGTATTAACAAACTAATTAAGCTTATTGCTTTTCGGGTACCTTTCTTTGCTTAGCTATTTATTTTTTTTCCTGGTTGTTTTCTGCAGTTTTCTGCAATTTCAGAAGCCTCTTAAATTTCATTTGCTTGCTAAAAAGCATAGAAGTGGTAGAAGTAGGTAAATCAGATAATCATCTCTTACAAACAAATTACAAAAATTATCAAAAGAAAAATTGTTGGCAGGTGCATGAAATAAATTTGATCTTCCATGAACTAGACTAGGGAAGTTATTATATATATATATATAAGAGACATCTAATTTTTATTGTTGGATGTATAGCTATTCTTCTGAAAATTTATATAACAGCTACTCCCTGAATGTTTTTATTTGATAAACTATTGTCCATATATAATGTGGTTACTTATATTAACGTATTTCGGATCAGCTTAACTTATTGGTCGCTAGTGCTAAATATTAATTGTATTATTGTTTGCCAAAACTTAAAATAATTCATGACTGCTACGGATAAATCTCTATGGTACGATGATTAAGCCGCTTTTATTGGCTATAGACGGGAAAACACCAAGAAAACTGCTGCAGAGCAGCCATTATCTCATTTTCACTCTCAGGAAAAACATTAAAAAAAAAAAACTATCCTCGAACTTATACTAGTTCTGAGCGGGAGTAGAATCAGAGGGATCCATATTGTCCTTGGGCAAACACTGTAGCTTCTTCAACAGGACGGAGGCTTCCTCTCGCAGTTGTTCATTCTCATTAACGATCATTCGGTGCTTTTCCATGACGCAGTTTAGCTCGTCAATGAGCTGGCGGTTTGCGGCTCGAAGATAAACCACCTGCGAGCAGAGCTCGTCTAATTGCTTCTGCTTTCTCATGCGCGAGCGACGGGCGGACTCTCGGTTCGATATCATCCTTCTTCTCTTCCGCTCATCCGCTTGCAGGTTGCTGCGCGGACGGATCTGCTCTTCTGCCTCGTCGGAATTCGAGTTACTGCTCATCCCGCCGGAGCAGTACTCGTTTTGTACATGCGAGTAGTAGGAGGGCTCGAAGATATTTCTCAAACTTAAGGCCGGAAAGTTGGGCGCCGGTGGATAGTAATGTATTCCAGTGACATCACTGTGATTCATCATTTCCATTCTATTTTAGGAAGAACGGATAAGATGATGAGAAAATTTTGGGGAGTTTTGAACTAATGGAGAAGTGTGCTCTTTGTTTTTTGGATAGGAGAGGAGGGAAGCATGAAGATGAAAGCCGCTTATATATAGTGTAGGAAAGGGGTGGAGAGAGAGAGAGAGAGAGAGAGAGAGAGAGAGAGAGAGAGAGAGAGAGAGAGAGAGAGGTCCACTTCCAGCAGGCACCGAGTGCTTCTACCTAGTTTTCTTATTAGAGATGACAAACACTAATAATCTTCTTGACTACCTTTGCATTATCGGAATAAAATGGATGCACTGCATTTTGATCTCTTGAGAAGAGCTTGTATTGTGATTACGTATAAAACTAATAAAACTTTACCATCAAATCCAAAACTGGAGCTCTTTTTTCTTAAATTATTGGATAAGTAGAGGCCATTTGCATCATCCTAAACATTTTTCTTCTTTTTCTCTTTATATATTAGTGTGAAGTACAGCACGCATTAGAGTTTTTGAGTTAATAAATAGTTCTTTTTTTTTTCGCTTATACTATTCGGTACATGGCTGCTACCATGCTATCTCAACCTCTACCATCAAATCCCAATACTGGACTTTTTCTCTTGGTTTGACCAGTAATCTTTTCTAGTTGTCATTTGCATTCAAGCATTTTTTTTTTTCATTTCATGTTTTTTTGAATAACAAAGCATTATTATTATTACTATTAGTTGGTATAGCACCACTCTGCTACGATCTATCTGGTTTTAAATAAGTAATTAGGTATGGTTGAGGCGACCCTGCTGAATCCTAACAAGCAGTTAAAGAAAGCTCTGCACCTCTGTTGATATCAAGAAACATCATATTTGGGGAAAATGCTCTTATTTTCTAAATATGCTAGGTATCTATCAAAGTGGTGGTACCATTATTCAGTTTGTCGTCGATTTCTTTTTGCGCTCGTATAATGCAGCAATGCCATATCCATGTAAGCCTCTTTTATGAAACAATCAAGACTCAACTGAGTACAGTGCAAATACTTGTAGGTTACATAATTAGGAAAAAAAGAATAAATCTATGAGTTATTATACTTGGGGTTTTTTTTCTTTCTTTTTTTGAGAATTCATGGGAAAACCGTATCCATAACCGAACCCTTACGGCAACAGTGGTAACAAGTAAATCCCCGCCAATGAACCTGCCCACCCACTTGGATAAAATATGGGCTTTCCATAGCGGAGAACTCCTACTACCTTCTTAGATACACATGCGAGCACGTGCATGGGGCATTGCAGCCGTGCAGAATGACTCAAACTTACGATCTATGGTTCCTGAATTACATGCCTACAGCTCGAAATATCCACACCCAGCAATACTAATTGTAATCACCAAGCGCATAAAAAGGCCTCATCTGCAGTTAAACCTAAAAATGAAGAGCAAAAAGAAGGTAAAAGGGATTTGAATGAGAGCCACATATATGATTATTGTTTTATGCAAGTTTCTGCTAGTACTGTTTGATGATGATCGAACACAGAGGTGCATTGTGGAGCCCCTTGATAACATCACCAACCTCAGGTGGTTGCACCATTAATCTTGATCGTGGTTGGTTAACAGCGACAGGGTTCTCTTTCTGAGCTAAGAAACCCACGAAGCTGATGTTTTCTTTCTGGTAGGTTGTCCACCAAACCATACAGGCCTTAGTTGACAACAATAGTTTTTTGGATAAAGTTTATTACGATTTTATTACATGGGTGGGCTTGGAGATAAGTAACCAATCGAACTCTATATCGTGTCGAGACGTATAAATACAACGTGGTTCAATGGTAATATCAAACCTGTTGAGATATGAACCTTAACAGATTGATGAGATCAAACAGATTATTCTGTGGGGTTTGATTCACCAGAAAACTATCAACTTGTCCAAAGGGGCACTATTATGAGATTACTGTTGAATCCGCCATATTTTGATATGTTCTTTTTACATATTTTGAAAATGTATTTTAATAAAGGTAGCTCACTTTGTTATGCTATACAGTTTGTAGCTTATTTTTTTAACTGTCAAAAAACATTCAACTGAACTAAGTTTGTCATGCAAACAATTTTCAAGGACCATGCGATGTACGTTTTTCTCAAAAATTTGACTTACTAATTTTAAAATACTATAAAATATATAATATCTTTTAGTTAAAACTCTTCAAATGCCGTGTTAGGTGTAAATTAACTGAATGTTTAACATTTAATTAACCGTACACCATAATTTATATATTCTAGCTTTGTTTCTTCTTTGTATTTCAAAAGCTTCGTATAATCAAGATTGATGGTACAAGGGTACATGGTCTGAGCTTCAAGGTTCCAATTCAACTCAATTTCGCATTAGCAGAAGAGGGACTGGACTGATCGCTTGTGCTATTGCAACAGTAACCATTTCAGAATCTTATATTGTAAATTACGTAATATATATAACTTACAATATGAAATATTCTAAGTGTCTAATGAAAGATGATTTCGGTACTTAGGTGGTGCAATATTGGGATCATGTAGATTTCGTCTCTTTACCTAAAAAAAAAAGAAAGAAAGATATATGGATATAATTTTATCCTAAAACCAATTCATGATAGGTGACAGATTCTGGACGTTTGTCATATTATATGTAACCTTAGATGACGACTTTCGTTATATTCTTCTAAAATACAAATTGGAAAAGGCATTATACATGCCCGCATCTGACTAATAAAGGACTTGTAAAAGATTAACAAACGGATTCACACCACATGAGTTCTAACTTTTTAGCATGGGTTTGACTGCGCCAGCTTCCTACATCTCACACTACTTCTCCAATTAGACATCACAAGTGTACTCGCATAGTATATATCTTTTAATCGTTATAGAAGGTTAAAGAGATACTTGTAAACGTCGAATTGAAGGAACAGTGTGAGGTGCATGAAGTTATTCCTTTTTTAGAAATCTTAAAGTAATTGGTTATAATATACCATGCAGAAAACGGGCATCCACTTACCGATGAAGTAAAAAAAATACATAGAAATCTCGAGTACGTCATTTGGAAGTGAGACAGTTATTAATAAAGAGGAGTGTATTGATTGTACAAGTTTCTGTGGGCCCTAATCATATATTTATGTAGTGGTTAGAAGGTTTTGTAAAATAGATAATTCGAGTTCGTATTGCAGAGAGAAGTATATAGACAAAACAATATCATTTACTATTTTCTAAATACTTTATTACACAACTTTCTTTGTTGTTATAAATCAATATATTATTTAATACAACTAACTACTACAAATTAAATTTAGAAGTTTCTACAATTACAAAATTTTTATTACGTAAATAGTGAAAGGGAAATATGTATTTGTAAGTTTACTAATTACTTTGCCCGCGTGATTCTTATGCAAGTAAAAGTTTCTAAAATAAATAGCCGTTTCTAAGGATTTTACTACTTTTTCTCGTTTTTTCGACAATTTAAAAATTGTTGCGTATATAGATGAATCCATGGAAAAAAGTTTATTTAGTTTCATATGGTTGTTTTAGGGATGGCAATAAAATAAATCATTCTGGCATACTTGCATGCTTAATTATAAAGAGATAGCAGCTGAATCTCGCATTGAGATATTAAATTAGGGTTGGAAAAGTTCACAAGGTAGCCCTGCAGTGGCGGCCAGGGACGCCAAACTAGCATACGCAATTTCTAGTTATAGAATAATATTGCGCAGGGAAAACAGAGAGAGAGAGAGAGAGAGAGAGAGGAGAGAGAGAGAGAGTTGGGTATCGTGGGGAGTCGTGTGAGAATGATTATGCGCGGAGAACTGAAGAGGTAGGGGAGAAAAAGGTCAAAATAAAAAAAGAAGTATTTGTGTTGTTATATTCTTATAATTAGAATTTCTTAATCGTCGAATTTGATTTCTATCTTATATTAAGATTAAAAATGATATAAGTTACGATAAAGTCCATTCGATAAGATATTACTGTGATTCGAACCCACGACGTATTTTTTATGAGAGGCAAATCATACTCTTTTTCCAGCATCCAAATCGTAGTAACAGCTAGACCAACACTGGTTGGTCGCCCTTCAAATTTAAATAATATTTTTATGCTTCTAATCATGTGAAATAAAAATTTTGTCTTGGAGAGGTATTTTACTTAACGAGAATAATTTTATTATAATTAACACGATAAAAAAAAAAATTAAAACCTCATAATTTTATAATTTTTAATTATTGAAGATATAAAAATGCAAATAAAATAGAGGAGGGTGGAGACGTAAAGACACGAGACTAGTGTGCCTCAAAAACTAAAAGAAATTCAGCCAAGAAAAAAGAGAGAGAGTGTGTGTTGGTTGAGTGAGGCGTCCCGTTCATGGCTGACGTTATATTATATGAAAGTCACTTTCACGAAAGCGACATAATTTTTTTAAAAATCACTTGGCGTGACGATGAGCGAGACCACTAACTTAGGTCGATATATTATACAATCTCTTTTTTTTTTTTTTTTTGGAGAAGATATTATACAATCTCGAGTATTAAATTATGGACTCTTCCTCCATTCTTCTGATCTGCATGATGAATCAATGGATTCAATTATTTGAGCCCCCGCCGTATAAAACGAACGAAAATTTCCTGCAACCTGTTACAGCCAGCAAATTTGATCAAATAAATAAAATACAAGTGACGAAATTGTTGTACATTTTTTTTTAGATAACGACGCAAAACTTCTCAGTACACTAACCTCCGATTTTATTGAGAACATCAAGGTCAGAGTTTGACGGGTTCTTTGTCATAGGCCCTCAAGGTTGTTAGATACCAATCTGATTATTGCAAGGACTTAGAGAGAGCATAAGATTTATAAATTCTTTTAAATCATCATAAGATATATATTTCTGTGCTTACCTAAATTAGCAACAAAGTTATAAATACAAAAAGAATAATAATAATAATAATATCCTAATAAGCTACATTATGAATCACCAAAAAAAACCAAAAAAACCCAAAAGAAGAAGCAGAAAAAGCTACGAAAAACGATTGGATACACACCTTGTACTTCAACGAAGTAACCCAGCGCTCAGGCACAACTATATACTCAAAAAATAATAAAAATAAATAAGTATTCAGTAAAATTTCCCGTACTGCATCGAATGCTAAACTTGGATTGACAAAGGTGTGATTTGGGATTGTTGTTTTGCATCAGCATAAGAACATCTTCAGATTCTTAACTCGACACTTGCATACATGGATATCTAAGCAAGCCATAAAAAGAACTACGAGACGATACACCAGCACAAGACGGTTTTAAACGACAAGGCCATAGATGCTACTGTTTGAAGTATTACAAAACATCGAGGCACCGAGTTGAAAAAGACAGGACGTTTTCTTTTGGCTTATAGCTCTGCTAGCATATCAATCCAAGAGACGTTGCACTACAATTAAGCTGGCTATTTGCACAAAAGCATATGCTCCAAAAATTGGGAGTGCCACCAAGTTAACGACCCCTGCCACGTCCACGTCCACGTCCACGGCCTCGCCCACGCCCAAGAGGTCTCCCTGTATCCAATAGAGCATAATTAAACCAAAAGCTGTTTACATAGCAAATGTTGAACAAAGCCATGGAAAATAATAATGGGGAATTTCGTTTCCAAAAATGCATAATACAATGTAAGAGCGAGCGACAACCGTAGTAGGAGACCAAAATAGCCTCTAACTACCGAAGTTCTTGTCACCCTATGCATCTACTAGAAACAAAACACCCCATACGAGGATGGAATCACACCTGCAGTAGGCTTCTTTGGCTTCACGCGGGGTGTCTCCTCAACCAGTAAGGTCTCAAGGTTTAAGCTGTCAGGGAGGATATAGTATCGTATGTTGTTACCCCTCACACTCAGGTGATCAAGACTAATAGGATTCTTCCCCTTGAGTGTCAGTTTCACAGTTTTCAAATGGGTATTCATACTAATATCAACTCCTGCAGAAACAAGCAAGTATCAGTACAAGACAAATCTTTTCAAATAAAAAAATAGTGATTCACACCTGCGCTTTGTTAAGACATTCATTAACTATTCTAATCACTAGATCATAAAGGGCCCCACTTATGAAGAGAATCAACTCGTAAGAGCATCACACCTACTCAGAAATAGAAGTGTCTCTAGGAGAGGCATCTTTTCATTTCTCATGATACATACCTTTCATTCATTGTTTATACAGGTGGAATGGATTCACAGCCACAAAATTCATACCGATGTCCTTTACAATAAGGTCATGTGCTTGGAAGAGGTTGTGTTTAAGACCAGCAACTAGGCCCAACTTCATATACACCATAAAGTACATTTTTTGTATCTCAACAAATTTTTCATTTCATTTGGTTGTGAATAGTAGGGAGTAGGATATGTTTCATCAAAGATGAAACTAATCGTATTTTAATTCTTACATTGCATTTATTGTTTCATAAAACATTAAGTCAAAGCCCACAAAACCATCTCCATGTCATTTGATAATTTTAGGAGGTTCAAAATTATATTGTTCATGTACCAACTATTCCGATTATTTTAAAAAGATTACAATTGTATTCCATTATGATATTTCATCTTCTAAAACCATTATTTTATATAGTACCAATCGCTTACATGCATGGTTTTGGGTGCCACCTAGCACGGCCATCCTCAAGTAGTGCCGGTCGCTCGAGGTTGTCTTCTTTTCTTTTTTATAAACCAGTATTGAGCATGACCTGTTAGCTCGTCTGCGCGCACGACAGTTTGCCTTCTTTTCCTTTTTCTTTAAAATTTTTTTAGTTCCAAATTATAAATTACAATATATTCTACATAAAAATGGAACAGATTTTAATGCTTTGGGTGTCATAGATCCGTTCATTCAGCATATTGACACTCTACGTGGCAGTGAATTATGTATTATTTAGTAATTACGACTTTTGTATTTCATGTTTTATGAACCTTCTTTGATAACTCTTTATATAATTACTTAAATTGTACATATTCTATAACTTATAAAATTATGTGAAAAATAAAAAACTGTACGGATGATTGTAATTTATAACTTATAAAAATTTTGTTTGTAATTCTTAGTAGTTCTTATGTTTGCTTTAACTTTTCAAATGTATAACTATGTTATCATATTGCTTTTAGTTTAATCATCTATTACTTCTGTTTCTCAAGTAATTCCCACCCTCACCCCCCCCCCAACCAAAAAAAAAAAAGATCAGTTTAATACATGTAGTCCGACAAGGAAGTAGAACACATCCAAAAAAAAATCTAGCTCTCTCTTAAGTATAAAACAAGTCAAACACCGTGATCATGAAGAAAGAAACGACGACAAGAACATTTTAATTATCCTATGTAATCAGGTTTATCCAAGATAAACAATAACACCATTCTCAGCTCAGTAGGAGTTTTCAATTCTGTGCAAAAGCAAGCAGCTAGCAAACAAGAAGTTGCAAGCATGCATATTCTAATCTAGAAGCTTTCAGGAGTTTAAAACTGGAGATGATAACTGGTGCCATGTGGAATACAACCAAAATAACCATTTTGAAATTGGTCCATCCAACGCTTGCATGTTGTATGCTCATTAATGAACCTAGTAGTACCATCTTCCAGGATTTTGTCAATGTTTAGGATTTCAAGTGAGACGAGGATATGTAACACAAAAAAAGGGCGTAAATGGGGCCCTTTGGCCCCAAAAGCAAGCCCATCTGGATAGCAGCAAATAAAATAGACATATGATGCGTGAAGGTGCTTCATGACAGCCATGCTTGTCTTACTATTTCCAACTGTCAGGTTTTGTACTGTGACAGTTCAAATCATGAAGCTAATCTATTAAGGAGCACAATATTTAGATGTTACATTGTTCAATGAGTTTCAGCTACTGCACTTACAAGACAGTATATACTTACATGTGAACAATTGAAAATGAACATATCAGTAGAAATCAACTGAGGGCAACCATTGCAATCCTTTAAAAAAATGTTGGTAAATTAACGTTCTCATGCTCATCCAAAAGACCATATGATATGCAAGCTCCCAAGTCCTTAGCAAAGGAGAGGTTTCATCAAGGCAAATGAAGATTAATGAGGGCAATCATTGCAAATCCTTTAAAAATTGTTGGTAAATTAACAGTCTCAAGCTCATCCAAAAAACCATATAACACTTGCAAGCTCCCAAGTCCTTAGCAAAGGAGAGGTTTCATCAAGGTAAATGAAGATGAATGAGGGCAATCATTGCAAATCCTTTAAATTTTGTTGGTAAATTAACGGTCTCAAGCTCATCCAAAAAACCATATAACACTTGCAAGCTCCCAAGTCCTTAGCAAAGGAGAGGTTGCAACAACGCAAGATCTATACACGAACTACCTCGTACATGCAATCGAATTAGCACATTTCCATATATCAATGCTCATGATTGGAGACCACATATTGTCTACATGAAAGAAAATACAAGGAGACAAAAATGCTGCCAAGTTGTTCGATAACTCCGGTACTTCATTGGATCTTCCATGGTAACCCATGCTACAATCAAGTATTCTATGGGATGGATCTTCCATGGTAACCCATGCTACAATCAAGTATTCTATGGGATGTATAACATATCCAAGCTTTAATATCCAACCACCTCTTTTCAGTACTGAAGGGCAGCTTTTTACAAGGCTACTAGACAGATTGTTGGCAGATGCAACATATCCTTCGATGTACTTACAACACGGACAGCTTGGTAGGTACCAGAGAAAAACAGAGGAGGAAAAAACCCTGAAAAGACTTATATGAAGCAAACAATATTCTTATTGTTATTAATCTCCCCAACCTATTCTAACACAGTTTGTCACACTCATTAAAAAAGTATATGATACTAGTCCATTAGGCCCTATAGATGAGCTATTGAAGGCTTTGCAAAAGGAGATCACCAAACTTTAAAGATCACATATGCATGCCTCATGATGAGACTAAACATAAGTCCAACCATATAGCCGAAGAAACATACCAGAAGATGAATTTCCTGCACAGTTAACGCTTTCCTAGTCACTTGGGATATGCCCATCAAAGCACCATGAAAGCATACACAATATACAATAAATAAGAATGTATAATTCAGCCCTATTGATTAGTCTCCCGCTTACATGTTAGAAGACATATCTTAGCAACAATACAATCAATTACCATTAATCAAATAGCCGAACACTAAAACGGCAATCCGACAGCCAATTTCATTATTCTATTGACGGAGTAATATTACAGAATATACAGAACTTCACAGTTCAACCAAACCAACTCAAATCTTAACCAAAATTTTCCTAGGTGAAGGATTTATGCACTTATATTATGGGAAAACATCTTTCTCATTAAGGGAAAAAAAAAACTAAATAAGGGAAAGGAATTACCCGTACAATGTTTTTTAAAATCATGCATGACATATGCGCTTCAAGAAACCTTTAGCATCAATATAGTGATAGGCACAATTTGAATCTGCTCACAGTGCTACAACTACAATGTAATCAGGTCTATCTTCAAATGCATCAACCTAAACAATGACTCAGCCCATGCTCGCATCTCTATGCAAACAGGCGTCCAGCCACTTGTATACTACAATACCCTCCGCTGGCACTGTACCAGGCTATCATATATATAATCAAGATATGCTTAAATGAGTACTACGACTCTCTCTGTTGATGTGTTCTACACATCCATAAGGTCATGAATTCTCACCTCCACCTCCACCTCTACCTACTTTTTTTTTCAACCGATCAAACTACCACGTCTACTGACTCTACTCTACTATTCGTCAACATCATTTTTCCATTCAATTCTTTCTTTCACAACTATATGCAAACTGAAACTCTCAACCTCAATAAAAAACAAAAAACGTTCTTCAATACATTTCTGAAATTTGGGTTCTAAATTTTAATGGAAAAAAAACCTCAATAAAAACAAAAAACTCTTAAAAGCTAACAAAACCCTACAAGATTCAGAATTACAGAAAACCCTAATCCAGGTGATGCAAATGGAAAATCAGAGTACCTGTGATGGTTCCGTGAACAACTGTCCCGTTCTTCAACTCAATCGACACCGTCTCGTTGTTCAACTTCATCAAAAATCTGAGAAAAATCCGAACGGAGATGCGATCAAACAAACATTTGGTTTAAAAAAAAAAAAAAACTGATCAAATTAGACCGTATGAGATCAAATCAGAAAGCCAAGAGGAAGACTACAGCAATGAGTAAAATGAAGAAATTTTGAAAACCTGACGAGCTTCATCTTCGAGAAAGGAGTTCTAGGGTTTCCAAGCTGAGTGTGAGAAGCGGCTTACAGAGTTCTAGGGTTTCCAAGCAGTGTGAGAAGCGGTTTGTTTTACATGGAAATGAAGTTTCCGTTGGGCCACAACTACACGAGCAGCCCAATTACGTTTGATAAGAGAATTCGGTGGTTCACAATTACGTTTGATAAAAGAAAATTGGATCTTCAGTAACTCATGATTTGTGGTTTTCGGTTATACTAAATTGGGTTGAGCGTTCGGATCAATCCCATTCGAATTTGCGATCAATCTGAACTGATAAGAATCGCATAAAATTCAGGTCATTTACTCAGTTCGGGCTGATTTTTGGAAGAAGGTTTTAAATAGAAAAATGTTAATGCCCCACCACATAAATCCACCAAAATCCTATAATAGGTATAATAAAAAAAAAACATTTCAGAGCATTTTTTGGGGGGGAAACAATTAATATAAAAATTATAAATTTGATAACATATACAACTTTTAAAAATCTATTTTAGAGGGCCAAAATTTAATGGATTCGAAATATGTTTCAGGAATATTTATTAATACTACAAATCCATTTAAAATTAAAAACACAAATTTAGAAATAATTTTAGAAAAAAAAAAAAAAAAACTTTTAACATGTAATTTATAAATCTAATCAAAATTTATAATTTTTTTTAAAATATTTTTAGAAAATGTTCCAAATGATTTATTTAAACGGATTATGAATTTAGTAAATGTGTGGTGCCACCGTGGGTGGTATCAGCTTCACTCAGAAATATAATTTGCAAAAGAATTTATCACAGTAACAGCTCAAAGGATAAGGTGCTGATGCCAGCAGCAGTACGATTAATTGATAAAGAGAGACAAATCATCGGTGGTGCACAAGGCGGTAGATAGAGAGAGCAAGCGTGCTGGATAGAGGGAGAGGGAGAGAGAGAACGCTCCTGTTGGAGAGAGAGAGGGTGGGCAGAGGCCGGTTTGGTTGGATGTTAGACATTTAGACGTATATTAATCAAAGTTTTAAATGTTGTGTTGTGCCGAATTTCGATAAATTTCAAAATCGAGACGTGCAAATCATGCCGTTTTCGACCGAACAAATAATAAAATATTATTTTTATATATTATTATATCATCTTTTTTGTTACCGATCGCGCTGGTGCGCATGAACAAAAAAAACATTATGCTAACTGGCCCGGCGCCGTTACGGTGCCGGCTCCAGCCAGCACCGAGACGTCCTGGACGGCACGCAGCGTGTTGCCTGAAACTTAAACCCTGATATCAATAACCCTCTTCAAAAATTTTAAATGTTAAGCCGAACTTGAATCTACTTAGAAACCCAAAAGTTTCCATTTTTTGGTCAGTTGGGATAAATTTTCAAGTAAGTTAGGATATTTGCTCAGGCCAAATTCTAAAAGTATTTAAATTTTTTCATAACTTTATGTGCCGGTTGAATCTCATTCAAACGGTCCAACCCGATTGGACCGTCGCCCACTACTCTTAGGATGGATCCTGAATCCGGTTCCTACAATATTCTTGAAGATAAATATTAAATTTTTATATTTTAACACTATTATAATTATTATATTTATAAAATTGTCTTTTGGACTTTACAAAATTACAAATCTAAAAATATAATCATTACTTTAACTGATGATCCAACACTAACGTCGCAGCGTGAAATTTTGAGTATTGAATTTGATTTTGATTTTGAATCTACAAATTTAATTCTTAGAGGTATTGAATTTGAGAGCATGCTTTAAATTTTTGAATTCATAATTTTTAAATTGAATTCGATTTTATTTTGTCAATGCATTTTAGTAGTTGTCTATGTATAGAGGTGGCCTTGAGGTCGCCGGTCCAACTAGTGACTTTGGGATCACAGGTAAAAAAAAAATTATCTTAAAAATATAATATTTTATTAAAATATTTTTAAAATAAAAAAGTTTGCAAGTATTTTGCATTTTTTTCGGATAATTGCGTATCAGCCTCCTTATTTTTTGAAATTTGCAAATTACTCTTTAAAAATATGTTTTTATTTTTAGGAGCTGAAACACGCGAAAATAGGAAACGGGGCTGATACGCAAAAAACCCTTTTTTTTGTGAAAATAGTGAAAGCTTTCTCCTTTTGCCCTGCCTGTGTGGTTGTACATATAAAAGTGTGTGTGCTCTTCTCCTGTGCTTTGATTTTCTCTTTTTTATCGTATAAGTCGTACTCTATTAGTTCAATAATAACTTTGAAGACGCTTACCAGGACCGCTTTGGAGTTCAGGCGAAGATGGCAGAACTCTTGAATGCGCACTAGCAGAAGACTCAACAAAATCATATATATATATATATATATATATATATATATATATATTCTATTCGTTACGTCATGTATTACTATAAATAAGATATATGTTATTAGTTCTTACTCTAAGAAAGATATTTAATTTATATTAACTAGTATGAATTTAAAAAGTTATATAATTAATTTAAAAAATATAAAATATCTACTATTAAAATTAAATAAGATTAACATTTTGATAAAAATATTTTATTTATTTTTTAAAGATGATATATATATATAATATATATATAAATAAAAATAATTAAATTATAAATTTAGTAAAAAAGTTAAGAAATAAAATTTTATCTATTTTTAAGAAAAATGATAATATAAATTTATATATAGAAATAGGATATTATCATCACTTCATATATCATGTGTACCTATAATTAAATTTAAGTTATAAAAAAAATTAATATTTAATATTATTATTTGTATAAAATTTATAACTAATATTCTACTGACATAAGGTACACTTTCCAAGAATTCGTGTATTTGAAAAATAGGAGAATGTTCTTCAAAGATATTTCGTTAACTTTCTAAAACAAGAAACTTTACGTTTTTTAAATTAAAGTAACTGTGATTTATAATTTATATTAAATTTTAAATAAAATTAAAGAAATTATGTCTAACACAGTACTTCAATTTCATAGTTCAAAAATAAATCATATTAACTATAACTGTGGCAGTAGCTTAGATATTTGTAAAATTTTATTTAAATTTTTGACAAAATATCTTTTTTGACCCCTTACGAAAATGTGTCTCTATAATCCTGAACTTTAAAATGTACTCGCTTTAATCCTGAAATACTAAAAAATGTCCATAATAAACTTGCCGTCAATTTTGTGGAGGGACAAATATGTCTTTATATATAAATAATTCCTCCGGCATTTTTATCTTTTATAAAGTTTAAAAAAATTAAAATTAATAAAAAAATTAATTTAAAAACTGCCGTGTCAGCGAATTAACGGCGGTGGACGGAAAAATTGACGGCAAGATTGTTATGGATATTTTTCGTAATTCAGGATTATCGTGAGTACAATTTAAAGTTTATGACTATAGAGACATATTTTTATAAAATTCAGAGGTTAAAAAAGATATTTTACCTAAATTTTTGGAATCACAAAACCGTGAATCATAACCGAATCTATATCGTCGATTATTTTTCAGAAAACCATAAAAATTGAGTTTTAGGAAGTTTTAGGAAATGTCTTTGAATGTGGGCGACACGGAATATAATCCTGCGCATGCATGCAGCCGTTCCCTTCAATGGACGTGAGATTTGGTGTACAAATTAATGTGCGTTCTTTGCAACTTTTGAATTTTTTATAAGCGTCGTCATCACTCTTGCGCGAAGTTCAGACAAATGTGTTGGAACTTGGAACCCTTATTACACAGACATAAGCAAGTACATAAAAATCCATTGCTTCCTGCTCGCTAGAAACTCACCATGTTCTTAATTTACACAGGTATTATGAAACATACGACCGCTCAGATTGCAGCGACGGCAACCCACGCAGCGATAAACCCGCCGATGGCAGCTCCGGCTCCGACTGTGGCGGCACCAGACTTGTGCTCAGCATCAGCGGCTGGACCAGGGGCGTCGGACGGAGCCATGATCGTGGTCGCTGGGGCCAGCGGGCTGGAGATAGGCGCTTCGGCCACGTCCCCTGAGGGCGCCTCGACGGCTTGGTCAGTTGGTGCATCGGCGCTAGCGGTGGCCGGAGCAGGGACTTCAGCGACCGATGGGGCAGGAGCAGCCGTGGGAGTCTGATCCTTACCAGAAGCTTGGGGACTTAGTTCTGGAGATGAGACTTTCGGAGAAGCAGCTGGGGGGGTTGTGGAGGGAGAGGATTTGACAGAGGCGGTGGGAGCAGTGGCTGAAGGTTGTGGTGAGGCGGCGGGAGACCTCGCCTCGCCGGAAGTGGCGGCGGCAAAGAGGAGGAGGAGAGCAAGTCCTAGAGTTTGATACATGGTTGGTTTATTATCCGGCGAGGCTGAGGGGAGATATATAACGTATGTACAAGGGGAGCTCTACTTGCTTATTTGTGTTTGAATGGTGGGTTGCGAGGGACATTGATCATGGTGGGGAGGCATTTATAGGTGGAATATGGAGGTTATGTTGGATGGATAGCCGCGCGCAACGAGAGCGTGGGGAGTTATGTGTGGCTTGGCGGGCATACAGCCGTCGTGAGTGTTTACAGGAGAAAGGAGGAGACGAAATTCCAAATTTAGCCATGATCCGAACATAGAAATTTCTTTTAAATAATAATAATTTAAAAAAAAAACTATTTGTGGGCAAGATTTGCAAATCGGACTAGAATCTGTATTGACATAAAATAATAAGTATCCCTCCGTTGAAACTAATTATTTAAAACTAATTGTTTAAATTAATAAGTATCTCTCCATGGTTTCAGATAATTGTTTAAAACATTAAGTTTCTATTTCAGTTAAGAAAAAAAATAGCGCCAAAAAATAACTACTTTTAAAACTCTTTTAAATCAGCTCCAATCATTTCTACTTTTTCAAAAAATAAGCTCCTATAATTTCTACTTTTTCAAAAAATAAATCTGATAGAAAATTTAAAAATATTACAGACGGCTAGTTTAATATTCCAATGGCTAGTATATGTTATTAATATTTGTATTGTAGTATTTATATTGAAGTATTCCGGACGAATTATGTAATGCTCCAAGAGCTAAAAAAAAAAATTAGAGCGACACAAAAAGGTGTTTCAGGTGAGCTTTAAAATATTTTCGAAATCTAATTCAATAATGTTTTTTGAGAAGCTGATTCTCTACAAAGGTTTTCTTTTAAATAATAAAAAACCCTGACAAAAAAGGAACAAACTGTAAATTTAAAACTGTTAAAATGCTTGTAAATACTAGTCTTAATAATATGGTCGTATAGGTTGGTACAGATGTCAACCGAGCTGGACGGCACACCTATAAGTCCTACCTAGCAATAGTATAGTTGTGGCTATAAGTCCAGTTTTATTTATCAATCAGTATAGAATTAGCTGATTAACATTTTAGAAAAGAGATTTATTGATGATATTTTAATTTTATTTATATTGTAAATATATACACATATATAGGACTTGATTCATCCTAAACTAAATAATATACTAAATAGGAATATTTAAAATAGAAAGACTCAATATGGAAAACTATTTGATATAGCGTCAGAAATAAAGACCGACATTAGACGTGATCGGGTGAATATCAAGCGTCTGTTTTCTGTTAGGGTCGGTGCATATTTAGATCAGTGTACCGACAAAACCTCACGCGATCATCATTGGCATATTTACCGTTCATCTTGAATGCTGGATTGAGAACACGTGGCCAACGGCTCAACCAGAAATTTGGCGGAAAATTTAAATATACATGCCAGGCTGTCGCCAGCCTGGATAACAGCCTTTGTCCACTTGCGCATAATTTGTGCAAGTGGAGAAAACCGTTACGGACTATAAATAGCGATCTACAGTACCGTAACGGGAGATCCACTTTTTCGACAAAGAGCGTAGAGAGAGTTACTGTAATAGAGAGACAGAGCGAAATCTACCGAGCTACTTATAAAGCTCGGTGCAAAAACCATGTATCCATATCTCTTTTTCCCTCTTAGTGAATTCTCTTTCACTGGTCACGTGCGACCCGTGGTTTTACCTCGGATTAGAGTTCGAGAGTTCCCACGTAAAATATCTGATGTCATATTTCCTAAAACCCTCTCTTGAGCCTACCTCTACTTGCGAACACGAAATCACCGATCGAGTACGAGCTCGATCACTATTAAATAGGAATTTAGTATTTCTCTTAACACTCCCCCTCAAACTTAAGGTGTATACATCTTAAGTTTTTGAACACTCAAGTTACTACTCGACGACGGAATGCCGTCTCGACAACTCAGCGGAACGATGACGGAAACAACTGAACGGATCGACGGATCGATGACGGAAACAACTAAACGGATCGACGGATAGATAACAAAATATCGACAACTGAACGGATCGATGACGGAACATCGATATCATTGGAGAGCGTGTGACTTGATCACAACCTGGAGCAAGCGGATGATGTGCTGGATCACGGATGACGACGGAGTGTCGGGACTTCATTGAGGCATTTCATCAAACACAGACAGGCGACATGGATGACGATGCTTGATAGAAAAAGTGCCGCAAGATTGGCAACAAGTCACGCAATAGTGCGTTGGGACGAATGGCACGAACAGCGGCGTGGACAAATGAGCTATGAGCAGCGCGTCGGACGGAAAAGCGGCACGGACAAAGACAGTGCGGCGGACGAAGAAATGGTGCGGCTGAGAGATGGTGGAGAAGGCGGCGACGAGCTCGGGAGAGAGAACGCACAGGAGCGTGGTGACGACATACGGCGAGCTCGGCGGGAGAAAACAACGGTGAAGACAAACTGTAAGGGTGAAGAGAGAGATACCGCCATGACAACGCAACAGTAATGATTGTTTTGATGGTTAGTGTATTGCTCCTGCGCCGCGTCGATGCGGCGGCGACACTGTCGATGAAGACGATTAGAGTGACGGCTAGGATTTGCTAACCTGGCTCCATATTAGAAAAGAGATTTATTGATGATATTTCGATTCTACTTAAATATGACTCCCATAGAACTCATAAACTTAACTATAGAAAGACTAAATATGAAAAACTATTAAATAGAAATTTAGTATTTCTCTAACCTGAATATTAGAAAAGATTATGATCCATTCTTTATAAAGAATAGGTTGGAATTTAAATTATAGTAATATCTAATTATGAGAATTTATTATTTATCATTTCATATTCAGTCAATATAGAATAAAAATAGAATACAAGACGGCAATACAAAAAAAAACTGCTTTGTTTAATTATTTTTTTAATGTCAGAAGTTCAAGTTGCTTAGGTAAGAAAAGCATAATTTCTTGCAGGAATACTACCAGTACTCTTGATAATTTCATCGTTGCTTTTCGGGTGTAAATAAATGTACCAAATGCCAATGGACTATAAAGTAAATATAAGATTTTTCGGCACAGTATAATACAGGTTCATGCCATGCTGATAATTGCCGAAATAAGCATGTACTATTCGGTAGGAGCTGTACCGACCGGTATCTAAAATTATAAGAATAACATGCAGAAATTGCATAACTAAGGGAACTAGTTTGTACCCATACGATGTGTAGGTGGTTGAGAGAGAGAGAGAGAGAGAGAGAGAGAGAGAGAGGGAGAAGATCAAAGCAGGTTGTCACGCCGATATAAGTCTGCCCAAAATATCCATGAAATCTAATATTTATCTTTCAATTATGCCCATACTTAATTGCACCGGAGATTCATTGCATCCACAACTAAATATTTTGAATTTTTTTGCTTCATTGCATCCACAATGTGCATAAAAGTGATAAGTATATGTATCCTGTAAGTATAAATGAATGACGATATATCAAATGAAAATGTCATAATTATAATTATAATGCTTGGTTGGTAAGTTTAGAATCGAAATACTTATCAAAATTGAAATACTGTTAATAAAATGAAAGCTGCTATATAAAATAAGAAATTGGAATTATATTCTAATTAACATTTTTGTTTTTATATAACAAAATAAATTGGATTAGCAACAACGTACTGCAATCGTCATGCTATCACCAAATTAGAGCATTGTATGGAAATAATAACAATCAATATAAAATAATAAAATTCTAAAAAATTAAACACAAATATTTAGTTTAAATTAAAAAAAAAAGGAGAAAACCTTAATGCGCTGGATGGTGCAATTTTTTCTCACTGCCGCACATTATCTTAAGATTTTTAATATAGTTGTGATGAGTCAGGTGGGTTTTCTAAACATATTCCGTTGAACAGATTTTTTTTAATAATAAGAGTCTAATTTCTATTCCAAGCAGTTAATTTTAATACTTTTTTAACCAAACACCTGCAATTAGAATATGTAGTTACAATTTTTAGTCTATAGTTAAATACCAACAAACACCCAATAGATGACTTACAAATTCACGATCACATTATATATGTCAACATTTATCTAAACATTATGAATAATACATATAAGCATAAGCCAAGTATTTAAAAGGTGTAAATATATCAAATAAAAAAATGTCTAAATAATGCACACAGATAAGTCAGAAACGCATGAAATATTTCAATATCAAGTAATTGTAATAATATTTTTCAATATAAACTTACATACTACTAAAACATAGTATTTTTTTAATTTTCTGAATTAAATATATTATTTACACGTAATACATTATAAATTATAAGTATTAGAGAATTGCAGGAATTTAGCTCACCAAACTTTTCATACTATTTAGTTTATTTGAACCATCCAATCTACCTCAGAATTTCTGTGCATAACTTTTGAAGTTAAAAATGTTCCAATATAAATGGACAGTTGGTTAGGTAGATCTATATAGTGACGGATCTCACATATAATTATGTATCAAAAAAAGGCAAATGAGATAAAAGAAATTGTAAAGAGCAATAGATGTGTATCTTCGTTAGAAAGCAACTAGATTCGCTGCCCCAACTATATTATCATATATGATATAGCCCAAATTTAGACTGTCATATATTAGCAGAAGATCTTACTACCATATATAAAGAAAAGTCCAAGTATCTCATGTGACCGAGGTGCCCATCCCCATACCTCGAGATCGCTAGGTCGAACCGACCTCAGCTCGACCGCCAACCGACACTCGTGATCGCATGTAGTTTTTTTTCCTTGTCTTTCTCAAGAATTTTTACGTAAAAATCTCATGTGTCATTCACTCTTTCTTTAGCTACTCATCTTAACCTTTGATTACTTTCGAGCACTTATTGATCGACCGAGGTCACACTCGATCACAATCTTATCCTTCAATTACATAATATGAGTCCTAAATCTTCACTTTCTAAAATACTAGTTATTATACGTGCTAAGCATGGTCGATCAAAATAACATAATCAATAATATTGACAAAAAAAAAAAATCTAGAATGATAGATAACATAACAACCGAAATGCTTGAAAATAAATTGATCTTTTAAAATATTAAACAACAAAAGTTTGTTGTAAAATGCATGATACTTAAATAATTAGACATTTTCTTAGAAAATAAGGGTAAAAAGTTACAAATAATCAAGACTATTTACGAATATAAAAGTTTATTTCTAATGAAAACTTATACTTTTTTAAATAAAAACGTGTTCATTTTTTTTTTTTGATATATTTATCTGACTTACTTGAATTATTTAATTTTTTTTCAACTTATAAAGTATGCTCTATAATTAAACTGTAGGTCTTTCTTAAGACAGAAAATAATTACAATATATGAAGGCCAAATTTTGTGATTATAAAATTAAATACTTTGATGTTATAAGTAAATATTTTGAATTATATAGCTGCCATGGCAACAAACTAAATTTTATATTTACTTGACACGTAATACTAATATTCTGCATATTTTAATTTGATTTCTATTACTCAAAATAAACTAATCTCATACGTGAAAAAGCAAACAGATTCCACCAAAACTATTTGTTGCTTAATTTAATGGTCAGACTTTTAGATAACATAAATTAAAATTTAATGGTCAATAGAATCAGAATATTTTGTTCAAACTTTTTTTTTTATAGAGAAAATAAAATAACATAAGAAAGTTTACATTTATGAATGCTTTCTTTTAAAGCATTGTATTTTACTGGAAGATCATAAAATACAATTCCAAGGTATAAGCTACATATTTGCTTTTGGATAATATAACACTGGCTTCTTGAGTTTGCGCTGACCAACTCGCCCTATCGGCCTTGGATATTTTGGCCGGTATCTTCGTTACATCAAGTACTCCGGCCTCTATGTTGTCTTCATATTTTATATATGGATCTTGTGAATCACCTTCAAGTGAAAGATATGCAACTTTGTTACTGAAAATTTTTCACTTGGAATTAAAACTCTTACAAAATAACTTTTCATCCTATAGTGTTATCTATCCATTAGTGGTGGATCCACTGTTTATGCAGTGGCGTCAAACGACACCACTGCTCCGATGATAGGATCCCGAGTATATATATTAATATATTATTATAATGACTTACATAATCGGTTAAGGTAATTGTGCAGGTTTGCACTCAGCCGAATTGGTTGGGCAGATTCATCTTGCGGTGGAGCAATGGCGAATCGACTATATATACAGTGGTGTCAAGCGACACAGTTGAAGAGGTTGATGGACAGTGTGAGGGATGCTCAATTAATTCTAACCGAGTAAAAAAGAAGGGATGAAGGGATATCGAAAGACCACAAGTAAAACTAAGCATACAACTATCGGGTGGGCTCTTCATCCACTTTACCTAAATTAATATTTTTGCAGTTCTTCATTTTATCCATATTTAAGTACTAGTAGACCACAATTCCGTGACCTAAATGATTATTTTAATGAATATTTTATATTTTTTTAGTAATAGTTGTTATGTAAATTGCCACATGGCAAAGTTTTTAGTTCACAAAGAATGACACATGATAGATAATCGATATTTATATTTACTTTACATATATTACAATAAAGATAACTGTGCATCCCAAATCTTCACTATCATTTATAGCTATAATAGCGAGAGATTATCATTAACTCTATTATTTATTTATATAAAATTTATGATTAAACTAGTTTTGTATAAATATATAAAATTAGATGATCAAAACCGTTATTTATCGTAATATTTTAAATAATTTTTATATGCTTTATGATGTTTATTCTTTTTCTATAAATTTCACGTGATATTTATATTAATTAAATAAATTTAATATAAAAAATAAAATATCTAAAATAATATTAAAAAAATATAATACTTAAAGATATAAATATTTTAAAATTAAAAGTTTAACATAATTATTTATATATCATCAACATTTACGTATAGTACCGGTATAAATATTTGTGTACAATATTTTGGTAGGCAATTAATATAAAAATTATAAATTTTATATTAAATTTTTTACAAAATTATATAAATATATTATTTTAAATATTAAGGTACAAAACTATGCATAAAATTCGGCTGTAAAGAATTATATCATCCCAACTAGTAACTAATATGGAGGAAGCTTGCTGGGGTAGCCGGCAGGGCAGTGGTGAAGCAACGCCAATGTCTTAACGGCGGAGAGGAGTCGCGTGTCCTGTATCGCGGGGCCGCGCGTTTCCTATCATGGCGGGGCCGCGCGTGTCCAACGGCTATTTAATGCTCGCCGTAAATGCCCACGAACTGCTACCCCACCTTAGTTTTACCTCCACTACCTTTGACTTTATTGCGTGACAGCGCCTCTCTCTCTCTCTCTCTCTCTCACTTGGGATCGCTATTTCCTATTTCTTTTTTCCTCTTTCTCCTTTCGATTCATCTTCCAGGAGATCCGAGATCTCGATTACCGTGATGATTTTCTATAGATATTTTATTTTTTACTATATTGGTATGTAGGTAGGTAGGATCTGCCTCTGCCTTTGCCTTTCCATGGCCATGTGATCATGTGATGTGAGATTGAGATACAATTCTCCGTTCATCTCCTCAATCGGCTGCCCGGTTGCCATTATATTCTTCACCGTCGAATCTCCGGCCGGGAAAGAGAAATTTACCACCGGTAAGCAGTAAGCTGCATCAGTTGTACTCCACTTTTTCGATACACTTGAAATTACTGTTATTATTAGATAGAATACGAATCGGATCTCTTTCTCTTTCTGCTGGGATCTCGGAAGATTGGCGTTTTCTCTGGATCTGTGAATTTAGTATGTGGAGATTCTTGCCTGTTTATTTTTGGTTTGGAAAAGAGAACCACGAAAAAAGCAGCTTTCTGTTTCTGGCCTTTTCGGTAATATCAACTTCTATTTTTTGTTTTACCTCCAAAGTAAAAATGGTTGGTTCTCTTTTTCGGTCTAGGTTATCCACCGACTTGTTTTTGTTTGCTTTTTCTTTTGGGTTCCTAAGACTGATTATAGATTTGTTTTGTCTTGTATTGAATCCTTTTCAGGGCTTCATAGATAATTTGATAAGCCAATAATTTTTTTTTTTTCATATTTTGCAAAATGGTTAATAAACATGTTAACTAATCGATATGATAAAATGGATCGAGTTTGGCAATTTTCCCTGCAATACTCGATATAACTTCAAGTTCAGTTATATTTTTACATATTATAGTCTGGAAGTCTAAAAAATGAAAAATACTCTCCAATCCCGAAATTACCTCTTAAGTCTAACCCAGAAGTTGTGGAACACGTCATATATCATCATATATTTGGAAGTTTTGTGACAATTAATAGAATATTAAGCAACCAATCGGAAAGTCTGTGTATTTCCGTCTTTTGATTCTTGAATCTTCTTTACTTGTCAGTTATTTGATATTTCTCCAAACCACCTTGGTGCTTGTAGCGGGCTGCTGGCGAGCATTTTATTTTATTTGTTCATGAGATTGTTTTTGCGTCATATTTATGCCGAAATATGATGATGGTGATATGGCTTGTATGTGTTGTTTTCTTCACTGTGCTTCTCAATTTTAATTGGAATTTATTGTGGATTTAATTCGCTTGTTGATCATGTGTATAGATTTATTGGCTTTGTTAATCTCACGTCCTCATTAATATTTTTTGCGGATAACCAGTTGGTGTCTGTTTAGTTAGTCAGTCGCTGTAAACAAAATATTGGTGAGCCTTATAGAATGAACCCTCTATTATCAGCTCTGTGTCTCACATTATTACTGATCTAGCTCATTTCAAGGTTGGTTTAAAAGCTCTGTCTTGCTTTTGGCAATGACAAGCAGGTCTCTGTCTATTTCCTTTCAGTTGGGTGTGTGTATTTTTTTTTTTTTTTTTACTTTTGAAAGCTTCCATTTTGATCTCTTTCTTTTTTACTTATTTCTGCAATTAAATGAATGTAATTTCCTGAGATTAATGTACAGTTTGAGACTAGAGATATTGTTCATTTGATATTTTCATGTTACATTCTCTCCCAGGAAAAACGAACCAATACTTCCATGTTACGGATGATCATCATTCCCTTGACTGATATTCCATATTTGAACCAAAGTTTTCAGTGTTGAGCCGAGCCGAGTTTCGATAAATTCAGATCTTGGCATGTGCCATCCGTACTAATAGTATTGTGCCGACTGTGCCAATATACATATATTTTTAGTTTTCAAAAATCAAAATAAAAATATTTGAATTATTTTTTAAAAAATTTAATATAAAATTTTAGGCATGTCCTGTGTCGGTTTGTGCAGTACCGATAACTACCGGAACAGAGACGTGCAGTCCGGCATAGGACGTGTCCAACTTCACCTAAAACCTTGATTTGAACGAAGTATGTATATATATATATATATATATATATATATATATATATAATATATATATTATATATATATATATATATATATATATATATATATATAGCAATTTCAGAAGAACTTGGCAGGGAATGACATTAATAAAGAATGCCTACTTTATGGTAAGTTACATATCTATTTTAGTCTATATATGTTGCCTCTTTTAATGTACAATTTGTTTTTTTTTTTAAATTTTAAACAAGCCATTATTCATGTTTGGTTCCTAGTGTTCCTCTCTGTATGCCTTTCAATGATATTTCCACAGCTTACTCGCCAAGTGCCTGTTGTAGTTGCTTCCACAGCTTATCTTTTCTAGTAAGGAAGGATTCAGGACCAATTACATTTGAGAAATCGCGCAAAAACCACACAAAAGTGTAACATGTGATTCCTACTATGTGCATTTGAGTTCATTCTTGTGTTTCTTTCGGGTTAAGCAGCTTTTCAGATTACCACTTTGTCCTTTTGAGCCAAACCACCCAAATTGATGTTGGGTAACTAAAATTTCTCTAAACTCTTTTGTTTGCCTGACATTATCAATTTGAAATACCTTTTGACTGGTCTGTCTAGCAGTAGACCTTATAGTTCTTAGTCGTAATATTTTGGTCCACTAGCCCTGCTTTATTACTTCAAGAGTTCTTTGTTTTACTCTTTTATGATCATGCATGTCAAAGGAATTCTTTGAAGACATGTTAAACTTGTTTTTCTTGGGCAACTCACATTTTGTTATCACAAGCATCCTCTGAAAGTAATGTTTGTTTGTTCTACTCATTGTCTCACTTAGACTTCTCAATCCTCCGTTGTTTTCGTTAAAGAAAATGTTGTGGTATTATAAATGGAGTTATTTCTTTGAGGGTATGAGTAGCTTGCTTAGTGCTATAGATTAGCTCGGTTTGAACTTCCAAGAGGGTCGATTTCGATATTTGCCTAAGGCATGAGATATGAGTAGCTTGATCAAATGGTTGCACTATTGGAGTATGCCTATTTCATTACAGCCCACTTTATGTTCTTCTTCGGCCCGAGTCAATTTTGAAGAAAATTATTCGGAAGTTTTTTTTAGTCCGTGGTGGTAGCGACCCACTTGCTTATTAGTGGAGGGTTGCATTTTATATATAAGTTGTAATCTTTTGTCAAAGTATTGGGCATTGTAAGTATCTGTGGGATTTTGTCCCTTTGGTTCTTAATGCTGCTCTTTGTACTCTCAAATTGATAGGGGATCTTTAGCTGTCCCTCGCTTGTGGACATAGAATTTTAATCTCTATTCCACTTTAAAGTCCGTGTTCTTGTGCCTTGTATTTTCTTTTCTCGATCAATGTTGTTGAAGGCACATCTAGTGCGCGCACCTCGAGTCAAGGCCAAGCTCCCTTTGTAAGATGCAATCCAGGCACGCCTAGATGTGTCTAATAGAAGCGTCCGTGTGTTTTAAAGAGGAGTTCGAGTGCACCTAAGCCCGCCTTATAAGGAATCCTTAGCTAGTTTTCTATTGGTGCGCGAGTTTACATTTGGTTTATATATTCATTGTTTTGTGGGCAATTTTCTGTCATCAAACCAAAAATACGGGTAGGATCGTAGCTAAGTTTTAGAGTAGGCTTTGTAGCCTAGTGTGGAGCATTTTTGTTGTATTATTTTGAATGTGATTGTAATTTCCTTAGATAGGTCAATGTCCACAGGCCTAGCACATCTGAGAAAGCTAGCTGGTAGTCAGCTAGCTTTGAAATAATCCGACATCGAGAGTTAAATAGGACTTATAAAAAGTTTTGTCCATTGCTACTTATTAACTAGATTAACCGTTCATGATGCTGGAGCAGTGGGGTGACCGGAGGTTGGTGGAGCTAGGTAGGTGTTTGATTATGTGATGTTATAGAATGATGCCAGAACAAAATCTCAGTCGGATGTGGGAGGATCTAGCAAGAGTCTAGGACTTACAACGTCTGAAGGGAACTTAGGATTATTCCTATCATCCTATGTATAAATGTGGGTGATGGGACGTTGCTTATGTAAGGTGGGAAGAACCTAACAATGAGCCAAAGCCCATGGGTCCAACTTATATGGGAGAGCTAGCGAGCTGGCAGCTGGTGTTGGAATAATCCAACATCAAGAGTTGAAGGAGATTTGAGATGCTTATAAAGTATTGGTCCTAACTACCATTTACCTCATCCAACCCTGTTCACTGACTTGGCAAGGGGAGGCCAGGGTTGGTGGCATTTTACAGGGTGTTACACTGATTCTATATTTGAAGATCAATCATAGCCTCATAGTTTCTAAAAAGCTTCATACAATTTGGCAGTTTTTATATCATTTGCTCATGTCAAAAGTGATGTCCTGCTAGTGTAGGATAAGTATTATTTCTGTGCTATTTTTTTTTTTTTGACACGTGAACGTATTCATTCTTGCAGATATTCAAGGAAACTTTTACCATGAGTTTTCCTCTTTCTTAATTGGACAATATTGAGATAGCTTGATGCCTGATATGTTTATTGTTGATAGCGGACCTGCAAATGAAGAAAAGCATGATTTTGCATCGTCTATAGAAGGCAATGGCTTTGATGATTCAAATCCACATCAACAACAAGATTGTCAAGTTGTACAACCTCCTAGTGATGTGGACTCCTCTTCCAGTATCAATGACCAAAATGGATTTGAACATTTAGACCCAAATGTTGTTGCTAAGCATGGTGGAGAAACTCTTGCTAAACACACAGATTTTTACGCTGACAAGACTATTACTGAAGTTCCAGAAACTACAGACTCACTCAAAGATGGTGCTTATCATGTTGTCAAGGACATCTGCATTGATGAAACTGCAAATGCCCTTGAGAAAAAATTTGAAGCTGACAATGGACAAAAGTGCAATCCGTTTAGTTATAACCCTTTTGCAGAAGATGGAACTGATATGAACTCAGAGGTTTTGGAAGACTCGTTACATCAGAATGTATCATTAGATATTGGGTACCAGGATTCTGGTTTTCAGGAAGAGGATCGAGTTAAATCTAGTAATAACTATTTTCTTTTTAACCCTTTTGATACAGATGGTTATGATACAGCACAAAAAACTATACATACTGAATTGCTTGATTTGCATGGTTTAAGATCCCCGTCCATAAGTGGAAGTTCAGTTTGCGGTGAACATAGCAATGAATTTAACGAGCAATATCTTGGTCAAAATTCCAAAGTTATACCAGAAAGTGTAGCAGAGGTAGACCCTGAAGACAAGGTTACTGCCTCGTCTTCAGGGATGGCTAATACAAGAGAAATGATGTCTCATGAAAACCTCGCCACCCAACACATTCAAGAGGATGCATCCAACTTGCATAGCAGTGATCATCAGAAGCAATGTGATGATAGCTTGAACGGAAATGATCAGGTAACTTTTTTTAGTGCTTTTCTGATTTGTTTGATTACAATCCTGCATACATAAGAATTATCTCAATCAGGTAGCCAAATCCATGCAATGGATTTGATCTACCATAAGCCGATTTGTAAAGTTGAATTAGGGTCATAAGATTACTTCTTCCGTAGTTTTGCCCAATAACTTGAGTACGCCTTTTGATTCAGATGGTTATAGGACGAAAGATTCCACATGATGAATTGCTTGATTTGCAGGGTTTAAGATCCCGGTCCATAGATGGAAGTTCAGTCTGTGTGAACATAGCAATGATGTTAATGAGCTTTGTCTTGATCAAAATTCCAAAGTTATACCAGAAAGTGTAGCAGAGTTAGGCCTTGAAGATAAAGTTAGTGCTTTGTCTTTAGGGAAGGCTAATACAAGAGAAATGATGTCTCATGAAAACATCGATGCCGAACACATTCAAGAGGATGCATCCAACTTGCATGGCAGTGATCCTCAGAAGCAATGTAATGATAGCTTGAACAGAAATAATCAGGTAATTTTCTGGAAGTTAGTTTTCTGATTTGTTTTATTACAAGAGTACATGAATATGATGGTTAGGGTCATGATGATCGCTATTCATATTTCCGTAGTTTTCTGCAGTAACTTGAGTGTGTAGTGCCATTTTTTGAGAATGGAGACGCAGTACACGTTTAAATAGCTAATCTATTTCTCTTAAGTGGAAGACGGAAAATGGTGGTTCAAGTAACTATAAAAGGCCGATCATCATTTAAGATTTCTCCTTCCAATATGGTCTTGATAGTGTATCTAACTGTTTGTACTTCATCTTTCTGAAATCCTGGATATTGGTTGACTTTGTTTAAATTTATTCAGGGGAATATGGAAAATGAAGAAAGTAGAAATGGAAGATCTGCAACCAATTCCATGACATCTCCTTTGGAAGCAAGTAATGCAACAAAAGCAAATAATGTGAAAGCCGAGAGTGGAGTAGTTAGTTGTAATTTTCACTCTGGAGACAGTGCCTCGAGTGAGACAGATCAGAGCAAGAAAAACACAGATGGTCTGCCGCTTGGACAAATTCTCAATTTGCAAGTATTAGAAGAGGCAACTATAGATGATCAAACGACATCTTCTGCTAGAAGCTCGTTCATGCATCAGAGTCAAGGAGATTCTAATTTGTCGGGTCCAGCTTCTTTGTCTGGGAGGACATTTTCAGTGGGTATACCATATTCTGGTAGCATTTCTCATCGATCCGATAGTAGCAACACAAGCGCAAGATCTTTCGCTTTTCCTGTGTAAGTATGGATCTTGACGAGTGGTTTTAAATCATGACTTTGATTTCTATTATCTTTGTGATGCTGTGCCTTGAGGAAATACAATGTGCAATGTTTAGGGGAGCAGATCAAAAGATGCGTACATCTTGCGAACATAATCATAGCTCGTGTTAGTCATATTAATCCTTGAATCCTCTCCCTTTTGCCCCCTTAGGAGGATGATATTCTCCATCTCCAGACTTAGTCTAGTTGACCAATTTGTTTTCTAGCTTGATATGTGATCTTCGGTTATTTTGCTATTTTCTTTCCCTACTTCAGTGCCTTTTTTTTCCTCATTTGGTTATATCGTCACTTTATTTTGTTCTCTTTTTTTTTTTCAAGGTAAAATGAGTGATGAAGTTATTCTTTTTTGCAGTCTTCAGTCCGAGTGGAACAGTAGTCCAGTTAAGATGGCAAAGGCAGACCGCAGGCACTTAAGGAAGCATCGAGGTTGGAGAACGAGGCTCATGTGTTGTAGATTCTGAAAGTTCGTCTTGGTTTCTGCTATTTTCATTTTTCATTTTTCTTATACATAGTCTTGTGTTTAGTTGTTGAAATAGAAATTATATTTTTTTTTTCCCTGTGATGTATCATGATATATCCTTGGTATATAAGTAGAGAAGAAAGTAATTCTACTTTTATGGTTTTAAACTTTTCGATGTGGGAAAATATGCCTTATGCTGAAGCAGCTGTTGTTAATGCGGACAGCATTAGCTCCAAGTACTAACTTCACCTATACAATTTTCTGAATGATTTGATGCAGTTAGGATCAGAAGGAAAAGGAAAAGCTGTAAATGCTCTAAAGATTTCAAATTATTTTCTGTTGGAAAAATATTTATTTTTATTTTCCAAGTGTTTGGTATAGAAGAACTTGGAAAGAAATCATGTAACTTCTCTTATCTATAAGTTCATTATATCATATGTTTTTTTATATCAAACGATATTCTAGTTTCGTTTCCTTTTGCATATTATATATTATTTGATGGTTTTTGAAAGAAACTAAAAATGTGTGGTTTAGCATGGGTTGGGATCCAGTTCAGTTAAAGGTCCAGTAATATCCAATTAAGGGCTAGATAGGCGTGTAAACAAGTTGAGCTCGAGTTCGACTCGCTAAAACTTGACTCGAACTCGGTTTAAACGAGTAGGGTGATACTCGCACTCGGCTCGAAAGCTCGTAAGTTATAAAATAGGCTCGATAAAATCATCGACATCGTAAGAATATTTTATTCATCTACATTAATTTTTAGCATCCAAATAGATAGTGAAAAAATGTATACTAACATAAATTGCTATAACTAATTTAAATATTTTAATAGATAAGCACAATAGTATTTGTGTAAAAATAAAAAATAAATAGCAGTATATATTCATAATTTGACAATTATTATGCTTGATTAAGCTCGAGATTGGCTCGAACCAAACGCAACTCGAACTTGAGCTCGAAATTTTTTTAAATGAGCCGAGAGCTAAGTAAAGCACTACTCGACTAAGCTCAACTCATTTTCATTGTTTCACCCCTAGGCTTAGATGTCTTCCTCATCATCCAAAGGCGCACATGTGAAACTTATTTACAGCCGTGTTAATTTACTCAGCCTTTAACTGGATACTGTTGGAGAAAAAGAAAATTGAGCGGATCTGAACAGACTGAACCCACCCCCTTATAATCGTTGTGTGTACAAGTCATTAAGCCCACCAAGTCAGCCCAATTACTCGACCATCGTTCCATTCGTTCGGTCCCAGATCCCCAACTTTCCACTAAAAAGATATATAGAAGAAAAGAACACAGACCCCCGCGCTCGTTTCGTCGTCGTCTTCTTTCTTCGGAGAACAAGAAGAAAGACAGAAGATTGGAGATGGATCTGTGGAGTCGCGCTCAGATGTTCGCGCAGGAGGCGGCGAAGAAGTCGCAGGAGATCTCAAAGGAGGCTGCGAAGCTGTCGCAGGAGCTCGTTTCCGAGACCGCCAAGAAATCAAGGGAGCTCGCCGCGGAGGCTAGTCGCAAGGCCGACGAGATCCGCATCCAAGCCCTCCGCCGCGCTGATCAGATCAAGACAACTCTCGCCACCGCCGACCTCCCGACCATTCCCATCCCTGCCGCCACCGAGGCACCGTCCCAATCCGATCTCCAGAGGTTCGGAGTCACCGATGAGCTGAGGGAGTTCGTCAAGGGGATAACGATTAGCACATTCCGAGATTTCCCAATGCAAGGTGATCGATCATATATGCTATCTGCTAGTATCTTGCATGAATCGTAATTGTATTGTGTCTTATATATGTAATTTTCATTGCCTTTGACATTGTTGCGTACATGTATGAGTAGAAGAACCGGAGACTCTGGAGGTTCATACAGTGTCTAATGTACGGCAGGATCTCAATGAATGGCAAGCTAAACATGCAACACTTGTGCTTTCAACTGTTAAGGTACTTCTTGTGACAGAATAGATGTAATTTGTTTCTCGTTTGAACTTTGCTTCACTTATTTGTAAGTAAGCTTGACATGGTTATTGGTTTGAGATAGCCTTACAGCTTTATGACGGAATAGATGTATTTCTTTGCTTTGTTTTTTTGCTGAATTACTCGTTAAAGCATAAAATGGCTGCTCATGTTTTAAAGCATTCTCTCTGGTTTGTGTACGATTTAGGAACTTTGGTAAATCATAACATAAATTACTCACATTAGCACCCTATCAAATTTTGCCGGGGAAGCTTAGTAGCCTACACACCTACACATCTGAGCATAATCACAACTGCTGCTTGCACTTTTGTGATGAGTTATGTCTTTACTACCTGCATTGGGCAATATGCAATTTGACACTTGTCTGATCTAGATGTGACTTGAGCTTTTGGGGATAGGTGTAACTGGCCTACAACTAGATAGCTGAGTATGTGGAATTTAGAGGATTGGTGGATGGAGATGGAGGGCTAGGCCTTGTCAGGTAAGGCAAGATGGGGCTAATGGTTTTTCTTTTTGATGTAAGATTTGTGCTTGTAAATTCAAGCCATCATTAATGGAGCCCAAGAGCTTGGGAGGTGGGAAGCTTGGCCGAGGCAAAAAATGAAGTGATGAGGAAGATCAAATGATCAATTCTCATTCCATTGAAAGTGGGTCTAAATACTAGTTAGAGCTAGTGAGATCATTACATATGTCCCTCATCTTATCCTCATTTTGAGTGGCTAAACCAGACACATAGGTACTAGATTCGTCAGTTAATAGTAAGGTTTGCATGTAATTAAGCAAATTACAAAAGATTCTCAAAACAAGGTACTGTTGGCTATAACAAGTTGACTTATGGCCAAGGGTCTTATAGACTCTTGACTTTGGCTGAATGAGCCCTAGAGACTGGATAAGTCCAGCTAAAGCTGCTGGAATTGACCGGCTTGGTTGTGTGAGCTTAGTTTGCTCTTGTGAGCTTGATTGTGATTTTGACCCAAGTGAAGGAGCTTGAGCTGGTCGACTTCAAGGCTTGGATCGGCTAAAAAGACTAGGGATTTATACAAGTCTCTTGGATGTCATGGACGTCGATAGATAGAGCCCAAGGTCTTGGGTGGCTCGGACATGGGTTAAAGAGTGGCTCGGTGGGTCCCGGCTGTTGGAATGTCAGCTTCATGTCAAATTTTGTACATGATCATGGCCAAGGTTATGTCAACGAATGCTTGGAGCAGATCTTGCATGGGGCCTCCATATTTTCGTGGGCGTGGTGTGACCCAACCGGTTCAGCTGTGCACAAGCTCGGAAGTGGGTGGCTTGGGCAACACCTTACTCCGTATACATGTGTTGTGCTCAACGTTTTAAATGCCGTTTCGTGCCGAGTTTCGGTAAATTCCAAACTCGAGACATGTCGGCCGTGCCGATAATAAAATATTATTTTTTTATTTTATTACATATTTCTATATTTTTATTATAAAAAATAAAAAAAATCAAATAATAAAAATAAAAAAATAAAATAAAATAATGGCTTAATCTTCTCCTCGTCCCCTTCTTCCTCCTCCTCTTCTTCTAATCTTTTTTAAAAAAAAGAAAAAAGTACCAGGGGGCACGGCACGAAACGTAACCGTGCCGACCGAAACGCTTCGTTTTGTGCCGCGTTTCGGTCGGCATGGTCGGAAAATGATCGTGTTGGTGCCGGATCTGAGAAGATCCGGCATGTTCCTGGCGGCAGCAGCGTGCCGCCCGGAATTTGAAACCTTGGTTATGCTTGAGCCTCCTGGATCACTATGGTTACCCCATGTCGTTCTTGTCTTTAACTTTGTTGTTTAGTTAAAAGAGCCCACTTTAGTTGCACTTCAGAAAATTACCCTTTTTTTAATTGAAATTGAACTTCAAAAGGTTGATTTTCCATCCGTTAATAGCTTTTAGTTTAGTTTTAGTGACTTGTGTGAAACATACAAATCCCATTGTAAATTGATTGCGTCATTCTCTCCATTAGCTACATCAACAAACATAATGATAGAAAAACAATAATTATTTTAGGGGCCAAAAGAATGTTTGTAACTAGATCCAAAATGAACTTTTGAAAGTTTAAATGCCAAAACTAATAATAATGTAAATCACAGGACTGAAATCGATTGGCCTACTATAAGCTGAAAAAAGTTCACTAACGATTTAGTTGCAAAATTCTTATTACCCTTTCTTATACTAGGGAACTTCTTTTTTACCATGTTATGATAATTGGCTCTCATGCTTCCTTTATATATTTGGAGGATATTAGGGTATCCTGAGATACTGTAAATCATAGGGACTGAAACCGACCTTTGACCTAATATCCTCCAAATGCTGTAAATACTATAAGTTCGATTGCCGAAACTGAAAATACTGTTAAATCACAAAGACTGAAATCGATCTTTGACGTACTATAAGCTGTGATAAAAGGTTATAAATAATTTAGTTGCAAATTCTTGTTACCCCTTCTTATGGTAGGGAGTTTCTTTTTTACCATGCTATAAAGATTGGATATCTCATTTAAATCCATTTCTTCCTTTATATATTTGGAGGATATTAGGGTATCCGGATCAAATCTTTTGGAACTTGAGATAACAACTTGACATAGTCTCATTGTGACTCATGACCTTTACTTTGTAGGAAATATCGAAACTAAGATACGAGCTCTGCCCTCGTTACATGAAAGAGAGGAAATTTTGGCAGATTTACTTCATTCTTATGAGCAACTATGTGGCTCCGTAAGTATTTGACTATTTCGAACAGTTTATCTAATATACTATCATATACATTATTTCCTAGTTTATTCTTTGTATTTCGTCTTATACTATGATGCCAGCCTTCAAGGTTTATTTTTTTTATTGTTATATGATTGATTTTCCTTATCAACGTAATTGATTAAGTGATGAGATTCTTTTAATCTTGTTATAAAAAGCTAAGTGAATTGATGAGGTTACTCGGACCATCAATAATGTTTTAGCTTTATTATCATAGTTAAGATGCTAGACCATGTTGTTGCACTAAACAATATCTATTGTGATAGCTTCTAAGAACATGCTTAGATCACAGATTCTCCTGAGTTTCTTTTATACCAAGATGAAATATGTTGATTTGTCTGTTGTCCATGTTGATTAACTTGGGTTTTAATACTAGAGCAGCTTTGAGATTGTTGCATATTTGCTTTCCAGATTTAGGTAAATCTTGAAACTTTTTGAATTTTATGTACATTATTGACTTGAACACCAAATTATATGCTAATAGGTTTGTGAATGTCATAGTGACTGTAATGCTACCAACAAGACTTAAAGAAATTTTATGGACTGGATCTGAAGAGACCGAACGATTGTATTGAATCCGAAGCGAGTCTAGGTCTAGTTAGTAAGTGTTGTATTACAGAACATTATTATTGGAGAATATTGTATGATAGAAGTTAGGAAAGAGTTTAAATTTGATAGGAGATCTAGCTTAGGTAAGATTTTTTGGGGCACTTGCTTATAAATGATTCACTAGTTACATGGTGCAAATCTTCCGGACATTTTTTTTGTTATCTCTACTGTTTTCAGGCGGCTTCTTAGATTTTTGACTCAAGAAGAAAGCATCTAAAGAAGGTGAATGTGAATTTAATCACCAACCTAGATCTTCTTCTTATAACCTTTACAAAAAAAATGCATTATGTCTCAGGAGCCAAATTCTTGCCAAAAAACATGTCCTCATGGAGATCTTGTTTACTTTGCCTAGATATGTCCACACGATTGTCATCAGTAGACTGTAGCCTGGAGTTGTCAACTCTAGGAATGTTAGTGCCCTGCTCATTAGATAGCAGCGAGATTAAACTTATTTCACAATTGTGGTTGGATACTTCCTGCATTTCGGAAAGTTACCAGCTGTCATGCTTGAATTTGAAGCCATCATCTACTACTGGGAGCGTCGTCTGTTCAGGAACAAATAGTTAGTTCATACATTTATGATGACTTTCTGTTTTTAGTTAAGCTGGATTTTCTTTTTAAGTACAGCCTCTGATTTTTAGAAGCTCAGATGTCAAGAAATACAGTATAAAGGAACTTCCAAATGTTAGTTATATTAGTAGAATGCTAGAGCTACACATAGCTTACTAGTAAGTACTGTTATATCTTGGTTTGCTAGAAATTCTAGGTGGCTTTATCATTCTTTTTGCCTGCACTTCATCTTACTCTAGATCTTTTGGTATGGTTAATAAGCTCCGTAGTACATACTGTTATATTTTGGTTTGCTAGAAAGTCTAGGCTTTATCATACTTTTTGCCTGCACTTTATCTTACCCTATATTCTTTTGGTATGGTTACAATGACCAAAGGAGCCATTTGCTCAGATATCTATACTTTTCATTCTCCTGATTTTACTGTTGCGGAATCAACTAATAGTTTCAGGAATTTAAAAGCTATCTACGTGTTTGTTTGGTATTTGATTCTATGTGTCTCCGTTTGCATATATAGGATGTTGGAGAAAACAATGTAATCATGAGTTAGCGGTACATATGAAGAACATAGGAAGTGCATTGTATTTTTTAAAGTCATTCCTGTTAAAACACTTTTTGTGTTGAGACAGCATCATGAGAATTACATCTTCATGTATTTGATATATTTGGTTTCACTACCCATCATATAATAAATCGAAGGTGCGTATACATATTTGGTTACCCTACCCATCATGTAATAAATCGAAGGTGTGCATTCTTTACAAGAGGTTGCTAGTGATATAGCTGCATGGCGGACTACTGCTTTTCTAATCTGTCACCTTAGCAATAATCAGGCTATATAACAATATGACCTTTTTGGTTGAAGTGGTCACAGTTTCACAACTTAGGAGACAAACCAAAATACAAAGAAACAAGAGGCTTATATGGTTGAGCAGTTTAACTTAAGTACTCCATGAGCTCACCTACACCAAAAATTTTGCTGTTCAAAATTCTCCCCAATGTTTGATCTAGTCACTTATTTTCTTTTACTTTTGACTTTTGAGGGGACTTTCTACTTCTTCTAGGTGTCAAACTCATTTATGCTTTTCCCCATTAGTTTTGAGAAACAATATATGGAGGAGCTCAGCCAGAAAACCATTGAACAGAAAGATAACAAGGAAAAGCAAGATTTAAGTGCCATATCTGCCTCAAAAGCAGATACAAATGATTCGAAGCTGCAAAGTAAGACTTCAACATCATCAGCCACGGAACAGGATCTGGATGTTTTTCTTTTAGGTGATCTTGGAAGCAGTGATGAGGGTCCTGGTAAGCAACATAACACTTCATGTGAATATAAACTGCATTCATTATGACCTGTGCGAATCAAATCTCAGTTGAATCTTCATACCTCACACCAATTTAGTTCTTGTGATCAATATTCTTGTCTTTTGTTTTAGTAAGTGCTAGTAGAATTTTTTGTACCACAGCTTGATCCCTTGTTTATCAAATTTGTTTGTACTTTCAGATGATGGTGATAATGGCTTCGACGTCGAATTTGACACGATTGAAAATGCATCTGTAAGTAATTATGCTCATTGTATGTCAGGAAACAAATTATTTTCCTTGAAACTCAGCATCAAGATTTTTTTGTCTGAATTCTTCCTCTGTATATACACTGCCTTCATGCTTTTTAAATTCATAGAATTTTAATTAAGTGATAGTTGGCAGCCATTAAGGAATTTTTTGTTATCTGTTAGAGTAACATCATTATTTGTAGCTTTCTTGCCCAATGATGCTAGGATTTAAAATTAGGTCTATTTGCTAAGTCTTCTTTCAAATTTGCACTTTCATGATATCGTAATACCTTTCGTTTCCTTATCTAACACATTTGTCCATATTCATCTTAACTTCGTAAGAGGTTGTTAAGATTGCAAATGGTAAATCTGAAAGTTAAAGAAAAGGAGAAGAAAAAATATTGCAAACCATCGTCAAGTGATCTTATCTTAATTGGCAGGATCTGGAAAGTGATGCTGACGAGAAGAAAACAGAGCAATAAGATAGACGGAGAAGCGAAATATAAGTTCAGACTCAGTTTGTGCTTCTGATCGTGTACTTGTTATGTGATGTAACATAGGTAAGTTTGTTATCCTGTGTATATTAGCAGCACTTTGGTCATTCTTGGGAGCAACAATTCCATGTTAGTCGAGTTCAATTTTGTATTTTGCTCATTATTTCAACTTTCTCCCATCATATATTCCTATGATACTTTGTAATTTCCCCAATAGAAAAATCTCCTACTTATGTTAATGTTCCTTGTAGCTGCATGTGGAACTGACTCATTTACAAACTGGGTTCTTTGTCGGCTTAATTTTGTTTATTGATTTAAAATAGCAAGGTCAACTCGACTTCTCATTTTGAAGTACAAAAATTAGGAAAAGTCTTTTTGTGGCTTATATTCTCATAAAAATGACTCCGACAAATTAGACAGATCTTTAATTGGTTGTATATTAATATGGTACGGAGTCATTTGGATGCGGCATTTATCAAAAAAAAAAAAAATTGTATGTGTGCTTTGGAAACTGATTACTTGTTTTAAACCACAAAATTTGGAAATTTAATTTTGTGGCTTATAACCTCATGAAAATGGTTCCAAAGAATTAGATAAGAATCTCCAATGGGTCAGGAGGAATTTTAAAAAGTCCATGGAATCTCGAATGTTGATTTTAAAGCGTAAACATCAGGCTGGACTTAAAACCTCATAAAATAATTCCCAAAAACTAAGGGAATCTTTAATCTATCTCTCATATATGTGGGACAAATTATTAGGGTGCGGAATATATCATAAAGTGTTTATGTACGCTTTGGAAACTTGATTGCTCAATTTAGAACATAAAAATCAGGCTAATTCGATGTCCTATAATCTCATGAAAATGACTGAAACAAATATCTAATAGGTCATATATCAATGTGGCCCTGTGGGGTAATTTGGGTGGGATAATTTGTCGAAATGTCTTTGTAAACTCGATTGCTCAAAGCTCAAAATCACGAAAACTTCTTCTGTCACCTATAATCTCATAAACATGACTCCACAAAATTAGAAATTTCTAAATGGGTCGTATGTCTACATTGGAGGAGTCATTTGGATGAGATAGTTTGTCAGAAAAATATTTTTCGTGCATGCTAGTAGCTCGATTACTATTTTTAAACAAAAATCAAGCAAATTCATTCCATGGCCTACAACCTCACGAAAATTACTCCGACAAATTAAGATGAATCCATAATATGTCGTATAATCAGAGTACTAAGTCCATATCACTGGCACTGCGGGGGCACGAACCCATGCTGCACATGCTACTGTTGTAGATGGAGAAGTAGTTATGAGATGATGCAGCATCGTCGGCGGAGGACGGGGTGTGAGATGGGGACGAATCCAAATCGCTGTCGCCTCTGCTGCTGTCCTTGTCATCGTCGCGGTTGGCACGCATCTGTCCACAAAGAAGCATCGGGATCGGCGTGTATGAGGGTGAGACAGGATGACGCAACTCCCGGAGCCCATCAGCCACCATTGTTCTTCACTGCAAATTTCACCAATTATCAACAATATAATCTGACACAAACTGAGGGGAACCAGAGGAACCAATGAAATCGAGGGATGCAGATCTGCTGCTCTCTTTTCCCTGCGCCCATCGCTGCAACTGTCATCGCCAATATCCATGCGCAATACCTATCTCGAGACACTATTTAAAATTTTCGTCAGTTCATTATACCTATTTTTAAGTATTTTTATGAAAAATTTTGAACTACAAAATTATAAATTTTAATGTGATTTACTTCTTCTTCCGGATAAAAGAACGCATATCCATCTCGACAGGTTGGGGGTCATCCTGTGGCTGCGGCCGAGGTAGACTCAGGAGCTATGTCTACTCGGGAGGTCCGCACTCGAACCACTCTAGCACCCTCGTTCGCGATTGCTGAGGCGATGCTCGCACACTGGTTTGTCTTGAAGCAGCTGCCGAGCGCGCGGTAGATCTTTCTTTTTCGGTGCTGGCTTCTTCTTCTTCCTAGGTGCCGAAGGATCAGGTCGAGGTAGATCCCGAGACCTCTCCAAATCATCTGAAAACCACAGGATAAATGAATAAGTTCGAATCCGATGTCGAGACCAGTACTAAGCCGAGGGAGACGACATACCGTTGTAGGCGGCAAGGTACCCCGCGATGAGATTCAACATGTCCTCGGAGGGACTCGCCACGTTCACGTCTCCCGAATACTTTTTGTACTGCTCGAGAGAGTCGGCGAGGCTATTACCATCCTCGAAGGTAGGGACTATCAACATCGCGGGGATAACCCAGTCAACCCGATCATCCAGTCGAGATCCAATATTTTCTCAACTACCGCCTAGCTGGCTTAGATCTCAGGGGCTCTATAAAAGGTCGTCTACGGCACTGTATTTAATGTTAGATTCTGATTACCTGAGAGCACTTGTACTTGAGAGAACTGTGAGTTTCGTGAAACTATATTCTCTTTTACTCATAGTGCATTATCCGTTGGTATTACGTAATCGTCCGTGATTTTACTTTGACAACAAGGATTTTCACGTAAAAAGCTTGTGTGTTTTATCTGTTTTCTGTGTTTCATGTTTGCTACGTTCTTAACCAACTCTGCCTTCAATCACTTTATTGATCGGTCGAGAACCAGCTCGATCAGAATGTGTTAAGGCTTCACATTGGGATTTATTTTTCTCTTGGTCACTTCCGGGATTAGCTGGGTTGGAATTTGGGAGTGGAAGCTAGATCAAGATCTGATCTCAGTCGGAGCTCTGTGTTTGGTGCATCAGTTCTTAAGCTCTGGTTTTGGCTCGGTCAATTTGTTTTCTAACTCATGAAACATAGATCATATAAAAGTGGACTGCTTACTTCTTCAAAAGAAAAAAAAAAAGTTGACTGCTTACCAACATAGTTTTTCCACGATAACTCAAATTATAAAAATTAATTTTGTTTTTAAATTTTTTTTTTGAAGGTGAACTGCGACCAGTCCAGCATAAAGTGCAAGCTATTTATCGTGAAGCACTTTTGTTTGATCAGGTCTCTCGGGTGAGCTTATATGGAGCTCAGCCGCCGCTTGCTCTAGTTCATGTAGTGTGATCTCCTCCAGGTAAGGGTTGGGTGAAAATCAATTCTATGGGGCGTGCAAACCCACAAGAACAGCTTCGGTGCGGGCTGTTATCCGGAGCGCTAGTGGACAGTGGATGGGAGGTTTTAGTTTGCATCTTGGTTATTGCTCCGCCTTGGAAGGGGAGTTGTGGGATGTCGAGGGTTTTGCAACTAATGTGGTGTATAGAGTTCCGAAGTGTATTTTAAAGCGAACTCAGTAATCGGAATATGTCGAGGGCTTTGCAATAACTAATGTGGTGTATGGAGTTCCGAAAAGTGTGTTTTGAAGCGGACTCACTAAAGCTAATAAAATAGTTGGCATCTAAGGTGATTAGAGGTGATTGGTATTGTGTGCATATTTATCGTGAAGCTAATCAGATAGCAGACTACCTAGAGACTAGAGTTTTCTCTCTATCTCATAATTTATTTTCTTGACTCACCTCTTCAAGAGGCCAATAGTTTATTACAGTATATTGTAGTAAAGAGTTCAGGGACCAATTCCCCCTTTCTAACAATAAAAAAAAAAACTCAAATTCTTTTTTGAAAACTTGTACACTTTATTTTATGAACCTGCATATCCCTTTGCTTTCCGCTTCATTCAAAAACTTGTACACTTTATTTCCCAATAACTCTTTGTTATTCCATATTTGTTTTTCTAAAAATAAATTAATCACACAAATAATAAACTAACTTTTTTTTTTACTTTCTATTTCTTTGAAATTTAATTTTTATTATATTATTTATGCCGAAAAGAATGTTAAGTTTAGAGTTTTGTCTGAAGGTGTGAGACGAAAGCAACAATCATGTAGTGTACACTGTAGACTGGTGCTGTGAGATGGTAAAGATGAAGGCAGCAATCAGGATGGTGTACAGTCACTGAATCTGAAATTGTCAAAAACTTAGACATGGACCACTTTTAAGTGCCATTCAGATGTGTCCTCTTGTTCATAATGGATCCCACCCACTCCGGCCCAGTCTGGACCAAACATGTTCCTGTTCCAGTCCATACACAGCTTTCTAATTGAATTATTACTCCATAACCGACATTTTTATTACAACATTATTAATTTGATTGCCGACATGTATTTATCAAACTCGCATTCCACTTACGTGTGCCCTCCGCATCCTTGTAGTACGAGGCTCATTTTCTCCTATTATTGGTATCGACCATACACAAGTACTTTTAATAAATAATTATCAGTAATTAGGCGGTTGAATTTCAAAAATAAATGAGAGAGAAGCCGGCGCCGGCGGGATGTTAAGCTCCTACTTGTCGACCAAAAGGTGCCCGAAAAAGTTGAATTTCAAAGATAAGTTAAAAACTAAAGTTAGAAAGCTCAAGAAAAGTCCAAGATTTAAGTTAATACAACATCAATTGATGAATATCTCACGAGGTGCCTGACCAACTACCCTCAATAATATCCCATGAGAATTATAACTAGTTCCAATTAGATTATTTTATGTATATGGCCAGCTATCTTAACTTAGAGGGGACCAATCATTTGTATTCTTGCTTATGTAATAATAAAAACTAACCTTTGTAAATTGTTTGTGAACATAGACATTTGACGAAACCACATAATTTTATGTGTTATATTGCTTTATATCCATATTTTCTTCACAATTAAATCTATAAGTCTTATCTCTAAAGCTATATCTTCATCGAATATTGTCGTAATATATTGCAGCAAAATCTTAAATACATATTGAACTGTAATTTTAATAGTCCAATATATGTTTTATTTATATTTGAAAATTATCCTAAATAAATTATAACTTTGTAAAAATGCCATCAGGTTTTACTAAGTTATACAATTACCCAAGATATATAATAAAGAACTTGTAATCCGGTTTGTATGATATTGTTGCAAGCTGAAACTCTTTACTGTCATCTTCCTTGCCGGCCACAATGATACAGACACATTTATCCTAAATAATCGCAACAAGATGATTCTCTGTAACATAGGATGCCAAGGGTCGGCACCCGCTAGATTAATTTAGTTTCGCTACTCTCCCACTTGAAATGCACCAAAATACTATTAAATTACCAACAATCTTACCGTCAATAAAAAAATATTAATTAAAATAAAGTTTTAAAAGTATAGATTTCTACTATATGGATCTCTTCTATATAATTTTATAATTTTTAATTATTTTTTATAATTTTTTTGGGGTTTTATTGATGGATGTTTGCCATCGTCAACCCCTCACTACAGGTCCAGCGAATTAATTGAGAATATAATACATTAAAACGAACTATCAGCGGGCGCGAAGCACAGAACCGTAAACTTCGTAAGTTTGTTGGTTCCAAATTTTATATATATAAAAAGGTTCATTTCATTACAAATTACAATATCTTCAACTCTTTTTTCCTCCCCCTTTTAACGTCTTTCTACGGAGTACATATCCCGAGAATGTTAAGAAGGGGGTGGACCGTCTATGGTGGAAGTAGATCAACAGAACACGCCAACTTGCTTCGCCGCCGCCGTCGCTCTCCGCCGGCCAAAGATGACCGTCGCTGCAGCTTCACCCTTCACATCAATCTGAGAACTCCCCCACCCCCCCTTTTTTTGTCTTTTAATTTATTGCTTGACTGCGACAATCCACCATTGGAACTAGGCGGCGGCGTTCCTTTCTAGCTTTCTAGCTAAACTCTGCTTTCTTTCTCACCATCGTCTCTTATCCCTCACGCAAGCGCGTCATCAACAGCGGCTGCCTGTCATCATTTATCCGTACTAATTCAAACACAGTTATACAGCTAGCCCTCGTTTCTTCTACCTCCCGTAGAATATTTGATCTTCAACTCGCATGACTCATACAAACGAAGAATCCATCCTAACAGTAAAATTACTGGAACAAAAAAGATTAAAAAAAAAATATCTGCTCGACCTTTTGCTCTCTTTCTCGCGCCGCTGAGATGGAGGGTAATTTGATTAGCACGAATCTCGATATGATTGGGCTATCCTACTCCTCGTCGGATGTCTCAGGGCTGGGCTGTTGGTTGAGGTCAGGGTTCTTGCACGTCCGCGTCCGCTGTCCCGCACCCGCACCAGTTGGTTGGAGTTGCTGTCGCTGGAGGAGGTGATGCTGTTGGGCAGTTCCAGCTGCAGCGAGACCGGCTAGCACGGCGTCTACGCGCGCGCCGACCTCGGTGGCCTTCTTCCTTATCGAGGCTGAGGAGATCCCTCCGGCGCCGCCGCGTGCTAGCTCAGGGTCTTCGTCTTCGGAAGGAAGCTCGTCAGGGAAGTTGAGGCGGCCCGATCGGCCGCGCAGCAGGTACACGGCGGTGTCGTAGGCGCGTGCGGCGGCGACGGAGGTGGAGTAGGACCCTAACCAGATGCGCGACCGTTTGTTTGGTTCACGTATCTCTGCCACCCACTTTCCCCACTTCCTCATCCGCACACCCCTGAAAGGACGGTCTCTTCCCCCCTGCGCCGCCGCAGTTGCAGTGCCTCCGGCTACAGAAGACCTTCTACCTATCGCCGGCGGCGGCTTCCCTGCCTCCTCGCTCGCGGACGTCGAGCAGCACTCCCCATCCATCCCTGACCAAAGCAGCTCAGCGTCTCCAACCCCTAGTACTCTTTATTCTTTTTCTTCTATGCGCGCCTCGTTTGGCAGGAGTATTTATATTATATTTACAACGAAAGCTAGTAATGAATCATAATAGTCAGAGCTGCTTAATGTTATATTATCCTATTATTATTATATTCAAATATAAATATAAATGGTGTGGACTTGGCGAAAATAAATAAATTAAATAAAGGGAGAATTATTGAGGCATGCGGTATTTTATTTGTGGTGCACCGCTCAATTAGAAGGCTTGATCTAATACACTTGTACGTACTATCAGTATGATATATCGAGTATATAAAAAATTTACATTTACAAAGATAAAAATAAAAAAATTTAGGAAAAATTGCATATCAACTCCCATTTCCAAATATTCTACAAATCAACATCCGAAAATAAAAAAAACGTCCGGCGTCGTGCGTTTCGACGTGGCAACGCGCGCTGCTGCACGACGCTCGATATGGCAACGTACGCTGCCACATCGTGTATTTTTTTAATTTTAGGAACTAATTTATATCGACCTTTGAAAATAAAGGACTGATATGCAATTTCTTTAAAAGTTCACCTAGATATAAAAGTGATGGTTGATGGACCTCAAAAGGTCTGAAGAAATGCCCCGAACAACAGTTCACCTAGGCAGATTGAAGCCTATTACAGCGGCCGACCTCTATGATGTACAGAATGTCATAATTTTATCCTGTACAAGTGTCCAACATAAACATATCGCGGATACGGCAAAATACGACATAAAAATATTTAAAAATTATTTTTAAAAAAATTTCTTCATTTTTAACTTTTTTAAAGGGAGGTTTACTTTTATTATTTTTAAGAAATAAATATTATATAATATTGAAGGCATATAATAAATAATATAATATAATTTTATACTCAACTCTTATATATATTTTTTTAATTTTTTGTTGATAAAATTAATATCATACCGTTCAAATTTATCTAAAATACATAAAATATTATATTATATATTATTTTTTTATTATTTGTATATATTCAAATATTTATTATAAGTTTTTTAAATTTATTAATATTTTTAGTGTCATATCTGAACCATATCAGTGTCCTAATTTTTAAAAAATTACCGCATTCAATGTCTGTGTCTTAACATCTGTGTCCGTACTTCTTACGTCAACCACCCCCCGTGTCCGTACTTCTTACGTCAACCACCCCCCCCCCCCTCCTAGTGTTGCAAAAATAGCGGGCCGGCCCGCCCCGCACGACCGGCCGTGCTGGCAGCCGCCCCCCCCCCCCAAGGGATCCCAACCTAATGTTATCCTATAGTCATAGATTCATAGGAGCAAGCAGCAAGCACAAACATTGCTTCACCACCTAACCTCCGGCGCCACAAGCGTAAATGCGCCTAAGAATTAATTAAGACAACATGAGGAACTATAATTGGATGTCGATTTTTTCCGACCCTCACAATCGTCGCAGTTAATGTGGTCAATTAATAAAGAGAGGACTTACAAGTAATATAAATACTCCCGCACAAGTGGCGACGGAGGGCAAGAAAAAAGAGAAGAAGACAGATATAAAGGGTCCATAGATATTATTCTACACAATATATTGTTGTTATTCTTTTACCAACCTTATAACATCATTAGTAGTGCTCTTATTACTCCCATACGTAGGCAGCATGATCAGCTAAATTAAGTAAATTTTTTAGAACATTCTGCATGATGGACTAACCAATTGATATACTGACTTATAAATAGCTTTAACTACTAACCAATATAGCGAAAACTTAGAAGAGTGAAATAAAGTGGTGTGTCCGTCCACCTCATAGCACAGGGTCTACGCTGAGGTCCGCTAGCCTCATTAAAAATATTTGAAATAGATAATTCGATATCTAAAATTTTAACAAATTTATTCTGATACACTTTGTATGTACTATGAGTATGATATACAGCAGGTGTATCGAAAACCTATTTCCAATTGTTTTGAGAAAATTTAAACACTAAAGTTTCATAATTCAAAATATTTAAAAATATATTAAATTATATATTATGATCTTTATCTTTAAAATTTATTGAGTTTAAATTTTATTTCCAATTGCAAAACTTTGCATGCTCGAAAATATTTACTTAAAAATATTAATATTGAATATTAAGATTTATACATTACATGAAAATTTGTTATTTTAATATTAAAATTTTTATACTATATATATATATATATATATATATATATTATATATATATATATATATATATATATATATATCCTATCCTAGAAGATTGAGACTCAGCATGTCAAATAGGCTCCATGCTATTAATGGAGCCAAAACTTTTTTTTCAAATAATATTTTTAGTATCGTGATGAAATCATAACTGTCAACGGATCAATCACTCAATTTAAATTCATGTGATTTATTTATTAAAATTTAAAAGTTTTTTACCAAAAATTTTAAAAATATTGTATCATGGCCATCTATATTTAAGTATAAACAATTTTTGCTCACAACAATGTTTTGATGGCCAAGATTCTTAATACAGTATTGTTTTCCCAAATATAGTATCACTACCAAAACTTGTTGATTATATAAAATTATCCATTGATTATTTTTAATAGCTAAAAGATAAAATGATTATTTTTAGTTGATATCTATCAAATATGTGTCGCCGTAGATCGACGCCTTTGATATTATTAGCTAAAATTATATTTAGTATAATTCAGGTCAAGGTACTACTTCAATTTGGGAGAATTATTTATCAGCCCCCATTTTTTAAAAACTTATAAATCAGTCTCTGAAGCGGAGAAACGTCCGACATGGCAGCACACGCATGCTGCCACTTTGGACATTTTTTTATTTTCAGGAACTAATCTACGCCGACCTCTGAAAATAGAGTGCTAATATGCAATTTTCTTTTTTAATTTCCATTTAGGTCTGAGATCGAACTATCGAAGACAATGAATTATATTTGGTAAAAAGAATTATGTGTTTTAAATATTAAAATTAAGAATTTGGAACTATAAATTTATAATAAAATAGGAATTATGAGTTTTCTGAAAGGATAGGCCCTTGTAAAGGGGGCACCGACAAACACAAGCGGCATGCGACGCACGTGACCCCGCCGACGTGGGTTTTTCTGCCCCGCCTACGCCTTCCCGTAACGGACAAAAACTCTGCTGATCCGCTCTCTCTCGGTGCATCGCCATTATTGATCACTAATTACTTTATTAATGATCATTATTAATGACATTTATCCTACACCCTTGATACGTTTCACACTTTATTTACACTTTATATTTTGCACAAACAGTCTCCTTTAACGAATTTTTTTTTTAACTTCCCGCCCAAATATTTTGCTAATTATTATCTTTTTTTTTTTAATTGTCACGTTTGATTTTTACTTTATATTTTAATCAGATGTTGTATGATAAATAGTACTGAGCATTCGGATCAATCCGAATCGATTCGGTCCAATCTGATATCTAAAAGGGTGAACCGAATCGCATAACCATAGATCCGAACCAACTTGATTTGCTTCCAATTTGAAATCTTTTCGAGCTGGCTAAAATTCGGATCGGTTCGAATTCATTTGGATTAACTCGATTATCGACAATCTCCCTCACAAAAGATTTTTTCTAAATGTTTAAAAAACCAAAATGTAAAAATTTTCCAAAAGAAGAAATGCTAAATTTTGATATTAAAAAGTAGAAATCAAAAGTGAATTTGAAATAATAAATTTGAAGACGACTTTATTTTTGAAGAATATTATGTAATGATAGCAATTCAAATATGAATCAATTTCGAGAGCCTACATTATTAAGTAAAGAAACTTAATTTGGATTAAAAAAGAAAATATATTCACCCACAAGATCTAGAGACATCAAAATTTGATGCATTGGATGTCAAGTTCGTGCTATATCTGAAACAAAGACCAAAAGCTAACAAACTCGATCCTGATTGCGAAGAAATTTGGAAAAAAAAAAGATTAGAGTGGGAGAGACAGAGAGACGGGGAAGAGAGAGGCAAGTTGCCGCTACTGGGTGAGAGGGAGAGATTTTATTAAATCTGAGCTGAGGAAGAGATTTGGGAAATCCTCGGTCCTCAACTCTGATTCTCCCATCTATGCCCCACACCTAACACACACACACACACACACACACACACACACATATATATATATATATATATATATATATATATATTATAAAAAAAATCTTTCAATATGAATAAAACTATAAAATAGATGTTTTGGATTATTTACTACACGATAAATATAAATAATTAAAAAAATAATTAATATGGTATATTTAAAAAATAGGATATGGATACTACTACACGATAATAATAATATCAATAATTAAAATAATTTACTTTAAGTATTTAACCATAAGAAATATAATAATATTTAATAATAAAGTCATATATAATATAATATTTTACGTCCCTTAGATAAATTTAAATAATAAAAATCTAATTATATAAGCAAAAGTAAAAAATATAATATTTAAGTATATAATTTTAATATATTATTTCTTGTTATACACCACTAGTATTATATATATATATTTTTTAAATAATCTTAAAAAAAATTTATGTGTCGGGCGCTACTGTCTGACATGTCCAATACGCATAGTCAAATTTTTTTTAAATATTTATCAGATATTTTTTTGATGTGTATGACATGTGATATTTTTAGATAATAGAACATGGCATAACACGTGTGTGTGTGTATATTTTTTTTCTCTGGTATTCGATTTCGTTCTTAGTGGAAGTCCAAATTGAGACGACATATAGTACTAATTTAAGGTAATTCACCATCTCTCAAGTGATTATGTGGGGACTCTAACTCGACACCTTTATTATGTTTAACCGCACCCCTTACCACTACACCATAACCATTTGGTGTGTGTGTGTGTGTATATATATATATATATATATATAATATATGCTATTCTCAGTTGACATGAGAATAGTCTTTGATAAGTTAACATCTCAGCCGTTAATCTTCTTGATCTAACAGCTGAGATTTAATTTTAACACTTAACGGCACCGTTAAATATCTAACGGCGTGAATCGTTAATATTGAGGAATTAAAGTAACGCAAAAAATAATTAAAATAAATAATTATAGTGTAAAAAATAATTAGTATGAAGAATTATAATAAATTTTATTAATAAATATGAATTAAATTAATATTGAAATTTAATAAGGAAGTACACTGCACTTTTCGGTAAATTTTATCCAGCTATCACCAAGCTGTAATGGCAAAGTGAGCAGATTGATTGATTTTATGGAGAGTAATGCTTGGTCGGTGGGTGGTCTCTCGTTTAACCTTGTTCAAGTTAAGATGTCTGGTCGGTGGATCACAGCTTCAAAGAACTATTTTATCATTATATTGTTATTATTATTTACAGCTGCGTTGACTTTAATGGAAATTTAATTGGCGGCGTTGGCGGCTTATTAAACTCCAAATTTTTTAGGTAGCTGCCATCATTTTTAGAATAATTTTCTGAAATTTTAAAAAAATTTATATCAAGCTTTACAGCGGATAAGAGTCATAAAATCGTGAGTACTATTTTATTAGTCAATTATTCCATCAATTTGGTGGATTCTTCATTTTCTCTACTTTATTGCCCTATGTTTGCAAAAAGTAGTTGGATGTGAAAATTTAATTAGATCATGTTTTTCTCTTTTAGATGCAAAAAGTAGATGAAACAAAATGATTTATTGTTCTTGCTATGTCACTTTTTTTTTGGGAAATTCAGAATGGTGTATTGCATTGGTTGTTAGGCTTTTATAATAGATAAAGTGAGATAGGAACAAGCAAGCCCGAAAGGATGGGTTCGACCGCCGCTCATGATTGATGCGTAACGGGCTTGCCATATTTTTCTAAGTTTTTGGGAGGATTCCAACCCGAGTAGATGGCAGGAGCGCACCTCTACTATGCTCTAATGGATAGAAATACAAGACTTGATCCATAATTTTGCTCAAAGATTGCAGAGTTAAAGGTCCATGGTCATCGAAAACCTATAAAGTGATGGATCATACTTGATTCCTCATCGGAAACTTTAAAGGGTCAAGCACAGAGTTTCGACCAGTGTCACCTGCACTTTCACCCCGAAATGCTCATTAGAAGCGAGTGTAAGGTGGGCTGAGTGCATTGCATGGGCACTTAGTATAGCGCAAAAGGGGTGAATAGTTATGATTTAGTGACCCGAAAAGTGGTGTGCGAACGAATGTCGATGGGCCAAAGGCAAGTAATATTACAATATTTAAATGATTAGTATAGGTACTATTTTTGGTATAATTGATATTGGTTTAAAATAGGTATTGCTCTAAAATAATTTATATAAGTGGAGAGAATTCCCACGGGATGGCCAAAAAGTGAAGTATCATGACCGACTTTTAGCAGCTTTTGACGACAAAAATTTTCATTGGTAGTGCCAACAAATTTTGTCTGGATATTTTGATGAAATCTATTGCAACGTCCATTACAAAATATTTGGAAAACCATCGGGGCGTATTAGGATTGATAAATTTTGGGCGTACATTGTCTTACGAGATGCCGTTGAGTACAGACATATACTTGACATAATCTTTAGAAAATATTCTGAAACCTCAGAAATTTTTATTCAGTATTGTGCTCGAATAGTCGAACTCGTTGGTGATAATTTATAAATTATCCACCCTACCGGCTGAGCTCCTACGACAAGTCCGTCAAGGTAGGTAGTTCAGCCGGAAGTTTTGATATTAACTACATAACACCATTGACATTCAAACAGTTAAAGATACGTAACCACCTAAAACACTTGACTATATGAGCACTGCTGAGCAAGGCGACAATTTACTAGTTATAGACTACTTACATATGTTATAGCAACAATATGCCAACATTGTTGGAGTTGGTAAGATTGGAATTGCATACTAAATTATTGAAAAATGTAGATATTTCCAGTTTCAAACAAGAACATTAATTTTTTTTTGTCCTGAATAATTTATGATAGTTGCTGAACAAAGCAAGTGTTTTGTTGCAGCTTAGTATATTGTTCATATGGACAATGATTGATAGGATATTAAAAGTTCGTACTACCCCATAAAAAATGTCTTGTAAGTGGCGTTTACATTATTCAAACCCTAACATTTATTTTATAAGATAGAAGCGCCATCGTCCGCTCTAAACAGTATTGTCTCAAAGTTAAGCTTGTTACGGAAAAATGGAGCACAGTTATAACAAAATAACATTGTCTTTTTTTTTTTTTTTGGGAGAGCCTATGGTTTATTTTTAGCCAGGGCTTTGTCCATATAAAACCTCCGCCTAACTCCTCTAAAAGGACATATTCATCTCGGAAGTACCCCACTACATGCGATGGGGCATATGTGTACGGATATGTTAGTACAGTATATTTTATGCGCAACTAGCAGCATAGAAGTCGAATCAAAATAAGGATACTTTGCGACACAATGCTGTCTATTAGAATTGGGATGACATGAGCACGAACATACTCCTCATCCCTAACTAGCAGCACATAAATCAAATCCGAAAAAAGGAGACTTCGCGACACCCTGCTACCCTCCAACAATATTGTCTATTAGAAATGGGAAGACAGGAGCACGGACCATACTCGCCATCCCTAACTTTGCTAGATCGGTCAGCTTGCGCCTGGTTTCTATTGGCTCTTGCATGGTTAACCTTATCTTCATATAGATGTCAAGTATCATATATCAAATCTCACATAAAGCTCTTGTTTCTATTCCTCAATAGAGAAAAGTCATCAGAGCATTTCCTACCAGCCAGCGCCGCACAATTGTGGGGTCTCAGATCCTATCATGATCACTTTATTTGACGACTGGGTGATTGCTCGTGGTTTTCTCACTTCAATATCAAGCTGCTGACAGGCCAACCCCAGGCCAAATACCAAAGTTATGTCTAGATATATTGCCAGCAGACTTTACCTCTATTCTGAAAAATTTTCGTCATCAATTTCGTGCCCACTGACGGAAAAGTTCATGAATGGTTAAACTTTTGCAGACTGCGGCAAGCAATTGACACCTGAGTAAAATACACAGGTTGAGTCTAATTTTACGAATAAATTACAGATTTTCATTAGTAATTTCTCAAGATTTTAGGCATTTTCTGGGAACTTTTTGTAATATATTTCTTCGATTTGCACAATTTACCTCATAAACCATTGGGTGCCACGTTAGTAAGCATAGATGGTCCTATAAACATTTCTGATTAAGGGTATTTCACAACATAAATAGGCTGATTCACTGATTCAGTGTCGGTATTTTTCTTTTTTTAAAATATATGATTTAGGTAATGTAGACCGCCAACCTCAAAACCATAAACATTACCAAATTCATTCACACCTTACCAGTTACATAGTTCCCATTACGCTTGACTGTTAACCTGAAAGTGACAGAAAGTCACTCTGGCGTTGCACATATTGCTTTTGATTTCCAGATGAACAAAACCAACCAACCTGATCGTAACAGACCCTTATTTCTGGAGTTCTCTTTGCTTTCAAACGAGACGGAGATGGAAGCAGGTCAGCTTTGCTACCGATGGTGGTTGTGAGGTGGCTGGCCATCCGCCCGCCAACAAAGTCTTTGTATGATGTGAAAGCCATATATATATATATATATATATATATATGCTAATTTTTACTTGACAGGAGCACAGCTCGCTCCTGTCGACTCTGTAGCTGTCGGATCGCGGAGATCCGACGGTTGAAATCTGATCCGAGCTCTTCAAAAACACGCACGTGATGTCAGCCGTCGGATCGCCAAAACTATAACCGACCCGAGCTCTTCCAAAACACGAGCTGTGCTCTTCACTCGACAGGAGCACAACTCGCTCTTGTCGACTCCGCAGCGTCGGATCGCGGAGATCCGACGACAGATCATACGCGTGTTTTGAAAGAGCTCGGGTCGGTTTTAGTTTCGGCGATACGACGGCTAACATCACGCGCGTGTTTTTGAAGAGCACGGGTCAGATTTCAGCCGTCGGATCGAAGCGATCCAACGGCTACGGAGTCGACAGGAACGGACCGAACTCTTGTCGAGTGAAGATTAGTCTATATATATATATATATATATGTGTGTGTGTGTGTGTGTGTGTGTGTCCAAGTCTATGTTGATTAAGACAGTCCTTTTTTTTTTGGTCCTTCGATTATGGGCGCAGCTCCACTGATTCGGCGGAATCAGGAATCACCGATATGGACGACCGAGATCGGCCGATTCGAAAAAATACGAATCTCTTATGAAACTTTCGTCGGCTTATTTAACTTATTTTTAATTATTTTTTGAAAAAATTTTGAACTACAAAATTATATATTTTGATGAGATTTACAACTTTGTAGTTGAAAATTTTTTATATTTTAAAGTATACCAAAATAATGATCGAAAATTTTAATCATCATTTCTATATACTTTTTAACATTTTTTCTGAAAAATTTTCAATTACAGAGTTTTAGATCTCATTAAAATCTACAATTTTGTAGTTCAAATTTTTTTTCCAAAAATGATCAAAAGTAGGTCAAATAAGTCGATAAGTATTTATACGAAATTTTGAAATCCGTATTTTTTCGGATCGGCCGATCTCGGCCGTCCGTTTCCTGATTCATGATGCCTTAGCATCAGGGGAGCTCGTCCCTTCAATTATGGACCACCATAGTAGCCCCGTGAACACACCAAACAGATGATGAGGAAACAAAACAAACTCCATATACTCTACAATCTTGTCATTACACACACACACACACACACACACACACACACACACACGTAAATAGATATGTGCGTGTGTGTGTGTGTGGTGGCAGGACACGTACAAAAAAAGTACAAACAAAAATAAAAAACTAAAAACAAACAAAAAAATTGTTAGCAAGCAGAAGGAAATATGTTGAAAATTTATTTAAAAAAAAAAAAAAAAAAGAACCTGCCTCCGACAAATTGATGATGAATATTTGAGCCACAGTGAGTAATTTGGTAAAGGGAAGAAATTTCTGCGAAAAGCATCTTTAGTATATCTTTATATGCATGGTCAACAACCATTACGTCATTGTTTGAGTACAGCACATTGCAGGGAAGAAATTTGTCCGTGTAGTTTGCATTAAGTATTACCCTAAGGAAAATTCCACAGTGGAAAAGAAAAGCAAGTAGCTTCCATGAATTTTTTGTAGGGAAAATTGCGTTTCAGCCCCCCCGTTTCCCATTTTTGACTTTTCAGCCCCCCGAAACGCGTTTTCCTGCCGACGTGGCGGCGCGCGCGTGCCGCCACGTGGCGTTTCGGGGGGCTGAATCGCGCGACCCCGAACTTAGGGGGGCTGAAATGCAATTTTCCTCTTTTTTTGTATTAACAAAGGTACATGACCGAAGAGATATAAAATTAGCAACACAACAAATTACTGCTAGATTTTACACGCACATTTTATCCTTTTAAGTGGCAGTTCCAACCTCTTTGTGCAATAGTTAAATCTGCTCAACAATCTTGAACCGAAATCTGATCGGTTCCTATCACACAGAACTCCATCTTATTCTTCGTACTCAAGCTTATGAATATATCTAGAATGCTGGCATTACCGTTCGTTATTTCTTTTGGTTAATGATGATTTTACCTTGCCTCTTCTGTATAAGATGTCTTCGTTCATCCACTTACACACTATTTTATCTGTTTTCTAAGCAAAAGAAATCTTATGCTTGTCTTAGAATCTTTTTCAGGCTGCAGCAAGTTGCAGCTGCCAGCGATTGAGGTATACCACAACGCCTACCTCTACTTTTTAGAAAATCCTGCAAAGTGCAGGTGAGGGTTTAGTTAAAATCTTCTCCTTTTTATTGTGATACAAATTTAAAGAAGTCCCACAAACATCTCATGCGTAGTCTACTTATCCAATTGTATCATCAACATCAGATGCTTAGTAACTCAGATAAAGTGGGTATGTGACCGTCTCAAAAGGAGGAAAAAAAACAGATAAGCAGGTATTCGTACGCACTGTGCAGAAACAGGAACATGAAAGAATGGAAGACCTGGTGACTGGCAATGGATGATCATTTCTATGACTTCACCAAACACGCTAGAGGGCCAATGCCAATGGATGATCATTAGTTATTGTCAAGTGACATTGATCCTCAAAGTCAAAAGTTGAAAGCACTTGCCATTCGCCTGATTGGTCTTGGAGGCTCCTACCTTGTGAGCTATACTAGCCTGAACATCATGTCATAGTTTTGTATCCAACTTCAATAATTTGCAGTACAAACAATTGACGGCTACTACCTTTCATTGGCTACTACTTGATAATCATTATGCATAACAGGTTATCATCGACAGTGACCCATAATTATGGTTTTGATAGCAATTGGAAACAACTGCCAGTTGGTGATTCTAGTGAAAGGTCTAAGTGTCTTAGAGTGGAAGGAAAAATGGAAGGAAATTTGCTCGACTATGCACCATCAAGTCATATGGTAAAATTCGTAGATATATAAGTATCAAACCATGCACACAATACCCTCAAGGTTTCGACTTTCTATTAAACAGTTTAGGATCTGAAACAAAGCTCTATGAAATTCCCATTCATACTCGAATAGCTACGGTTTTTATCAGACAAAACCAGGATAAAGTTGGACTGGTTAAAACTTGGACTAGACCATTAATATTATTATTAATTTGAGATGCTTTGGGATATATAAAGCAAGACATATCGATGTGCCAATTATGAGAGGTGAGATGATAGAAATTAGCCATATCACGAGATAGGGAAGTAAAAAAAAAAACAACGTAAAGAACTATTTAAGTTTTAGACTTCAGGAAAGATATTACAACAGAGAACAGTGGCATACAATGTAGGTGACCCAGCAAGTGTGGACAAACGCTTTGTCGTTGCTGCTGCTATTTATTTCTAGTCAATCATTTAAACTTAAAAACCAAAAAAAATACATAAAGTACTAAATATAAAGTACAGCATTCATATTGTGTAGTCATTACATCATTCGAAATAATTACATAATTATTGTTTCAAAAGGAAAAATAACTACTAAACGGCACCATAGAACGATGATAATAGCATGCTTTTTGGATCAGATTGTTGGGTTGTAAAATTCAAACATGTACAAAATTAGGCGTAGCTAAAATGAAAAGGTCACTTTAGACGTGCGTACAACAAACAAGTACTGTATTAGGAATGAAGTGATATGAGAAAATATCGGTATAGTGCCAATAGAGAGTAAGATAAGAGAAAATTGCTTAAGGTGAGTTGCCATGTTAAAAAAAGATTTATGGATGCAATATTTACGGGGCTTAAGTATTGTAAATGATCCGTATCAAGTGGGATAAGAGAAGGCACAGATAAATTTGCGCAGAAACTCTTGAACCAACTTTATTTTGCCTGATCTGTATGAGAGCATGATTCATAAAGAACGGTGCTTACCACAATTTTAATAGTTGCCTTGCCTGTGGGGAAAAGCTTTTAGTGTTGTAGGAAAAAAAAATACTGCAAAAAAAATTAGTTATAATAACAAAAAAACAGTCTTCAGTTTGATCTTACAGTTGACCTAATTTGGACCGAACCATACACAAAACCATTTTGAGTCCAAGTACCAAATGGGAATAGAAAGGGTTTATGTTTGGCACGATGTCAAATCCATTTATCTGTTTTTGAGTTTTTGGACCGAACCATACACAATTTCAGGTCCAAGTAGTGAACAGGGTACCAGAACGGATTAAGTTCGGTTCTGCTTGGGTTGGATCAAGCAACATGGTCCATCCCTGTCCAAGCTGGTATTTGAAACCTACCAATAAAAACATGTGATTTGTAGCCAACTAAACATCATCACTCAAAAAGGGGCATAAGCTATTTTAATCTCCTAGGTTAAAATCCTTGAAACAAAATATCCTTGAATCATCACAAATTAGTGGGGAAAATAAAAGTCGCCATTTCTGTTTACTTTCTTAAAGATTAAAGGAAAATAGCATCCGAAGAATTGCACTAACTCCGGAACCGTAGGAAGCATGACAACATGATCCACCATAAGTCTTTAAAACTTTTGTCTACTATGACCAAACAAAACTAGGTTAGTTAGACTGCATGTTGAAGCATTTAGCATGTAAGTTTGACCGTCTAGCTTACGATAATATGCCCACCTACCTTATGACAGCATGCCCTTAAAATCTCTTCTACTTTGATTGATCTACAGTTAACTAACGACATAATACCACATGTCGGATAATAGCAAAGGGGAAAATGAACATGGAAAAGAAAAAGCCCTAGGGATAAGGCAATTTAGTTTTCTTTTTTGTAATTTATTATTTTTAAACATATAAAAAGCTTTCCCAATGTGTGTTAAATGACCAACATGATAACATAAGAGAGTAGCAATAGATGAAAAGTTGAGTGGAATGGTTATATCTCGCACACTATTATTCACCTCTTTTGTTAATTGACAACTCCATGGCATATCCCAGTGGTATCGTTTTGGCACATATAGTTCCTCGTTAACTCAACGATTGCTTAAGCAGCTGCACATAATAATTTTGGCCTAGCAAGAAACTAATCATTTTGGCTTCACATACATGTGTTTATCAGTTCAAACTCTTGATCATTTGGGGATAATCCTTTCAAGTAGAACAGGTTCCCGAATGAGTTCCAGGACTCATAGGGAAAGGTGGCTCCACTTGTTTACACCCAGAAGACTCACCTATATATGTGGAGCTGTAAGGCCACCAATGTGGATATTGCAATATCCTAAAACACACATTAAGTAATAGTAGCACGCATCACCGACTAAAGCGCACAAACTATGATACCTTTTCCCTTGTGGTATTATGTGTGCTTTTGTTGAAATCTGGTAAACAAAGGCCAATTCAACATTTGTCCATTGAGACCTTTGCAGGTGAATACCAAAGGCAATAAAAGTAGGTTCAAACGTAGAAGTTACCTATTGCCCATTGCGTAATGTTTAGTCCTCTATATGTATTATATATATATTTGTTGGAAATTATAATTAATATTTGATTGTCATAATTTAACATTTAGTTTTGTTTCTGAATAGTTGATGGATGAAGTACCACACTTAAGTATCTCATGGGCTACAGCTCTAATGGATCAGTTTCTTAAACTGATCGTACAAATATCAGATTAAAAGGTCTTTAATTATGGTTTTAACACCAATACATGGCACGTTACCTGGATCTGCATATATATATATATATATATATATATATATATATATAGACAGACAGACACACACACACACAGAGCTCTGTCTATGGCCAGAAAGATAAACACAACAGCTGATGCAAAAACGAACAAGTTTCCTCTTTTATTCTATAGATTATAAGGGCTCACGCAGTGACTCTCATTTCACTTTTTGAATCCTGCGAGGATGAGGACCATTTTATCTCTAGCTACAGCGCCATTGGAGTAATACATGGCAGCAGGCAATTACTCGATTGGGATAGCACTTTGGGGTTCGTCGACCAAAAGCTTCATTGAACCATATATCTACTAATTTTTTATTCTTGTGAAATGTGCAGGTTGCACAAGTTGCTTTGTGCAGGTTCATCTTGTCGGAATATTACGTGGCACTTAGATCGACATACAGATCAGGATAATTAATTCTACAATATTGTAAGATAAACTTCTAATAAATGTTGATACAAAATTTTGTTCTAATTATTTATTTTATTCTTTTAAATTAAGTGTAGTTATATATTTTTGGTTAACACCTACATCTACCAAATACGTGCTCGCATTAGTTGTACAAACTTCTAATACATGTACAGTCATTACCTGCCCATCAAGGCGACTTATTTAGCATAATTCCAAGCCACTACATTTTTTATTATGGCACCAGTACCAATATAGTAACTCCAAATATGTTATGTCAACGTCCTTCATCTGAACATTGAATAAGATTAACGCTTAATGACAAAATAAAAAACAGTATGGCATGCTGTTATAATTGTGTACTGAGCCTGTGATTTATCATACATGCATATATATACACCATTTTGGTATGATTACTGCTGCTCATCCACCGTCACCAACTCATGAACACTGTCAAACACGACTAATGACCATCACCAGCAACCAGTAATTAACAGAAGCGACAAATGACCACCAAAATATAGATTCTGAAGCACATATGATACACAAGATAATAAATTTTAATTCAACCTTAAACCAAATATACAGGGTATAGGTCATCCCCCGTTCTCTTTTAGGAATTCCGCAAACAGTCCGATTCTAGCACTGAACTTCTTCATAGTGTACCAACCAAATACCCCAGTAAAAAAAGCAGACTATACTTTTAACTACAGTTATTTTGTGTGAATAAGTAACATTTTCAGATGTGACCTTCTAAAATCAAGATTCTAGACACAAATGTTAAATTCAATCAGTAGATGGGTTTCAACTTGAAGTACCCATGGCATTTGAATTCCAAAGTTAGATTTAAATGCTAGATAAAGCAGTCAAGGTTATCACAAAGATAAACAGATTTTTTTCAGACAAAGTATCTACCAATACACTTAGAAATACCTATAATTTTTGCTGCATGCATAATCATTATTTTTCATAACTTCACCTTTTTTATCATAAGAAATTTCTTGGAAAAGGAATGCATTTTTTGAGAAAAAATTCACCTTCATCTACCTCCAAGAAGGAAACTGAATGAGAAATATCCATCGTTGGAAACACATGAAATCCTTCCAGCATTCATGGCAAATAAGCAGCTTTTACCTACAGAAATGGTGTCAACAGCAAGGAAGATTTAATCTTAGTAGCTCGGCTGAAACTTGCATGGTTTATCTGCACGAACAAAAGCTAGGAATTAAGTCTAAATAGATAATATCTAATGCCAGTCCCAGATTATTAAGATATGGTACTAATTGTCACAAGCTTGGATCAACGCAGTACACCTACTACTACATGAAAATAACATATGCTCCATGAAGGAACAAAAACTAGAGAAGATCCAGTTTTAGAGGTATGACACTCTGCGTAAGTACCATGATGGAAAACAAAACTATTGTGAAGCTCCATATACCCAGAAGCAAACTCAACGAACATGTGCATAGTTATCTGAGCAAACACAAATCAAATGGGATAAAAGAAATTGTCTACCTGCGCATCAAATGTTGTAGCCATCGTCTTCTTCCTCACTTTCCCAGTCTGAGCCATCATCATATAGTGGTGACTCAACATCGGAAACATCACCATCTCCTAAGTGTCCTTGAACAACTACACCTTCCAAAATCTCCTCCTCAGAAAATGCTGATGATATTTTCACTCCCCTAGCCCCCGAGTTTCTTAGCACGATCTCATTGATCACATTATCCAAATCACTCGCATCACAGTCCTCCATAAAAGTAGCATTTGCAAATAACTCATTGTTGTTGTCTCTTTCTTCACAAAGACCCGCATTCCTAGCATAAGTCAAAACCTCTTCCCCAAATTCCCCATTCTCCACATCTATCCAAGGAACCCACAAATCAGCATGACAGCCCAACATCGTCCTACCATCTCCTACTACCACTGTCCGCAACTCAGCATCCCTCGCCCTCCTCACCATCTCCGTAAAATCTGAATCATCCGACACCAGAAGCATCCAATCAATCCCACATGCCATTGAATGCTGCATCTGCCTTTTGAGGGCCGCATCTGCAGCCTGGGGTTTGTCTGCGACGGTGCGCACGTAAACGCCCGCACGGCGAAGTTCGGAAGCAAGACCGTAACCTGACTGCGGAGTGAGCAGCTCTCGTGCAGCTTCGTTGTACTTGTGGTTATTAGAGATGAAGCGCTCGCGATATTTCTGGCGTCTTTTCCCCTTAAGTGACCTCAAGCGAGCAATCTTTTTGTTGCGCTCGCGCTGGTGGAGCTGGCGGAAATGCTTCTTAAGGTCTAGATTTGTTTGGCACTTGCGACCGCAGACGCCACAGATGTAAGGATCGGAGGGAACAGAAAGGCCCTTGCGCTCAAGCACGTCGAGTCGGCGGCGGTCGCGCCGCTGTTCGAGGACCCACTGGGGGAGGTGGAGGAAGGCGTGGCGGTTCGCGTAGGCGGAGACTTCGACGACGCGGCCGAAAAAGGAGGCGAGGCGAAGGAGAGAGAGAGCGGCATCGTAGGGAGGGCCGCGGGGGGGTTTATTATCGAGGTCCCAGAGGACGACGACCGTCTGCTGGCGGGCGGAGTAGACGCCGTTGCGGCCGCGGACCATGTCGACTTCTACCATCGCCGCCTCCGCCGCGGCGGATCGGTCGGGGACGGAGGCGAGGGTGGAAATGGAGAAGCGTGAGGGGAGAGAGAGGGGGAGGCGGCGGAGCGAGAGAAGTGGAGGAAGGGAGGGACGGGGAGGAGGAGGGTTGGTGGAGGGGAAGAAGACGGCGGGGTTCGTGATTGTGAGACCGTTCATGATCTTCTGCTCCTGCAGCAATACTGAAGTGGATTCAAGGATTCAGATGGATTTGCTTATCCAATTCCATAGCCAACTTTTTTACTGTTTGTTGTACAGTCAAATGGCTACTACAGAACCAGATTGTGATTTTTAAGGCATTTTTGTTTATTAAAGAGACTGCCGTGGCTGAACGAGGCATTTTGTACTACTGCTATAATAGATACATGAGAAAATTACAAATCAGCCTCATTTTCACTTTTGTAAATTAACTCATAATTTTAAAATTCTTTACAAATTAACCATTTTTTAAAAACTCATGTAATGATATTTTCAACTACTAGATAAAAATAATAATAAATCTCAATATAATCTGAATATAAAAAATAAATATCAACATAATCTGTAATTTTTGTATTCAAATTTTTTTTAGAATAATATTTCTAAATATATATTTGATCCTTTAAAATTTTATTGGTTTAAAAATTAATACTAATTTGTTAAAATTTTATTTAAAAATATACTTTGAAAAAAAAATTTTGATATAAAAAAATAGTTTTAGATGCGATCCGTAACTTACATATTCAATAAATATTTTGCTGCTCCAAATTTTTTTTAACTACTGAAGCCTGCTGAGTCTTAAAATATAATTTAAAAAAAAAAAGTTACTAAAAAATTAGAGATCCAGTAGCAGTTCTTGTAATAATGGGATCAGTACTTCGGTCCGATGTCTTCGTGTTTGCCCACCGTTGCACAGTTCCGGTGGCGACGGCGCTACTCGAGTCCCCGCAGAGCTCGCGCCCACCTCCTCGCTCTAGAGGGCTCAATTCGAGATTTATCGTGCCGCTACAACGGCCGCCGCTCGCTGCCGTCGGACCGTTGATGACTAGCAACAATTCTGCACCGGTATAACGCCTTCGTCTATCTGTTCTATTTGTTTTGCCGAGTTAGGGTTGAGAAGTAATATCTTTTGAAACTGTTCTTTTGAAAGGTTTTACCTATTTGTTGATGATATCTTTTCTAAATCTTTGGCAAAAATGGCCATTGATGATGTCTGTTCCTTGATGAGGGATAGAAGATTTCAATTAAAGTCTATTTGTGTACAAAAAAGGTTACGTTTATGGTCTAGGAACCAGTTGTGGTTTGCAGTAGTGTTGAATAAAGCTACAATCTGGGTATCTTTGCAATGTTCTCTTAGGCCACATGGTGTTTGACAGAAGACCTGTCAAGAAAGATGATGATTTAACTGAGACGTCCAAGATCTAATGTCGTCTTTAGACTTGTTGAAGATCTTAAAGTGGTAACAATTGTTGAAGATCTTAAAGTGGTAACAATTGCATGTCCGAGTCTAAAGCGATATGGTATTACATATTTGAATTATACAGTGATTTGTTAGATGAAAAAGGTGGAACTTTTTTGAAGGGCTGTACACTGCATGCACAATATTATGAGTCAGTGCCTAGAATCATGTTAGCATCTTTATGAGATACAACATCCCTGAGCCTTGAGGATTGAGGGGGTTCCTTCATAGTACTTCCGTGCAAATAGAATGACTTCAACTTCTTTTACTTTTTCCAATATCTGTTAGCTACTATACATTTTTAGCCATTTTTTAAGGTTGTTAAAGTAATTTAAAAATTAGCAATAAATGTATAATTATATGTTCATGAATGCATAATTCAGTAACTTTGTTCTATCATATTTTGGTACAAGTTTCCTCTTTTTAATTGATAGGATACATTATAAGTCAACGAATGTTGTTTTAAGTTTTAACAGTGTCAAAACATAAAGTTATGGTCCTTAAACTTTTTTGTTTTTACATTTCCTTTTAACTATATTCTTCTAATTCCTATCTAAATGACTTCATGAGGATATAATCCTGAAAGCTGCTATACCTAATTTTATGTTGTTTGATGTAGTCGACATGCAATTATAATTAAACTACATTCTTCTATATCAAAAACTTTAATGAGGTACAATGATGGATCTTCAAACGATAAGGATTAAGTAGTATTGAGAAAAAATTCTCGAAATTATTGAGCTTATTCCTCTACATTATGGACAGAATTACATTGCTCATATGTGCTTCTGGAGGTTGAACAAATTATTTTGCTCATTTCACGCATGATGGAGAAAAACCGAATGACTACTAAAAATAAAATTCATATCCTTTCTTACATTTTTTTTTTCAAATATTTAATCAAATAAGCTTATCTAAAAAGATATTGAAATAGCAAATTAGGCAAGTGTTCTTCTGGTTCTTATGACTTGCACTTTGTTTACTTAGAAAACCTGCAAATATATTGTTGGCCAAAAAAATCTTGAGTTTGAACTTTGTTTAATATAATCGCATTTTCCATCTTCCAGCTGCTGTCATGGAGAAAACTATCATCTCTTGTCTGCCGAATTGACAGCCATTTACTGGTGTTTTATGGCCCATTTTTACTTGAATCAAGTTAAATTCAAGAGGAGGCATACGGGGCATGATGCTGCCCTATAAAGTGGTTCATAGTTTTTCTAAGAAAGAAAGAAGATTCATTGTTGTCTATTGGTTTTTGGAATTTCATGAAAATTCTATAGGAAAATTTGATTAAATTTATTTATAATGTTGTTAGTCACCATCAACTATCAACATTGATTCTACATGCCTGGACAATTACACTGCATAAAGAAGTAATATGTGTTTGCGTCACGCTTGGTCAACACATACCTTAGTAAGCTACCTGATTAGATCGCCATGGTTGTCTCGTTTCCAGACGTTTAATGAAATCCAGAGGCTACTAGTCGTCATGGTGATTTGATGACTCCAGCTCCTCTTGTTGTACGTAAATCTTGAAGATGCTGCTAGGTTTCTTTAACTCCACCAAGAAGCTTAACCAGTTATATAGAGTTAGAAGATAAATTAGAACCACCGACGCCTTCCAGTTGTTGATGGTGCTGGTAAACTGGTATGAACATCTTACTTGTATTCTTTTTTCCCTAGTATTAGTCCAGTAAAAATGCCAAACTGACTTAAAATGCTTCAGGAAATATATATAGCATTTTTATTTTATTTTGTTTATGTTTGCCGGCTATTCGTTTGGGTCATATAACATTTCTATAGACCAATATGTCCAAACTAGCTAGATTCATACGCAAGGTTGGCATCATAACGGGTGGAAATGTGGTTAGAGCGGCCCTTCAGAAAAAGCTGGCGAACGAGAAGGCATCATAAACCTATGAAGAAAAGCTTACTAGTTCCAGCCTGCTGCAGTTTGGAGATCCGATTTGGTTTGCATGGCGTAACTCCGGGGGGGGGGGGGGGTGGATTTTTTTACTGGGGGGAGGATTTTTTTATTTTATTTTAAATGTATAGTTCTTCCTCAAAATTTGTGGTGCTTTCTAGCTTACATTACCAGTGTGTAGTCCACCTTATGTAACAGCTTAAGATGGTCAGTCTGAGGAACTAAGACTATAAACTTGAGTGCCACTATTATAGTCTTTTCTACACCCCAATATAATTAGTATTTTGATGTGCTCTTTAATATTTGTATTTATTTTTTTTAAAAAAAAATTATAATACATATTTTGAGACTTGAACCTTTTGTAATAACTAAAAGTTAGGAAGTGTTAAAATATTTATGTATTTAAAAAAAAAATTATATAGAATTTGTAGAATATATCAGGATTTTTGAAACTATATAGTTGATAGGACGATGAATATACTATTAGCTTGATTTATAACTATAAAAAATACAAGGTTTAAATGCCGTTTCATGTCGAGTTTTGATAAATTTTAAATTTGAGACGTGTCAATGTACTGATAATAAAATATTATTTTTTATATTTTATTATATATTTTAAAATTTTAAAGATATCTAATTTTTAAAAATTTAAAAAAGGGTCACACCTGCCAATGCGCGCGATTTTAAAAAAAAAATCAAAGAGAGAGAGGGAGGGGAGAGAGAGAGGGTGGACGGTGCTGAGCCGGCTCCAGCACACGGACTCGGCACCGTTCCTATACTGGAGTCCGACGGTTTCTACACATGCCGAACGGCACCGAGTATGCAGTCCGATTTTTAAAATCTTGAAAAAATAAGCATTTATCTGGAAAAGTAAAAGCACATTTATTCGAAAAATTTATATCAACTTGATTGTAATTATAAAACATTAAGTATTTATTTGCTAGGATGATGAAAATATATAACTGATACAAAACATTCCTCAGAAAAATGAGTTTTTTGCTATCTTAATTGTACTTGCTTTGTCATCGGATCCTTCTCCAGATTATCCTACTATGACTCAGGAAAAAAAAAGGAACACTTCAAAGTAATTGGAGACTACATATCAGCTTATTTTAAAATCTTATGTTATAAATAAAATTTAGTATTTTTGCGGTATAAATATTTATGTAATTGTTGAAAGTTTTTTAATGCAAAAAAAAAAAAAAAAAAAAATAAAGATTATGAAAACGGCAAAAGCCTCCCCACGTGTTGCTGTACGAGAACGGCTCACACGTGTAGTTTCAACTACGACACTCATTACTCGTCTCGAAACGCCTTCACTGTATTGCGCCCCCACCACCCATCATCCACATCAGTTTCATCCGTCCGTCCGTTCTTTTTGCAAGGCACCATCGAACGGCGAATAATGCCTCCTCGCCAGATCTAGGGTTTTCTTCCTCCTATGATTATAAAAGACGCCTCCACGTCCCGTTCCGGCCGCTGTGCAGCGTTGCTCTCTGGCTGCCCTCCCAAAAAAATACCAAAAAAAATCATCCATTCCACGATCAAATTAATCTTAATTTTTAAAAAAGAGACGTTTGATTTATCCCTTATCTGATATCTGTTATCTGATCTAGATTATTGGAAAAAAGAAAAAAAAAAAGAGGAGGATCGATTTGGGAGAGGTAGGGATGGCGCAAGTGCAAGTACAAGCGGGACAGCAGCAGCCAGCGGCGGCGAACAGCGGTGGAGTTGGTGTCGCCGGGCAGCAGCCGTATATATCGACATCGTTGTATGTCGGTGATCTGGAGCAGAACGTGACTGATTCTCAGCTGTTTGATCTCTTTAGCCAGCTTGGAAACGTGGTTTCCGTGCGCGTCTGCCGCGATGCCAACACTCGTCGCTCTCTCGGCTACGCCTATGTCAACTTTTCTAGTTCCCTAGATGGTGAGCACGAGTATCAATCCAGTTAGGTTACTTGATTAGTTGTTGTCTTCTATCGTTGCCGTGATTACTTGTTTGACAGTGGTTTTAGTTCCGTCTAAGGTTGTGATTTGCTGAAAAGGCCGGGGGGGGGAGGGGTTAGATACTCTTTTAGATTGTAGAGCAATTATATAACGATTAGAATGAATCATATCCAATTTGGTCCTACTGATGGCAGTAATGATGCACCTGTTTGATGTAGCTTGACATATTATGCTACTGGTATATTGGTGTTGCAATGCATTTAGAAGTTGGATCTTTTTTATATTGCTGGAAAAAATTTGATTAACCATCCGATCTTTACAGGACCAATATTCTGTTTGAATTCTATATTATGATGACAAGCCAAATTTGTCCTTTATCAGTCTACTTTCATGTAAAAGGTCCAGTGACTGGTTATGGTTGATCCCTCTCTCTCTCTCTCTATTCAGTTAGCTGCAAGTTTGCTTATTGTTTTCTAGGCTACACTTTAGCTACAACTTGTTATCTTTTGAATTTAAGTTTGGGCAATTATTTTAGCTTCTGCAATTTGTCATTGCAATTCATGTGATGTTACTTGGCCATTGATGTGCTGAATGAGGGCAATAGTTAGCTACAAACTAGGTATTAGGAGTGTTCCACATACCCTATATATTAAGACATGTTCCAACATTTTTTTTGAAATTATTATGAACTATGGTATGTTATAGTTTATCATACTCCATAACATTAGTTCAAAGTTCTTGTTAAAAATGTCAATAATGTGTTTAATAGACCATTGGATTGCATAGATAATAGCTGAACTACACATTTTGGCGGTCTGTTAGATGTACTTTTGGACCTGGTTTTAAACAACTGTGAACGACGAAATTGTAGAATAGAATAGAACAAATAATACTATAGTTTGTTAGGATTTCAATTAACTTGTCGAATGAAATCGATATACAATCCTATTAACCTGTTGTAGCTATAGTTTTGATCATTATCTGTTTCTTTGGATTCTTTTCCTTGTTTTTTGTTTGTATAGCATGTATGGGTCTGTTCTTATATCCATGATATCATGAGTCTTTGGCTGGTCATGTCTTTTGGTGTTGTAGAATGTGGCTGGATATTTACTGGATTGAAATATTCTTGGCTACTAATTGTGAGATTGTGCCTTTATCTTTCATTATCATTTAATTTTCATCTTTGGTAATGCCAGCTGCGAGAGCATTGGAAGAGCTCAACTTTACACCACTCAACAACAAGCCTATTCGAATCATGTATTCTAATCGTGATCCCAGTTCTCGCAAAAGTGGAGCAGCTAACATATTTATTAAGGTCATTGGTACTTTTTGTTGGATCAGTCCTTTAATTTTGTCTGTCATGACATATTTGTATCTGTTTTTTTTTTTTTGGCTATTTTCAGAATCTGGACAAATCAATAGACAACAAAGCGCTCTATGATACATTTTCGACCTTTGGTAACATTCTCTCTTGCAAAGTAGCCACAGATGCATCTGGCCAGTCCAAAGGTTATGGTTTTGTCCAATATGATAACGATGAGTCGGCACATAATGCGATTGGTCAACTGAATGGCATGCTTATGAATGATAAGCAAGTTTATGTTGGGCCATTCCTTCGAAAGCAGGAGAGGGAGGACAACAACGAAAAAGCAAAATTCAACAATGTCTACGTTAAAAATCTTTCAGATTCTACGACTGACGATGATTTACAGAACATTTTCGGCAAGTTTGGACCAATCACTAGTGCTGTTGTAATGAAGGACTCAGATGGCAAGTCTAAGTGTTTTGGTTTTGTCAATTTCGAGAATCCAGATGATGCGGCTCAAGCAGTGCAGGAACTGAACGGCCAGACTTTTGATGACAAGGAATGGTTTGTGGGAAAGGCTCAAAAAAAATCTGAAAGGGAAATGGAACTTAAGGAGAAGTTTGAGCACAAAAAAGAAGTGGTCGACAAGTACCAAGGTTTAAACCTATATGTAAAGAATATAGATGATACTATTGGAGATGATAAACTTCGAGATTTGTTTAATGAGTTCGGTCAAGTTACATCTTGCAAGGTAGTGCTGCGCTTATTTGTGTTGGTTTTGATTGCATTCCTCTCATTGTGCTTCTGATGCTAAAATCTTTTCTAGGTCATGCGAGATCCTAATGGTATAAGTAGAGGATCTGGATTTGTTGCATTTTCAACATCCGAGGAGGGTAGCAGAGCTGTAAGTAATGATAGTGGTTTTTGAATATATACTGTCAGCAGTGGTTCACACCTTCCTTCTTGCCAGCTTGCTGGGATGAATGGCAAAATGGTTAATGGCAAACCCCTTTATGTTGCCCTGGCACAACGGAAGGAAGACAGAAGAGCAAGGTTGCAGGTAAAATCTTTTTGACTGCTTATGGTCTTAATGAATGCATATTTGTAGATCTAGGTTTGAAGATATTTTTACCAGAAAGCATTGAAGTTGCACAGAGCTTTTATTATCATTATTTGGTCACCCTATCTTCAAATCCCTTTTATATTTAATATTCTTTATTGGAATTTGCGATGATTACTTAGACAAGGATCAATCTTTTTGTAATTGTTATTGTATCTGATTGTCAATGAGCTTTCATTTAAATTTTTGGTTTTTTCGGAAATTCTCTTTTGGCTGCATGTTGCCTAAAGTGAATCTTTGTGAAGGCATCACTCTGTTTCCTTTTAATAAAGATTAGAAGAAAATTCGTTCAATTTCTGATGGTTGCTTGTTCTCTTTAGTTGGTACCTCCCCTCTATATATTAATCTGACCTGACGAGATCTATATTTAATTGTATCAAGTTTCTCCACCTTTGACCTGGAATGTGACTTCTTTCTGTCGACTATGTTTGTTGTCATTATTGCCGATATTGCTGGAATCAGTCTGAAGTTTGACTTCGTAAAAACTTTTGTAAGAATCACTACTAATTTCTTGGAAGCAAGGAGAAGGAAATGTCTAGGTTAATGGAAGTAAGGAGAAAATGGGATGTCAGCAAGGCTATACTCTTGCTCTTTTTCCCCTTCCCTTCGTTTACTCTTTTCCGCTGCTTATGTTCTTGTTTACATGCCCGTGGAGAATTTGACTATAAACAAAAAGCAACTTTAGTTTTCGAATACTGTATTTACAATTTTATTTGAGAGGTGATATTTACTGATAGTTAATTAGTATTTCTTCAGCACTTTATGAATAAAGAAACTAGAGTATGGAATCTTTGTCATAATTTTAACCACGGGTTTGCTGCAACTTCATTAAAGCAAAGGATTGGTATTTCATGGATACAAGTAACTGGTCAAAGTGCCATATCATTGCGAGCTTGTCCGCATTAACGTATGACATTGTATACTCTATTTGTAGCTCCACTTGTACAACTATTTTGTTTTTTGGACTAGGTCGATGTTCATTGGTGGCTGAATGTGTGAACTAGTAGCATTTTAAGCTGTCTGACATATCTACTTTTTGTCATCAAGTATAACCGTATGACATGCATTTTCTTTCTTCAGCTCTAGATATATGTCATTATCCTAATTATCCTGGACTTGGGAGAAGTTCTTAAGGATGGCTAAAGTTTTGGACTTGCTGGAGACTGTATGTTTGCCATCTAGTCTGTGTTCTATGAATGCACTTAGAGCACCCGATATGATGATATCTTGTCTGGCACACGCTATGAAACTATATTTTGATTGCGACATAAACATGTCTTTGTCGAATGAGATATGATAAAATTTGGTTTTCCTATTTGGAAATCTTGGTGCCTTTTCTTTGCTCTGATATGTCATGTAGGTTACTAAGACTTTCTTATATATTCTCTATAATGAATTGCTCTGTATTGTTCCTTGTTGACGCCAATCTTTCAGGCTCAGTTTAGTCAAATGCGGCCGATGTCTATGCCACCTGCTGTTGCTCGTGTTCCTATGTATCCTCCAGGTGCGCCTGGTATGGGGCAGCAACTTTTCTATGGTCAGCCCCCACCAACTCATATTCCTCCACAGGTAATCATTAGATTTGATTTCACAGGTAATATTTATTAGATGTATGATTAACTAATAACTGTAAGTGTAGTATAATCAATGCATGTTATTCTTTTTTTTGAGAAAATAATGCATGTTATTCATAAGTGTATTTTTTTTTTCCTTGTGACCCAATCTTTCTTTGTTGGCTATTAGGAACTATCGATTTAAATATTTATTGGTGTGTCCATTGGGTCTATGATATGCCTCTTAACTTGATTTTAATAAAAGATAGTTGTCTTGTTTTTTTAGGACTCGACTTTTATGTTAGCTTGCGGAGGCTCTCTAAATTTATCTTATTTGTATGCACTCGGTAACATAGGTGTTGTGAGGCATTTGCTTCCGATTGTTATCATGTTCGTTGTTTTTCCAGTCTTCATTTTCCACCTAGTAATTGCTATTGTGTTGCCTATATACTGTACCGATTTAGAGGTGTTCATATACCGGTGCGGACCGAAGACTCGGACTGGTTAAAATTCGTATGGATTGCGGTTATATGTTGGAGTACAAATCGGTCCTCGGTCCGATCCGATCTAGGACTGGAAAAACTGCGGACCGGTCAAAGGACCAATTTAAAGCAGATTAGGGCTAGTCCTCTTCCAGTTCACGCTAGCCCACTTGCACGGAGCGCGGTTCGGCGAAGCATTTTGACCGCGGTCTCGCCAAGTCTCTCTTTCTCTCTAGCTCTCACTCATCACACCGCCCACCGCCGCCTGCCCACAAAAATCGCCAAGTCGCTACCCATAGATGTGCGGCTGATCCAACTGCTTTGGCGCTCGAAATCGTCAGCGCTGCCGTCGAAATTGATTGGCCCATGCGACGATTAACTGGCTCGACTAGATCACGGCTCACCAAGAAAGTTGGATCGACGATTAGACAATCGACCGAAGATCGCAAGGCTCGACGATCGAACTGATGATATGCATTGATGCGAGGAGGGCAGGGTCACGCGACGGCGTCGCATGCGACGATGAGAACCCATCCAAACTGTCCGGACCGGCTCCTTTTGCCTGTTTCTCGGTCCGGTTTGGACCGGTTCCAATCTAGTCCGGTCCTTGCTCCTCTCTTTCTCCGTTGTTCGGTCTTCGATCCGGACCGGTTGAACAGCCCTATACCGATTTGTTTGTTCGAGAACAGTTTAACCCAATTGAGCTTGATGCGTGATTTCCTGCAAATTTTTGAGATGGTGAGCTTGTTCTTTAAAATTGCATTTACAATTTACTTGAGCAGTTTTATGTAGCTTTGTCTTTTGCGCATGAAAAACTATCCTTTGTGATGGCAGGATGCTATAAATGCACTGGTGTTGCCTTTAGGATTTTATCTGATAAATTTGAGACACTTTCTTTCTACGCCCTGTTGGCTGTTATCTGGTTGAGTTGACTGACGGCAAAACAAATTATTCTCTTTACAGCCAGGTTTTGGATACCAACAATAGTACCTGGAATGAGGCCTGGTGGTCCTATTCCAAACTTCTTTGTTCATCCTGTTGTGCAACAAGGCCAGCAAGCACAACGTCCTGGAGGAAGGCGCGCTGGTGCTGGACCTGTACAACAGACACAGCAACCAATGCCATTGCTTCAGCAACAGGTGTGACTTTTGATCTTTCCATTGGTTTATCTTGCTGAGTAGGATCGAAAAGAAAAGAGAGCAAAATTTGCTATATCTTTTGATAAGAACTATTATCTTTTTTCCCAAGTTAATTTTAGGCCCTTGGGATAAACTGTTGTTATTACTTGGCCTGTAGATGCTTCCAAGGGGACGTATGTACCGATACCCTCCTGGCCGCAACGTTCCTGAAGTTCCAATAGCTGGTGTTCCTGGAGGAATGCTTCCTGTGCCATATGATATGGGAGGCATGGGTATTAGAGATACGGGCATGGCCCAGCCTATTCCTGTTAATGCTTTGACATCTGCTCTTACAAATGCTACTCCAGAACAGCAGAGAACAGTACGCAATCTTCTTCTGGCGTTAGTTTTTCATTTTTCTATTATTTTTTGTTTATTCTTTTGTTTCTTCTAGATGCTTGGGGAGGCCCTGTATCCGCTTGTGGAGCAGCTGGAGCATGAACATGCAGCCAAAGTGACAGGGATGCTATTGGAGATGGATCAGACTGAAGTGTTGCACCTGCTGGAGTCGCCTGACGCACTGAAGGCCAAGGTAGCAGAGGCTATGGATGTTTTGAGAAATGTTGCTCAGCAGCACGCAAATGCGCCAGCCGATCAGTTGGCTACATTGTCTTTGAACGATGGCATCATTTCCTGAGCTGCTTTGCTAATATGTTGGATCTTGTTTAGGCTCGATTCGTACAAACAAGTGATTTTGGTGACTCTTTAGTTTTATTTTGAGGGTTGTAGGTAGGCTATATCCGGGAGTTTTGTCCTTTTGTGCTTAAATTATCTCACTACCTTTTGTTTGAACATTTATGTAGGCTGTTTACTTTGTTTTGCTGATACATTCAAGTTTGTGTCTCTTTGGATTGTAGAAATGGTTGTGGTTATGATACTTTGCTTTCTGGCTGCCTATAGCATCTGTCGTTTGTTAATATATAGGCAATTAATATAAAAGCATATATTGTGCATATTTATCTGATATGGTTAGATTCCCAGTTAACTCACATGAGCAGCATTTAGTCGGTAGTTAGTATGTCTCTTTTGTTGATTCCGGAAGTATGTAGTACTCTCGCATTTTTTTTTTCTTTTTCTATATATTCCAGTGCATATTTAAATCTCTAAAAGACTCAAGAATCAGTCATTCCTATTTTCTTTTTATCTTTTGGGATTGGGCTTTTTACATATCTTTTCCCACCTGCTTTGGATGAGCATCATATTATCAGAAACCTGAAGTTTTAAGGAAGTTTCACTAAATCAACAAAATTCACAATATAAAAAGTGATTATTACATCAAGAAGGGTTGTCCGTTCGATATTAATCCGTCTTTATATATATATATATATATATATATATATATATATATAAAAGTTTTGGAGAGACTTATAATTTTTTTTTAAAGTAGGAATTAGTTTAACAAAGCTGCTTTTTTTTTGTGACAAAACCGATGTTTCTTTCTGGTCTCATTTTCATTGAGGCATGGTTTTTTCTTATGTTTCTCTGCAGTTAAAGACATCTTGTTTTACCAGAAAAAGACACTTTCTCCAGGGGTAAAATTTAGCCTTCCCTAATCAGAAGGTTGAAAGGTAATAAAAGGGCAAATAAGTGGGGCCCATACTTTAATTATTCGGCCTCAATATCTAACATGGAGAATTAAAGGCAATGAAAACATTGAATAAAAAAGGAGGTTTGTCGGAAAAGCACCTGCTTTAGAATACGTTGGCAGAAAGATCTCTACTTATTTAACTAAGTTATAAAATCACTTCAATAAATAAATATATATATATATATATATATATTATATATATATATATATATATATAATTTTTTTTTAAAATAAATTTTTATAAATCTTAGAATTTTTGCATTTAATTTTTTTAAAAAAATAGTTTTAAATAAATATTTTGACACTCTAAAATAATTATAACTAATCTTGAGAATCGAAAAATACTTATTTAGATGTATTTTTTAGAAAAATGTTAAAAACAAAAATTATAGAATACAACAAAATTTATTCTTTTAATATTTAAATTTTCAAAAAATATTTAGAAATATATATTTTAGATTGAATTAATAATTATTATGAAAGAAATAGGGAGCAATTTGTATGAATTTTGAAAAATACTTTTTTTTTTTACATTATCCCATAATGAAGGGAAAGAATCTTGACTCAGAAAAAAGGGTTAAAAAAAAGTAAATGAGAATGAATGAGGACAGCAGTGTTGTGTCGGTGTATTCTATATCACTCGTAGGCTATCAATCTTTATCTGACGAAGTTGGACCACAAGCCTTCATCATTAAACACCAATTTTCTTCCAAAGTGAACAAAAGTAGAGAGCCCCGCTGCTTTTTGGCACAGAAGAATTCCACATAAAGGTGTTTTATTTTTATAATTACATTTCAATTGTGAGCATTGAAGGCAGATGACAATCATGACCATGGAAATGATAAAATATCATTATTAAGATAGGGATGACAGGCGTCGCAACGTTAGAAATGATCTCATGAAGTCTTTCTATTCTGATTAAGGCTTCTTGCACCACGGCGAAAGGCGTAAACGCGTACGTGTATTTTCTCACGTGCGAAGGGTGTTCGGATCGTGAATAACCATGAGTAAGGTCCTCTCGGTTGAGCAGGATCTTCACGGAGTTATGAGGACAATTATTGTTCCTCAAAAAGAAAAAAGAAAAAGCTGAGCTTTGCATTGTTAAGAATAGGTTATACTATTTTCTTTCTCAATTATTTAAATACTTTCTTCTGCTAAAGTATATTTAAGTTAGTCAATCAATTAGGCCTACGTTAATTTTTTTTATTTCCTTCCAAATTTCAGTTATTTTGGCCTAACATATTGGCCAACTTTCTGGTGATACACTCTTATACCTACCTAAGTGAATGGAAAATATTTCATAATTTACCCACCTATGTGTTTCGAATATGATAACTTACGACAACCCAACCAAATTGTGCATTTTTAGTAACTAGATATCCCTATATGCCTCGAATCATTTTTTAAAGCACTGCTATTTATCAGAATCACACACAAAATATTAAAATATATATACTATATATTTCGATATATTACGTATAATTCTGATTATATCAGTACTATCATGGTTACAAATTATGACCTATGATTACTTTAATCTAATTTATCTTTTTTTGGCTTCTGGAGCAAGTTATTCCTTGGGATAATTGCAAATCAGCCCCCCCTATTTTCGGGGTTCGCAAATCAGCCCCCGAAACGCGTTTTCGGGGGGCTGATTTGCAAAAAAAAAAAGCAAATCAGCCCCCGGACGTTTCCGGGGGCTGATTTGCGCGACTTTGGGAAACGAGGGGCTGAAACGGCAAAGCCCCTTATTCCTTTGCCAGATCACTTTTGTTGTAGCATGATTATGTGTTCAGACATATTATAAACTCTTCTAGCTTACTAGACACTGGCTGATGCCATGAACTTATGTGTTTGATTTTGAGGAGGTCCTTTGACAAGCACCATATATAGCTAGGGTGACGAGTGAAGATTATCGTGAAAAAATTCTATATGTAATTTATCTATTTTTATCATACCAAATAAGTTTACATATAATACCAATTCATATTCTAACAATTAAAGAGTCCCAATTTTTCAATTCGGACGGATTCGAAAGTCCGTATTATTCTCTACGAAATATAAAGAAATAAATTTTCATACTCTTACGGATATAGTATTTATGGAATTCGAATATTAGACTTCCACTTTATGAGGTAAAAGTCATATCTGCCACGCCCTTGGCCCACTCATTAGAACTTGGATAAATGAAAAGTACACGAGTAAAACATGAGCTTTCCCAGTTTACAAACGCAAACAACAAGCAAAAGGACACATCATATGTAATTTCTATGCATGCATACAAATTAACATGTAATTACTATGCATGCTTTAAAAAAAAAGGAAAAAAAAAGAAGAAAAACTATTGTTAATGGAGCACTTGGAGACTATTGAGTACTCGGTTCCCTCCATAATCATATTCCCATGTGCATGTTTTACTAAATGGCGTACTTTAGCTTTCTATCATTGTTTTATTTAAAGCATGGGCTAGTCATTTATTTGCCGGTATGACTTTTATTTATGAAGTTATATAGTATTATGGATATGTGGCGACAGAGTATCATAGCTGTAGGGGACCTTAGAAAATTTTATTATTTTGGATTCAACTTTACGGGTCGCTAGCTACGCGTTTGTAAATGCTACGCTGTTAGGTCGGCGCCCGTGTGTTCTTTCACGTGCGACATGATATTTTTGGGATGTGAGTATCATCCTATTAGAGCCAAATAGTTGATTTCTTCTTTTTTTTTTTTTTTTTTTTTTTTTTTTTTTTTGGAGATAACAGTTGAAACTTTGTTGGTATGTGATATATATGAAACTTTATCGTGAAAAACTTATGAAAAAACCCCACCCTCACATATGTGACTCGGCTCGAACCTAGCAAGCAAATTCAAACATCGGAAGAAAAAAGAACTTGCAATGACAACGTCTTATCCCAAGTTGGGTATTTTTGGCCTCTTTTTGTAACAACCAAGGATCATAAGAAATGAAATAATATATAATACTGTTGATTCAGATGGCGGCGGAATGTTACAGTAGTAAAGGGTCTAAATTTTTTTTATTGTTCTGGATTCGACTCTTCATACCGCCACTTGTACATTTATGAATAATGTGTTGGCGGATATGTGAACCTGCACCCCTCTACATGCAACAAAACAGTATCGAATATCTTTATAGAGAAGACAGATGAGGAGCTTATTCAGACAGAGTTCTAACTGTATGTGCTGAATCAACATCTCTCTTCTTCTATCCATCATAAGAGTGATGTATTGGAACCACTAAAGTTGACAAAGCAATTGAACTCCCACTATAAGACACTTTGAGCTTTCATTATTACATTAATTATACAAGATAAGATTATCAAAACGGCATTTATGTTTTTATACTTCTATAATTTAAAATTGCAAATATAAACCCCTTAATTTGTTAATTGCTCTCGTCAAATTAACTATCATCGTCTTTCGAAAAAACAGACAGCTTTGTCACAAGGTCAATGGGGCATAAAAATGTATTTGAATTTGAGGGTATAAAAACGTAATTTTGAATTAGGGGGAGAGATCAAGTATGATTTCGATCTTTGTTCTAGAGTTCGAAGACAGAGTTGACTAGGAAGAGCACACAAACAATCAACGGAATAAATGATATTTTATATGAAAACCTTCGGCTAGACCGAGGTAAAACTACGGATCGTACGCAACCATCGAAAAATAATCACTAAATAGAAAATTATCGATATAATAATCTCATATTGAGAATCTAACTTCGCAGAGTCTTGGTTTCTCCTCTTAAGCTCTCTCTACTCAATTGGCTCGAGTACCGAGACTTCGCAACTCTAGAACTTTATCGCTACATCTAATCTGTGTCCACCTTTAGAAATAGTTCTCCCATCTATTTATAGGGAAGTTTGAGATTCAAATATGGTATAGATCCTAGATACCCGATCAATGCTTCCTCATCCCGTCACGTATCGTCTCATGGTCATTCTTGCCCGATTCTTTTCGGATTTGATCGATTTTTGCTTCTGGATCAACTCTTCGCTACGTTAATTCGGCCTAGTGTGGCATGCAACTTAGACTGATATGTAACAGACTAAATTTATGCTATATCAGGAAGCATTCAAACGCAAATGTCCCTTATCAAAATAATTGTAGTACGTTTAAAAGATGATTTCGATGTATCTAATTAGGAACATCATGCTTTATAATGATTTCGATGTATCAAATTAGGAACATCATGCTTTATAATTTGCTTGTGTTCTACTTCTCCCGGCCTTTGTTAGCTATAAAGGTGGGGCCGAAAGGCCGAGCATCCGTGCTTTCTTTCCTTTTTTTTATCTTTTCTTTTTGATGGATACTTGTGACCCCATTAATTTGGATTTTTTAAGTGGGCTTCAATCAAAGCTTCAAGAATTAGGTAAATGTACATCTTTCTTTATGATCTGAGCTACATGGTGAAAGATTAGAACATGAAACATTGAAAGGGGTATCCGGTTATCCGTATCGGAAAAAATGTACATGCACCGTTCTATTTTTATAGGAGTTGTCATAGATCTGCCTAAATAATTTTATGTAGAAATATTTTTTTAAAAAAATATTAATTTTAAAAGTTATAGTATGTTATGTAATTTTTTAGTTCTTTTTTTTTTTTAAATGACAAGGATATATCTAAAAGAAAAAGGAAAAAAAAAAAATCACAACATGAGATGGTTGCGACTAGAATAAGGGGTTGATGGACGGTTTAAATCGTATATTATTATATTACTTAAATCATTTGTTTATATATATGATTCGTTTCGAATCTCAACATTATCCTGAATAGAATATCATAATGAAGATTCTTTAACCACTGAAATAATGGTACTTCCTATCTATTTCCAGTTAGGAAGCAAAAATTTCAGGAATTTTGTCCAAAAATTCCAATTTTATAAAAGTTCTGTTGAACAAATTCATAATTTTTTAAAATTTAACAAAATCACTCATATATATATTAAATATAAGAAAAGTAAATATTGGTGTTCTCTAAAGTTTAGATGTTATAATAATTACACATAGGGGTGAAAACGAACCGAGCTGTTCACGAGTAGCTCATGCTCGAACTCGTTTAAACTCTGCTCGAGCTCGAGTATTACCGAGTTCGAGTACGGATTCAAACTCAAGTAATTAAACGAGTCGAGCCTAAGTATCGTGTTACTCGACTCGCGAGCCTAAACGAGCTTTTCTATATTATTTCTATATCATTCAAATATTTTTTGTAACAAAATTACTTAAATGAGTTCGAACTCGACTCAAACTTGATCTAATTTATGTAATCAGGCCGAGCTTAGTTCGATTCGGTTCAAATTCGGCTCAGTTGATACAATCAAGTTGAGCTTGAAACGAATTCGAACCTATTTTTTTGAGTTAAATTTAGCTGGAGCTTAAGCTAAATCAATTAGTCGAGCTTAAATTTAGCGGTGGTGGACACGTTTTTATCTCTATTTACACCATAAAAAAAAATCTACCAATCAGCACAAGAAGAAGGTGACCGTCCGTATTGTACCAAATTCTCAGTTAGATATTGCTCTCACCAGCACAACTGTTGGACGTAAAAACACAATTGTACCCTGTTAATGGCCCACACGTGTGAGAAGGCAACGGGTTAACGGCCGCGCCGTCTGGATCTGCTTGTCCTGGCGCGGGTAACGTACCATACGTGCGCGTTCCCACGCGGGGGCCGTGCGGACGCCGACACTCGCCATAAGATGCTTCAGCTAGCTCTCTTTTACTTTCCCCCAACCCACACTTTATAATTTCACAGCTTTTGCCCCTCGCCCCCACTTCACCTACCTCCTACTTCCTCCCCCGCTGCCACCGCTGACTCCGAATCAACTCAGAACTATATTTCTATCTGTTTGTTTTAGGAAAAAGAGGGAGATTTGAGGATTGAGAAAGGATCGTGGTTAGTAGTGCGTTTTTTTTAATCCCCTCTTATGTAGATAAGTTGAAAAACAAGACTGGACTACTCACTACTGTTGCCGTTTCTCTCTCTTTCTTTCTTTCTTTCTATTTTGTGTTAGCAAATGGTGTGGAGAAGATCAATCTTACTTATGAGCTAAGGAGAAGTGGTTCTAAGCTGGCCCAAGGTGAGTTCCATTTGCATGCATGCAAAATTTTTTGACATAGTTTTCCGGATGATTATGTTTGCTTGTTAGAAGCAAAAAGTTGCTATTTTGAGCAACTTCTTGTTGAATGTTTCAATAGGAGTTTTATTTGTTGTTTACTGCTGCTTGTTAAGTGTTGTATTGTGGTTAGTAATGACATGCGACTTGCTTTATCTTCCAAATCACCAAAATTTCTCAAAACATGGAAATTCGTTCAGATTTCTTTTTTTTTTTTTTTTTTTTTGGGATTTAGGATCACTAACTGGAATTAGATATGGTTTTAGATAGGCAAAGTTGGCCAGTTTAGAGACATCTCTCTGATTGACAAATTCGTACTCAGAATTTTGTATTTGCTTCCCCACAATGCTGGAGTTCTTCACAAAAAGAAGAACAACGAATTTTCTGTATGTCATATTTGTTCAGTTTCTAGTTCACCGTAGTTTGAGGATACAACGTTGTCTTTATAGAGCAACTTCTTGGTATTTGGTTTTCGAATATATCCGAAGTTGAACTTCTTCAATGCTCATCATCTAGCATAAAGCTATTATGTTGCTCTAGATGTTTCGTTTTCGCTGTCATTCAAAGAAAAATCTGGCGGATGAATATGCTTAATGTTGGTTTTGATGTTGATAGCAAATTAGATCATCGGCTAACTGGACTTGTCATGAAATTGATTTAGCAATTAAAATTTTTTATACCAAATACCAGGTCCATAAGAGTAGACTGGTAAAACATTGTTCTTCCTCAGTGGCGGATCCAGAAAATTGCCGCAGGGTAGTCAGAATCAAGAACTCACGACTGCAGCGGTGGCGACCAACGTGTTTCGGTATTTTGACATAGCTAAGAGTGAAGTAAAAATTGGATTGTCACGGTATTTTTCAAGTTTTATTTTTTAAATGGTAATAAATTGTATTTCTGCCGGGCTTAGAAATTTTATGTAGATGGTGTTTAAATGTATATAATAATATATGCAAAAGTTTACAAGCTAAAATATATTGCTATTAAAGAAAAAAGAGAAATGCTTTACAGCCCAACCAAACACCAAAAAAATATTTATCAGAAAATAAAAACAAACTTATGTGAGCATATCTTTTGAAAAAAAAAAAAAAAACACAAAAGTTGTATATTTTAATGAGATTTACAATTTTCATGAAAATCTACAATTTTTATGTTGAAATTTTTTTTAAAAGATATTTTTAAAAATATTTTATAGGACTCTAAAATTTAACATGTTTACAAATATTTAAAATCCGTCGCAAACTCGTTAAATTGTGAAGCCCCAAAATGCCTATTTTGAAATATTTTATGTTTAAAAGAAAAATTCAACATAAAAATTTAACACTTTATATATATATATATATATATATTATATATATATATACACACTATGGTAGCCAAGGCAGGGTAGTCAATTGACTACCCTGCCAATGAGCTGCCTCCGCCACTGTTCTTCCTCATCTGCTAGTTCAATGTTTTTCTATCACTTTCATGCTACTGTTATTATATACAGATGAAGTTAATCCTTGGAATAGTAGGGTTCTTAGTTCTTGAAAAAAGTATAAGATAACCTTATCTTTTCAATTAGTAAATTGCTAAACTGAAGCATGGAAAACAAGACATGGCTTTGGAGAAGGAAACAATCAACTATTACTGTGAATGAAAGTGCTGAACCTCCCTCGGCAAGGAATGGAAAGGTACTTTGAACTCACAATTTGCATACTTTTATCTACCCCACTCTTTTTTCTTTTCCTTTTTTTTTTTTGTTTCTTCTTTTATCTCTTTTCTTCTTTTTATTGAGAATAAGCCCTGTTTTCCATTTTGACCGTCTCAGTTAGAATGCTTGATAGTAGATTGCTTTTGACACCTGCCATTTTGTTTCGAGAAATTCGGGCACTGCCTGCATCCACGTCCCAACCCGTCCTTTGGCGGGGCATGTCTCCCAGTTAGATCACTTTTTAAGCCTTAACCTCATTTTACATCTATTATGCAGCTTCTGGTTCATTTATTTAATAATGTATCCAACAATTATTGAATTGTTGTTTAACATCGGAGGATGCTCATAATTTCGTGGAATGAGTAAAAGTTAGTCGGGAAGCTAAGCTATTGAGTGCTTGAAAGATGTGGCAGAAGATTTACAACTATAGTAGATTCTGTGCATGAGTCCTACACATTACAAGATGTGGAAGAAGATCTCATTGCACATAGCAGAATAAATGAGTTCGGATCATAAGAAAAAAGGGCCCATGTCTCTCATACTTTAAAACTATAAAATGTATAGATAAATATTTCATCCAGGAACATTGACCGTCTATAGGGTTACTTAAATTTTGAAAAAAAAAAAGTTATGACTCAGTAAATATTATTTTCATAGTTTCACTGATTTTAAGGGCCACGATGCTACTTCATTATCTAAAAACAGATGCCAGCATTTGTAGCCATGCAACTTTTTAGAGTAGAAATACAGATATGTGCTTAACTTTTTCACCGGAATTAGCATAAAAGTGCATGTGATTGAGCTCGTAAAATAAGAGTGATTTATGTTCAATGTACAAGTTCATGGCCAAAATAGCCGCAAGCGTAGTGTCTCTTTCAAATAACTTGGTGTTTCTGCTTGATTATCCAAAGAAAGCTAGAGCAGCAGAACTGGAGAAGCTCTTGGAAGACTTAAATGAACAACTCTCTTCTGCTCGTGCTGAGGTCAACATTAAAGATGGCATACTAAAGAAACAAGCAAAGGTTGCTGAGGAAGCAATAGCAGGTTTATTCAATTTTTACTGCAGACTTTGCTTGCAAAATTTAGATGCTTGGTTTTCTGCACTTCAATTTGCTTTTACTTTTTTACTTTTTCTCGAAAAAAAAATTTCTTTTTACACCTTTGTTATGTATTTATGACAGGTTGGGAGAAGGCAGAAGCAGAAGCTGCATCTTTTAAACAAGAACTTGATGATGCTTTGCTTCAGAAAGCAACAGCTGAAGCGAAAGTGTTCAATTCTGAGGTAGCTTTAAACGAATGCAGGCAGCAGCTTTCTGCCGTTAAAGACTCAAAACAGAATGTCATTGACGAAGCTACTGTACAAATATCAAAGGGGCAAGAAAAATCACGAAAACTAGAAGAGAGACTAGCAGAAGCCGATAAAATGCTTGCTGCATTTGATCTTGAAAATAGTAATATGAATAAAAACATCGCGGTCAAAGATAAATTGATTGAAGAGTTGAGTCAATACAAATCCCAGTTGGAAGCAGAATTTGAGGCCTTGGTGGCAAGGCTCGACGCGTCAGAGAAAGAAAATGCTTCATTAAAGTATGAGGTTTGCATGCTGACCAAGGAACTAGAGATTAGGAATGAAGAGAGAGACTTCAATCTTAGATCAGTAGCAGCTGGGCACAGGCAACACCTGGATAACACAAAGAAAATCGCAAAGCTTGAAACAGAATGTCAGAAACTGCGTGTCATGGTTCGTAAAAGACTACCCGGACCAGCTGCTTTGTCTAAAATGAGAAGTGAGGTTGAGATGCTGAGCGGAAACTCCCCTGAAACGAAGAAGAAAAGGTCGCCTACTGTAATGGAAAATAAAATAATAGAGAGGCTAAGCATAGTTGAACAGGAAAACAAAATTCTAAAGGAAAATCTAAGTAGGAGAAACAATGAACTCCAGTCCTCACAAATGATGATTGTACATGCAGCTTCCAAATTATCTCAAGCTGAGGCTCTAGTGGAGGAATTGTCAAAGGAGCAAAATCCTCTAGCATCAATATCCGAGGAAATTTGCAATGAAGACAATAAAAGCACTGCTGAATCATGGGCTTCTGCGTTGATTTCTGAGCTCGAGCACTTTAAGAGTGGAAAACCAGCAACACCATCATGTCATACAGGAACATCAGATATAAGTTTGATGGATGACTTTCTAGAGATGGAAAGACTAGCTATTGGAGGTTCACCCGTCAGTCCGCGGCAGAATAGCTCGTTGGCAGTTGCTAAAGATTCTGACGCAAGGCTGGGCATGTCCATGGAACTAGTCCCTCTTAGTAACCATCCATGTCCTATAAAAATGGAGAAGTCTATAAGCAGGATCGTTGACCTTGTTGAGGGAATTATTAGGAGATCAATGACGTCCAAATATGACCAGGAGTCTGAAAAGGATGAAATTTCTGCTCGCGAATCTGCAATGTTATCTGGATACGCAGCTCACGCTTTTCTTGTGAAGAAATCAGAACTCATTGCTATACTTCAACATTTCGTCCTTATTTGTAATGACATGGTACATCGAAAAACTAACAATCTGGAGGTTTTTGTTGGTGAATTGTGTTCAACACTTGAGTGGATAGTTGATCATTGTTTCTCACTTCAAGACGTGTCAAACATGAAGGAAGCAATCAGAAAGCGCGTAGATGTATGTAAATCACAAAGCGACGATGAAATTCAGTTAAGAAGAAATGATCATATTTCTGAAGTGATTGACATCGAAGCATCTGGAGGGTTGGAACTGGAAAAGAGAAGGTCCTTGCTTGCAAACATAAACAACTCACAAAGTATGGGAAATCAATCTCTGATTAACGAGCATCGGAATCAGAAAAAAGTACTTCCAATATGCATGTCGAGATTGAAAGACTAAAGGAATTAAACAGAATCATGGAGGATAAAATTGAGGATGAGAATTTGATGAACAATGACCTGGATGCACAGCTGAGTGCTGCAACTGCAAAACTGAGTGAGGTCTCTCAAAAATGTTCATTCCTTGAAGTTGAACTGGAGGAGAAGAGTCACCATTGTGAGGAACTAGAGGCTGCATGCCTCGAACTTCAGCTCCAGTTGGAAAGGTAATATTTGCATTATATTTCAATAGATGTCATTCAGAATTTTAAATAATCTGTTTCTTAGTGCCTTTTTTTTTCAGTGTCGCTTCTAAAGGAGCATATAAATACGAAGAAGTGCTAGAAGGAAAGAAACTAAGCAATGTAAGTTGATCTGTCATCCACTGAACTCATAACCTCAATCTTCATTAACTTCTCTTAAGAAAACTAAAAGATAATTCGTAGTTAGATCTGAAAATAAACTAAAAATACTGTTTTTCAAAATCAAAATAGTATGCCATACATTCAGACATGTTCCGTCGATTTTTTTTTTTCCTATTTAGTTTTTAGGGGATGCTCATCCTCCATCTGTTTTTAACTTCTTTTTCCTTTTTTTTCTTCTTTTTTTTTTTGAGATTAGCGTGGGAAAATCCCTGCCCGTAACCGGCCCTTTCGAGCGACCGTCGTAACAGGTAAACCACGAGTGGCACCGATCCCTGTTCCACCAACCGAGGGGTCCCATCCTTACGGATAGCACAGACCCTGGTACACGCCCCCGAAGTAACCTTAAATCAGGGCCCATTTTACTCCCCACGAGGTACAGGGGAGTCTCCGACCACCACACCCTTTTTAAAGGACGCCCCTGGAGTCAAACTCGAGACGTTCGCTTCGTGAGGCGAACGCCCGAGCCGCTCGCGCTGGGGGCGCGGGACTCCTTTTTCCTTTTTGTTTAACTCTTTTGAACTTTTTTTGAGTATGGGTTTTTCCATCATACACAAGGACAATGTAAACTTGCTGCCAAGAAAAACGAAGTTGCTGGTGAAAGTAGAAAAATCAACTAAACCTGAAATTTCATATGACCTTGCATGCAGGAGTTTGAAATTGCTGCAGCTTCAGAAAAACTTGCCGAATGCCAGGAAACCATATTGAATCTGGGAAAACAGTTGAAGGCCTTGGCTTCCCCAAAAGATGCGATGCTGTTTGACAAGGTGATAGTCACGCCTAAGACGGAAACTACTTATTGCATGCAAGCCGAGGGTGATCCAAAATCTGAAGAACTGAGATCCCCAAAGACGAAGGAGATTATTTGTTCCGAGCCACAGAAGCCGCCAACAGCGAGTAGCAATGCAAGCAATAAGACGATAGGCAGCATGATACAATTACATTCAACTACCAAGAATAATCCGGGCACTGATGCAGTACGACTTGCGATCGTGCCTAAAAGGCCGAAAGGAGGAATTAGTCTCTTCAGGAGATTTCTATCGAGAAGGAAAAAAGGCAGCAATAAGAATTTAACAATACCGTAGGCAAATCGTCGGTCTGAAATGTCGTTCGTGTATTTGAAGAATATCTATTGTGGTGCTTGTCTGGGGTTAAGAGCTTGAGGATCAAAGTTGCTGATTGTTTTGGTAGTATGATGTGAAAGTGTTTTTTTTTTTGTTTTTTTTTTTTTCCTAACAATCTGTGTTACACTTCTAAGATTCCTGGATGTATGGGTTTCCACATTTTCAAAGATATTTTCAGAGCAATTTGCATTTTAGAGGGAAATATCACCAGTGCTGTAACTACACTTCTTAAGATTCCTGAAAAGTATGAGGCCTTATTTTCCATGATAATTTCAGAGCAATTGCAGCAGAGGAAATTTCACCAGTGCTGTAACTCAAATAGAAAGTAAGCAGGAAATTTCACAAAGCCCTGTCATTGGAGGATATTGTTTGGTCAACATATAATACATATGATGGAATTGCTTTTCCTAAATTATACCGATAATATTTCAGACTTTGAATATAATAATTATAGATACAAATTTTTTAAAAAAAAAAAAACTTTGAACATAATAATTATAGATTACGTCAAAAAAAAATTCATATTAATTTTATTATAAAAATACTTATATAATAGTAAAAATATCCCTATCATAAACTTCGAAATAGCGGTTGATTCATTTAAATATATTGGCTGATTTGTGGTTAATATGTAAGTTGTCATAATATTTATCAGTTGCAAGACTCTATAAACCATATTTTGCCCACAGCATCTAGGACAATCAGTGGGACTTCTGGCTTAAAAATTGGAGGTCTTGAGTTCAAATTTCGCAGGCATCGCCTATAAGAATATTAGAAGGAAAGCTCTTTATGTAATCCGGGGAGGATGAAACAGGTCCTCTGAGAACCTGTCCGGCTCCTACAAGTAAGGATTTGTCTCCTCGGCTAGTAAAATATAGGATGCTTTTATCCGAGTGATTTACCTGCTATAACATTCACTCATAAAAGGGCCGGGCAGAATTTTTTACGATAATTAGAAAAAAAGTAAAGAAAAAAAAAAAACAGAACAACCATTTTCTTTTACACGAAAAGATGCCGATTATTTACAGCAAAGCTCGTTCTACTGCTTCTTCAACTGGAGCTTAGCATACCACACTTTTCCAATACAGTTGAAATTTAGATACAAGGAATACATCTTCACTTTCCTCAGATCTGATTCGCAAACAGCGCGGGCAAATTCGCGCCGTCGCGGTGGTGCCCGACGGCGGAGGGCCACAAGACGTCGCCGCTGAGCTGCTCGAAGACGAGGCGGAGTGTGCGGTCGAATCGGTGGCGACCTTGGCGGTCGGGGGCGATTATGCGATGCAGGCGGAAGGCGAAGAGCGTGGCGGCCTTGTGCAGCGTGTCGCAGACGCCGGGGAGCTCTCGTACTCGGGGAAGGTAGAGGTTGAATGGTGTTAGCACCGACGCAAGCCGGATAAGGTGAAGCAGAGGGATCTTCACCGCCGATAGCAACAAGGCCACCATTTTTTCTCTCTCTTTCCCTATGATCTATTATCACTGTACGTTACTGGTGCTCCTATATAATTACGATTGACTGCAACTTTAAATGGATCAGGATGAGCATGGAACAAATTTTTGCGGACCCAAATTTATCCATAAAAAATTATAAAAGAATAGATATATTTCAATGATATCACAAAACTGAATAGTTGAAATATTTTGGTTGGTCGAATTTTGAATATGCCTTGTATGAATTGTACGTCGTAAAAAAAAATGTCACTGATAAAATTTTCATAATAATTTTAAAAAAAATTATATCTTTAATTTTTTAAATTAATATGTAAATGGTGAAATAATTTGATAAATAGCAAACTTATAGATAATAAGATAAATTTAGAAGTACATTCCATAACGAGATATATATATATATATATATATATATATATATATATATATATTCTTCCTCGTACCTCCTTCAATTAGTATAATGTTTGCCAAAAATATCTAATAATTGCATTTTTTTTTTTAACAGAACTGTTAATGTTCTTGCAAATTTAGTCTATAACAAATTTTTATGACAAAAGTTGATTTATGGTATGTGTTACTATCATTTAATATAATGCAACTAGCATTAATATTTTTATTAACTTTCTTATTATTTCTATCTCATGTTGGTTAAAAAGTTATTTCTATTATGGTGTAATTTGATCATTATAAAGTTTATAAAAATAATATCGGATACAACAAATACAATTTATAAAAAATTTCTATAATTCTCATAAAATGTCCAAACATCACGAAGTTTTTTATTATTATTCTAACATAATATTTGATATTTTTAAAAAAAATCAACTTCAAAATTATAAATTATATCGAAATCTACAACTTATACTTCAATTTTTATAAAAATATTTTAAATATTTCAAATAGACCGATGTAAATTTAATAAAAAAATTTCGTAAGTACTGTACCAATGGACGGCCCATATTGAAGCTGCAAGTGATTACCGCATGGAATTATCTCACATCAGAAAAGGTAAACAATTATATATCCGATATATAAACGTTACTAGTGTACGTGAAGCGGATATGAGGTTCGATGGTAAAATTGAGATGAGTGCTATCCGATAATTTATATATTCGATGGTCGTACCAATTAGACTAGCATGAATATAATTTTTTCATAAATCTAAAAAATAAAATAAAATGTGAATAATATAAATAGATTTCAATTATGCAATAATCATCATAAATATCTGACAAACAGCAGTAATTATATGGTATACTTGTGGATTATTTTGGATGCCAAATAACTTAATCGGGCGCATTGAGATTCAATATAGGAATCCATAGCATTATAGAACAGGAGTACAGGGTCAATTAAATTTTGTACCATATATTTTCGGCGAAAAAGTGTGCGAAAAAGGCTTGTTGATCAATATATTTTCGGGCTCGGCGAATTGGATTATAACTTACGTTACTTAACATCCGCACTTTTTATTATTTTCAAGTGACCGGTGGCTGGAAGGATGATATACTTATATGTAGCATAAGTATTACTCAAATCTAGAAGTTTTTTTTATTAATAGGGATAAGTCGATCCAAACAATTGGTATAAAGATTTGGATGGTCTGAGCCATCATAATCATTATACTGAAGATTGCTAGATATTATACTGTACGAGTAAGACCAACGCATGAGTTATTCTTGGTAGGTAGTGGTTTATAAATAATTACTCACGAGTTTGAGTCCCTTTTAGTGTAATATATGATAGAATTTTTTTGAATTTTCAGAAAATATTCAAAAGGTTGTAGCTTATATGTGTATGTATTTAACGACGAATAAAAGGATATAAATTTAATTATCTGATCAAAGTCTAAGAATTGTAGTTAGAAAATTTACAGTTATAATTAATCAAATAATTTAATATATGTAGTACGAAATATTTTATCTTATTACTTCAAAGAAAAAAAAAAACAAAAAGACCAAACGCCAAGTCTGCAGGATGCCGAAGTTGACCGAGTCAGGACTTGGAGGCACGTGCCAAAAAATGTAGTAGAATGGGCCAGCATATCTTCAGGCTTGCCAATTGGCTAGGGCTTACGTGGCTTAACATCGTTAGCCCTTCTAAACCAACATCAGCACATCTACATGCAATTATCTCTTTTACGATAGAAGTTCCGCTTGTCTAGTTTTAAGGTGCACAGCACAGCACTTGATAATATATGATCGTATCACTTCACTACATATGAGTCATATTGGCGAATAAAATAAATCGATCATTGCAGTTTTAAAGTATTTTATCAAAAGAAAACAAATAAAAATAACTCAATTCCTTTTTGTTTTTTTTTTTAATAATCAGTCACTATTTCTAATATTCCTATATAGCCGCAGTCTTTGCTGATATAGTGATATTTATGCTGTTATATCAGTAAAAATATAAATTGATTTGAAAGTTAGAGGTTAACTTAGGAAAAGAATTTAAAGTTTGATTAATTTGTCTTTGTTTTTAAAAAAAGCTGTTAGTCTAACATCTTACACGTGCCTCATTGGACGTTAGTGATGAAGTGTGACATGATATGTTATTCTTTTCCATATGCATATATATGATGCTATATTAGCCACATCTGACATCTCTATTACCTAAATTTAATCTAGAAATCGCATCTAATGGATGTATCATTTGGGCATGTTTCTGTAGTATTTTGGATTAATTTTTATAATTTTGATTGATCTCTCCCAAATTAATTCTTGTACTTTAAAACATCTTCTATGTTTGCCAACGTGATCGCATGCCATCAACATCAGTAAATTTTTTTGAAAAAAGTGGATTTAAAATAAAATAAAAATAAGATTTGATTTGGCTGATACATATTTATTCCATAAGTTTTTGAGTTAATTTGGGCAAAGTATTCGCTATGCAGCTGTTCTGGACAACAAATAGTCCGTTAAAAGTACAGTGTTACAATAATTAATTTATATCGTCATAATGGGAATCTTTTAATACATAATAAGTTATTTATGTCGAGTTGGTGCTCCCACCTTCAAAAAGTTTTGATCATTAGCATATTACAACCCACAATCATACATTTATCAAAAACAAAGAAACTAAGCAACCCCACTTTTTTGTAAAATAAAAACAAAGCAAACCGCATTATATAGAGAGAGAGAGAGAAGAATCACAATATATATACCCTTTTTTAAAAAAAAAAAAAAAAAAAAAAAAAAAAAAAAAAAGATTGTTCCTCCTTTCCTTTCTTCCTTCCTATGGATTCTCCTCTTGAGTATGAGACGACAACATTAAAATTTACAAGACCAAATGTGTACCTACGACGACGATCCTCCGGCGACCAACGCCGTTCGGTTGGTGCAGAATCCACCATCGCCGCCGTGGTGTATAACGAAATGCGCTAGCTGTCCCGTAGCTCCGACTAAATTTTCATTACACAGAAACTCCTCGCTGCAAACTTTCTCAACCTCCCTTTCATAGTCATGCACGAGCACCTCCGTGGACCCCGCCGTGGTGGCGGAGCGTGCCATCACAGCGGCGGTGAATATTGCCGATATCCTTCCAGGCGACGCCCCGGCGTAGCCCCTCGGCCCATCGACGAGTATAACGTCCCACGATACTTCGTATAATTGGTTCGGAAGATCGTTGACACCCAACCGACAGTCGGAGAACAATAGATTCTGCACCGGCCGGCAGTCGCCGTGAACTTGTTCCCGCGCCGCCCTGAGCAGATCATATAGTTCACTAACCTTAGTAGTATACGCGACGTCGTAAGCTTCTAACCCTGGATGTCGTTCTTCAAAGCGATTCATGTAGTATTCGTTCTCGTCGATGAAGACTGTTCGCCCGCCGTTGTTTAGGGCTCGCCAAAGAAGGCTTTCGCGACCGAGTCCGAACACTAGGAGGTTGCATGGGGAGCGGCGACGGAGGACAGCGGAGATGGCCTGGATTTCGTTGTCGGCCATGCGGCCGCCATTAGCGTTGGACAGCGACGCCGTAGATGCGTAGTGGATAAGCGCGTCGAACACGTGCGTAGGCAGACCAGATTTAGAAGATTGAGTGACGGCGGCGGCGGTTGCGGAATTGGAGGTGGCGAAGGCGGCAGTGGCGGAGAGAAGGCGGGACTCACGGCCGGCGGAGGTGGTAAGGAGAATAAGAAGTGAAGCAAAGGTGAAGAAGGAGACGAATGCGATGAGCCAGAGACGGTGGGAGCTCAACAACCCCGACAAACCGCCGGCTTGCTTGTGAAACGCCGGCGGCTGCAGGAGGATCAATCTTGCGTTGCTGAAGCCCTTCATTTTTGTTTGTTTATGTCTGATTAAATCAAAGCCAGAACACACACACATATATATATATATATATATATATATATATATATATATATATATATATTTATATTTATATATATATGTTCGTCTACGGCTGACGGGATTGGAGAGGGTTAGATTTGGACACGGCTCCCCTGATTCGGCCGAATCAGGGTGTAGGAAACGGACGGCCGAGATCGGCCGATCCGTAAAAATACGATCTCGAGATTTCGTATAAAACTTTCGTCGACTTATTTGACCTATTTTTAAGTATTTTTGAAAAAAACTTTGAACTACAAAGTTATAGATTTTGCTGAGATCTACAACTTTGTAGTTGAAACTATTTCGAAAAAATGCCAAAATACATATCGAAATGATGATCAAAAGTTTTAATTATCATTTCGGTATGTATTTTGGTATTTTTTCGAAAAAGTTACAACTACAAAGTTGTAGATCTCATCAAAATCTATAACTTTGTAGTTCAAAGATTTTTTCAAAAATGCTTAAACATAGGTCAAATAAGTCGACGAAAGTTTTATACGAAATCTCGAGATCCGTATTATTACGGATCGGCCGATCTCGGCCGTCCGATTTCCTACACCCTGATGCCTCAGCATCAGGGGAGCCGCGCCCGTTAGATTTGAAGGACTATTTCTTCGGCACTTCTCCTGTAGTCTTCTTTTTTTTTAAAATAAAAATTTGCGTCAAAAAACCTTATTTTGCAAAACCTTTACAAGTAATTAGTTCCTTTTTGTTGAAATTAGTGATATATATATATAAACACAAATTTTATTTAAAAATATATTTTTGTGTAATCCATAACTTATGCGTTTAAATATTTTTTAACGAGTAAAAATTTCGGAGTCTCGAAATATTTTTTTTGAGATTTTTTTTTTTAAAAAAGTTTATATAAAAGATGTAGTACAATTAAATTTATTTTTAAACATATATATATATATATAGTGATATTAAAAATCAAAAATTTATTTAATATGCGGTACAAAGTATAGGTTAATTTATTATTATCCCTAAAAATGTGACGTGAGATGGTCGGTTACTCACCTAGTACTTTATTTATTTTACAGGATGATCAAGAAATTATAAGAGCTATAAACTGAGGCAGTCCTTACAAGACAAGGCATCAGGATAATGACATACTATTCACTTGGATTCGTAGAAAATCTCGATCCACAACGACTGGATCCATAAGTTGGTGACTTGGTCATCCATACCGCGTACGAGTGAACGAAGTACTCAGCTCAAATCGATTCTTACATTTTCAACCTTTTGAAAAAAAATCTTAATAAAAAAATGCAAAGTGTTCCAAAAATCAAAAACTCAAGTTTAATTCTCCGAAAAATATATTAATAGATAAAAAAGAGAAAATATACTAATTAAGACGGGCATGGTCACAGAACATATACTTTTAAAAAAGTGGTTAACTTGGTAATGGAGTAAGCGAAGACATCAGGTGGTGAAAGGCTAACCACCGCCACCAGCAGCAGCACCAACTTTGATTTGTTTCATGTTCCTTTAGAACTTGCTCGTGTTTTATTATTTTTTTTTATTTTAATGATTTTATCCCAGCTGTTTAGACGACGTGCTTCGTCTACCAAACTTGGCCAAGAAAAAAAAAAAACATGGCCAGATTTACGTGTTTTCTTTTTCTAGACCGTTGAGTTTGATACTTTTCAATCGGATACTGAACAATAAATGATAAATCATTCCAATGAGATATTACGGGAATTTAAATATCCGACATATCTTCATAAAAAATAAAATTTTAGCCTTTTTCTAATATCCTATTTCGTTAATTAACTGAATTAATACTGATTGTTATATTAGATATTTTTTTGTGTCCGCGTTTGGACTTTTTAATTTTGAAATAGCCATTAAGAGAATATATGGAGAAGATTCATTTGGTCAAACGTGGAAACTAATAAAAGTATTTATGACCTGGCTTTTTCATCTGTTAATTTCATTTCGACATCCATCAATTGCAATAGCGATCATTTAAAACGTTATGGATAAATATGGGACTCAAGTGATTCGTCGGATTTATTGGCCTAAGACCACCCATATAGCGTTTATTTTATTATTCCAAAAGTTTTTATTTTTAATATTCTCGTACATAACGGTGTTACTTTAAGATGCAATATTTTTAATATTCTCGTTACATAACGGTGTTACATAACAAATATTCGATGCTAATGATAAGTATTTTCGTGGAATTTATGACTTGGATAAGGGCAGTTTCATCATTCGAGATTTGTTTTGAGTCACAAGATTGCCTTCTGGGCAGGTCCTTTTCTTCGAGCACGTTAGACAGTCCACCTGCTTGCTCAAATAGAAAGGTTTAGAGATATATATTGACATATTGTGAGCAACAAACTATGCAAGGGATATATTTTGGTGGTTGGTTGGAACATTTAACAACTTCATCAAAATTCTAGAACTATAAACTTTGCGGAAAATATTATTATTAGATGAGAAGTGGCTTTCACCTTGCCGATTTAAGAAACCATGTGAAGTTCGGGGACAACTAAGTTAGCTGATTCGAAGTGACCGTGATATCGAGGTGTGTGTACACTTTCTAGATTCACCTTCTTCATAAATTAGTTATTTGTTGGATGATTTTTTTGATATATTATTTTATATTTTTTTTAGAAAAATTTTAAAATATAAAATTGTAGATCACATTAAAATCTATAATTTATAGTTCAAATTTTTTTAAAAATACTTAAAAATAGATCAAATAAATGGACGAAAATTTATATAAAATTTCGTGATCCGTACATGCTGATGGATTGAATCCGGATGGTTAATTTTTCTACATCCAATTTTCTTTGAATCAAAAAACACCCGCCCAACTAGGTTAGCTGAATCGAAGTGGCCGTGATATCGTGGTGTACACTTTCTAGATTCACCTTCTTCAGAAATTAGTTATTTATTACAGGACGATACAATTGGCATCACTTCTACAAGATAATAAAGATTTACAGGACAATATCCTCTTCTGGCCAGAAAGAAAAAAATTATATGATGTTTTTGGAATTTATTTTCATCACAATAGAATAGCAAAGAAGGATTATAGCACTGAAACATTGACCTGTTAAAAATAATAAATAAAAGTTATAAAATAAATTATCTTTTCCTACTCGTTTTTAGCAGCAGATCAAGTAGCAATATTTTCCTACAAAACCAACTAACAAAAAAAATTCTAACTTTCAATTGCGCAGATGATCTTTGCTGTATACAATAATAATATTACAGTAGTAAGTCCCGTCATGACGGAATTTATAGAGAATAAGATATAGACAGCTATTTTTCAGAAGAGATTGTTTCTACGCACAATTGCACTGCTGTCCTTTCATATTGTTGCAACATCACTTAATTATTTTATTTTATTTTATTTTATTTTATTTTTTTTGTAATTAAGAACTTATATTTAGCATCAAACAATGTTTACATCACCAGCTTTAGAGACTGAATACAGGACTCCAAACTACAAAACATATCGAAAAAAAATATGAACTCTAAATCACATCTTCTCATTCCAAACATTTAAAAAAGTCCATGTCCATTGAGGTCTTCATTGAAGTCCATATCCATTGAGCACAAATCCATCCAGACCAGTTCTTCTAAAATCTGCTAAAGTCTCAGCGCATAGAATACAGCAGAGTCCAGGTGAATACAGAGTTAATCCAGCACAACATACTTCCACAGGTTTCATTCCAAAACACAGATAATGCTATTTCAGTCAACCAGTAGGATCTCAGTCATTCCAGCACAGCATAAAAACCTCAGTTGACATTACTATCACATTTATTACCATCACTGAATTCCCTCCAACAGTTCATCTACAAAAACAGTTAACAAAGACAGCAGTATCCTTTCCAGATTTGAATCAACACAAGTAAATAAAAAGATCACAATGTTTATCTCAGTACACACATATTTCAGATTTATAAAAATACTAGATCAGAAAGCTAAAGGTCCATTAAAGACACATTATTAAGTGAGGGAAACATTTAAAAAAAGAAAGTATTTTGAGGATGGCATTTTAAAAACAATTAAGATATCAATCAAGGGATATTCTAATCCAAGAGGAGATAACATACGGTCTCGGCTCTATCTAGTCTTACTTAGATAATCATGGAAGTAAAAGCCCTTCTCTAGAGAGCACCCACATAATCTCCAAAATCCTTTTTGGGGAAGATACTATCCGATTTCATGGACTTCGAATACTCGGGACTTTATTTTTTTTTTTTTTTTTTTTATTTTTTATTTAAATTTTACTTTAATCTTTTAACACTTTTTAATGCATCTTTTAATGTATTTTTGACGCATCGTCACCTTACACCTTTAGTAAGGTTTTGACAGTATTATGTTATTTTTTAACACCATCACGTTAAAAGTAATACTTTGACATCATTCTGATACCTTTTAATGCATTATTGATAACTTTTGACATCTTACACTTTATTACCTTTTAGTAAGTTTTTAAACTATTGTGTTAATTTTTAATATCCATATGTTAAAAAATAACATATTAACAAATTTTTGATAACTTTAATTAGCTCCACTTCCACGGTATAAGATCTCTAGCATTAATCAACCTAGCATCATCTAATTAGCTCAATAAATTTCATAATTTCTTTCAAGCTCCACACTTCGATTTGTATTGAAATCATGTTTTCAGAGAACAATATCACCCTGAAATCTATATAGCTCAGCAAATTCAGCTCTCTTGTTAGTTGCAATCGCAAAAAGCTTAGCACGGGCTAATTAATGATCTACTAAAATTTGATTATGCAGCCACAAATCCTGCCAAAAATTAACATAGGGCCTATTTACCCATCATTTTATGTGCCGGATGACACCAAACATACTGTCTGGCACGTGCCTGATCCATGGGGATACCAAACAGAGATAATGTTGAACCGACCGGCATGGTGTCGGACGACTCAATTTTTTATATAATATTGTTCATCTTTCTCGTGATATTAGAATTATTAATTTTTTATCTGTCACGCAGCGGAAGATGTTGGAGGTCACACGCCTGCGTGAGACCTTATACGAGTCGCGTGCAGCGACAATTAATTTTTTCTTTTTTCTTTTTACTTTTCAGTCCTAAAATCAGGCAATCTAACTCAACGAAATCATATAATGAACATCTTAGAAATAAAATCAAGTTGTTGATATGCATAATAAATATCTCAAAAACAGACTAATTTATACAAAAATGTTTATTATTTTTATCTCTAAGACAATGATTCGATATTGTTGACCACCAAATATTATCCAATAATTAACTAATGAAAATAATCAATTGAGATACCATTCTCGATATTGCAAATATTGTATGTCACGTAATCGTGCCTATGTAATCCTTTTATATTTCTTTGTAATTTTTTAAGTTTTTTTTTATTATATATATAAAATAATAATTTATTATCAGTACAATTAGTAAGCTCAGCACGTCTCGAGTTTTAAATTTATCCTCGGCACGAAACATAAACCTTTGTATTTACCAAAGTTTTAGAGACATGAGCTGTATGAACTTCTTGACATTTAAATACACCTTCCACTAGCAAATAAAACCATGTGATATGGTGGACAAATAATGTGATAATATGTATAGATTCACGCTTATATAAGCTCTAAATAAATCAGCAAACTCCGTTTTCTTTCTGCAACAATTGAGTTCCGCGAGCTTCCGACTGAGTTCAACAAAAGCATGTAGTTTAGCTCTCCTCCGATGAATCAAACAATAACAAGCTATATATATATATATATATATATATATATATATCGGTAGGTAACAAAATCTTAGACGCCAGTGGCGAGGACATCGACAAATGATGCAATCAGACCGATTCACAATATGTTTGCACCTCAGTTCAGATGGTGGAGCTGGGTCGTGGCCATCGGGAGAGCTATCAACATGAGCCACATGCGTGCGAGATTTTAAAAAAAAAAACACCATGCTTCAATAAGAACACATAAAAGCATATTGACTAATCAATAACGAAAATTTCATTAATAAGTCAGTTGAGAAAGAATAAAAAGGAATATGCGCCATTATTTGTTATTATGAGTGACATTTCTTACGAAGGTCGGGCTCCTCCCAAACTATCCCTAATTCGGTTTCTACAGATTGTCTGCCTCTGCTCCAAGCAACAGCCTATTATGGGTCAGCTCAGTCCGCCTCAATTCTTTTTTTGATATTGTTTTCCTTAATGAAGAAATGTGGCCAATTGCTATATCACTACTGTTAAAAAAAAATCTCATGATTACAAATATGCGGTGTTTAAATTGGTTTATCCTGCCTTATCATTGTGGCGGATATGCGCTTCCGCATTCTTCCCATTAGGACCTCTGCTTCTTCTTCTTCTTCTTCTTTTTTTTTTTTGAGATGACGAGGCGAAGTCTATCTGGTCCCAACCGGAACCATTTTTTAACCGACAAATATCGAACCACTTTGGTCCGGCATGCGGTCAGGTAGTAAAACTCCGGTGTGCCACCGCCTTCGTACATACCGTTTGAAAACTCGGCGAATACACTTATCTTACAGCCATCCAAAAAATCGAACGAGTGCGCTCCCGCAGGGATTTAAACCCGGGCGCTCGCTTCCTGAGGCGACGCCCATGCCGCCCTAGCTGGTGGCGGGGGGCAACCTCTGCTTCTTCATGAGAAGCCTTCAATCCATTTATATGAAAAATTGACTGAATCTATAAACAAGCTTGTAAGTTACCTTCTCTTTTTTCTTCCGTTAGGTGCCTTCCCAATTCTTTTTAACTATAGCAAATAAACCTTCATACTTTCGTTATCCTCATGCACTTTGTCGAAGGCCTTCAACTATTAGAGGTGAAAATTCATCATCACCTCACCCAACTTTCTGGTCATTTTTGTATTGACTCACTGTTTCATCCATTTTGAAGTTTTTTCTACAGTCATCTTCACCGACTCGCTATTTCTTCACGAGGGGAGTCGTATTGGGTAGCAATAAAGCTACTATACTCCTATCTTACCGTGACGATGTGCATCGGAACTTATTTTCTCATCAGTAACACGAATAGACTACGATTGGTGAATTCACTCCAATGCCTGCTGTAAAAAATAGGGATGCCTAGGAAATGCACCCGACTCAAGAGGAGGAATTTGGTAGAATTCATAACGTGGTATCAGAATTAAGTCCCAGTTAAATATGGGAATTCTAAATGTTTGGTTTACCCAGTGGGAGGAGTCACTTCAAGCTTAGATTTTCGTTTAAGAAGAGCATGTATAGTTCTTGTAACGCATGCAAGCGAGGTTGCAAATGTAAGATAGAAAAGATGTAACACACTGGTTCGGTGGATGGATGCCACGTGCCAAGCCAATAAAAAAGTTAGTTGTGAACTAACTTTAAAAAGGTCCCAAATTTTTAATTGACAATAACTTAAGATATCAGTAACTCTGGAGACCTCATTTGGTCAAAAGTGAAAGTATTTAAATAGTTAAGCGCTGACGAGCGGAGTGTTATAGAACCAATGGATGTGGTGCAATATTTTAATAGTTATCTTTCAGTATTACACTGCCAACTTAGCGTATGAAGGCAATGCGCATCCGTTGGATCATTCATGACCTAACTATTAATCACATTAAGGTGCATCCGTACATATAATATGGAGTACAACTAACTAAAGATAAAGAATATGGTTACTTGATTATTTAAAAAAAAAAAAAAAAACTAATGTTTAATAAAACTGCCGAAATCCTGAATCATCAATCACAATCCATCTATTGAAGATATCCTATAATAAATTGTATATAAACTATGGATGCAGTCCCTACACCCACTTACAACACCTACGTCCGAAATATATACTAACTTGTATTTTTACAAAAAAATTCCAATAAAAAGTTTGTAGATTTTGATGTTATTTATAATTTTTATATTAAAATTTTATTTAGAAAATAATTCTAAATTGATATTTTAGAATTTCAAAAGTTAATGAGTACAATGGATTCAGAATGAATTTTAAAAACTGTTTTAAAATTCGTTAAATTTAGAACCTTAAAACACCGATTTAGAATTATTTTTTAAAAAAATATTTTAAAATGAAAGTTGCATATAATATCAAAATGTACAATTTTTTATGTTATAAATTTTTTAAAAAATTATAAATTGGTATGTATTTCAGATATAAATACAGTAAATAGATGTAAAGAAGGATGCCAGGACCTGTATCCTATAAACAATAACTAAAATTAACCATCTTCCAACCCCAAATATATAAAATCAAACGGTCCTTAAATAAAGCCACCATTGCCCGCATTGCCAAAATAAACGATTTCCTCAACTATTCTCGTGTGCCGCCGCAACTTGCGCCTCTCAAAGTTCTTTTAAAGAAAAAAGAAAATAAAGTGGAAAAACAAAAAACAATTAAATTCTCATTCTCATCCTCTTTCTCTTTCTTCTCGGCCTCCTAAAACCTCTCCCCACCGCTCCCCCTCCTCCATTTCTATTTCTCTCTTCTCTTTCCCTCTCTCTCTCTCTCCTTCTCCCTCTCCACTGTTCCTCAAATCTGCTTCCCTCTTCCCAAACAGGAAGCAGATCACATTTTAAAATTGTATTCTTTTTAATAGATCGAGTTGGAGAAACTTAAAGCCTCACAAATGGGTTTCAGGCGGCTTCTGGCAGCGGTGCTTCTCCTGGCAGCTGCGGCTTGTGAAGCACGATTGACGGCGAACTACTACGGGAAATCCTGCCCTAATGTGGCTAAGATAGTCCGTGACGCGGTGTACGAAAAACAACGCCAGACGCCGACGACGGCTCCTGGCGCTCTCCGCCTATTCTTTCACGACTGTTTCGTCGGCGGTTGCGATGCGTCGGCCCTGGTATCGTCCAACAATTTCAACCGCGCCGAGCGCGACGCCGACATCAATCTCTCTCTCCCCGGCGACGCCTTCGACGTCGTCAACCGCGCCAAGACCGCTCTGGAACTGGAATGCCCCGGCATTGTCTCATGCTCTGACATTCTCACCTTAGCCACGCGCGACGGGTTGACGATGCTCGGCGGACCCTTCATCCCCGTCCGGCTCGGCAGAAAAGACGCCTTAGTGTCCACCGCCACTTCCGTCGAAGGCAGTTTACCACGGCCTAATATGTCAGTCACCGACATTCTTCACATCTTCACTTCCAAAGGATTTACCCCACAAGAAGTCATCGCTCTCACAGGCGCTCACACAGTCGGGTTCTCCCATTGCAGCGAGTACGCTAACAGAATTTACCATTACAATGGCGGAAAGCCGAAGTCTTTCGACCCGTCGATGGATCCCCGGTACGCGGCCGCGTTGCAGAAGGCGTGTGAGAATTACACCACGGATCACACCGTCTCTACTTTCAATGATATCATGACCCCTGGGACATTTGATAACAAGTATTTTCAAAACATTCAGCGAGGGCTGGCTTTGCTCGCCTCTGATCATGCTCTCGCCGTCGATCCTAGAACCGCAACTTTCGTCGATCTTTACGCTTCAAATCAGACGGCGTTTTTCGCCGACTTTGTTAAGGCGTTCCAGAAGCTTAGCTTATACGGAGTCAAGGTTGGCCGGAAAGGTGAAGTGCGCCGCAGGTGCGATCAATTCAATAACATCTAAACCTGAAGCATCTGCTATCCATTAATCATAAATTTTCATCTGCTGATTGTTCAAATTGATTAAAAATTATGCTTTTTTAGCTACTATCACCATGAATGGTTATCAGAATTGCCACTGTTCTGATCTATAGATGTATAATTATTAGTGATGGGAAAAGAAGGTGGGGAGAGGTTGAGGAGTAAAAGTTTCTTCTTTTTAAGTCTCACAAATGCAGAAATCTTCAACATACCATCAGATGCTTATTTATGGATCATGTGCTTTGATCTCCATTGTATTTGTGTTATCAATAAATATTATATTTTATGTTGAGTATCTACTGGGACACTAACTTTGTGTGTATTTTTAAAAGAATATTTGTCAAGAAAGATCATGCTTTTTCCAAACCATGAGAAATCAGCTTTGTTCGTTTCAAAAAGTTCCATTTCAGGCCTTACTCTTGCTGACATGACAGTACGTACCACTGCACGTCTGCTAAAAGTGAAAGACTTAAATAGAAAAGATGTTGATTTCTTATAGTTTTGCCACCAGTTTTAGGACGCGGATCTTCTGCTGCCTAGATCGTTAATCTTGTCCAGCACTTATCTTGATATATATTATAAAATTTTTGATAATTTATTTGAATCTATTTTTATAAAAAAATTTAAATTATAAACTTATAAATTTTAATATTATTTATAATTTTATAGTTGAATATTTTCAAAAAAATATTAAATAGTATATCAAAATAATAATTAAACTTTTAATTATTATTTCGGCACACTATTAGTATTTTTTTTAAAAATATTGAACTAAAAATTTATAGATCTTAAAATATATAATTTTGTAGTTTAAATTTTTTTGTAAAAATACTTATAAACATATCAAAATGAGTTGTCGAAAATTTGTATAAATAAATAATATTATACAAACTTACGGTAACTTATTTGACCTAATTTTAAATATTTTTTTAAACTAAAAATTATAAATTTTAATTTGATTTACAATTTTATAATTAAATATTTTTCGAAATAATGCCTAACAGTTTGCCGAAACAATGATCAAATTTTTTATTATCATTTTGGCATAATTTTTGACATTTTTCGAAAAATGTTCAACTACAAAATTGTATATCACATTAAAATTATAATTTTATAGCTCAAAAAATTTCGTAAAAATGCATAAAAATAGATCAAATGAGCTGCCAAATATTTTATTCTACATCTCAAAATATATGCTAAATTTGGTCGACGGCCATGATCGTGGCCGCAGTGGCGCATCGCAGGCATGCGCCGCAGAGGATCTGCGTCCGCCAGTTTTATGAGAAAATCCTTCATATCAGTAAAACATGGAGGCCGAAATCGGAAAGGGACTGATTTTTTATGATTTTACGAACCAGTAATCTTGAGAAAACCCCTTTTTTATCATATTTTATTTTGGTCATCTTTACTGTTCACTGTGAAACCTACAAGTGCAAGCTGTTCTGCCTGGAAATTACTACTTTTCATCAGCTCACACTCATCCAGGGGTGATTTCATATAACATCATCGATTCTCCATTAATTTTATAGCACTGTAGAAAATATTGCGAACACTGTGACGGCTTCCTGGCGACGAGCTGGAGCAGTGTCCAGGACATGCCATGCTGTCCATTTTCATTCATTTTTTTAGAAGGCGCCATGAATTCTCCGACAAGATAATTACTTTCACAGGCAAGAATCCCCATCTTCTTTAACTTGGTTTAGCTACTGCTGTAGAAGTTCAGAATGTCGAGATAATTTGTCAGCAAGGTGCAAATGTTTGAAAAATATTAGGGGCATTTGAATACTTTTATCGTGGAGGACTGATATGGCATTTTCGAATATAATTTAGCTGTTCTGGGTCAAAGAGGTCTGGATTGGTCAGCACAATTTCAAAGAGCACTCAACTCCGATAAGCTTCTCGTAAGTCCTAAACTTGACGAAAGCTGATCATGCTGGCACTGGCAGAGGATAGTGCTGCATCCTAATTTTTAAGAAAAAAAACTACTCTCTACCAACCTTATTACAGCTAATAGGATAGATACAGATACGAATATAACTACGGATAAAAAATATAGAATATAATATGAATATATAATGTAATAATTTTTTAAAAAATAGGATATAAATACGGATCAGATATGAGTAAAAATATAAATAATAAAAAATAACATATTAAGTATTTCAACATAAAAATATAATAATATTTAATAATAAAATTTATATATAATAAAATTTTTGATATTATTTAGATATATTTAAATAGTAAAAGTCTAATTATATAAATAAAAATAAAAAATATATTATTTGAATATTTAATATATTTCTTTCCAAGAAATTCTAAAAAAAATACAGATAAACGTGTCGAATGTTTCTGTCTCGCAATGGTCGATAGGTGTGTCTGAAATTTTTTTTTAAAAAAAAATTTTTGGACGCATATATAGCGTGTCTTTTTGATATGTCAAAGAGTATCGTATCGAACACTGTTCAAAATAGTATGTACCTGCTTCACAGCCTTACACAATCAGAAGAAGCTTCAGTTTTTTTAAGTTAGAGTAAATGATAAATAAATTCTTACTTTTCAAATCTTTTCAAATTCAGCCGCGGACGAAAATATTTGTCCAAGTCAGGCCGAAAACTCAGCTTCTATTTTTAAAGATTTCAGGTAGACCCCAACTAGCCTGGACCAAACGAAATTCAATTCTCTTTGATTTCATGTTCTCTATGGTTCAGGTCAGTTTGGGCTATAAACATTCGGGTCGGAGCGGCTCGCATTGGATGACGAATGCTCAACCATACTACCAACACCGGCTGTTAACTGCATTGTCAGCTAAAAAGGTCCATTTATAGATCATTTTACACCATACATTATTATTAAAAAAAAGGGCCCTCAGAGTCTCAGACTCTGATCGAAATGCAAACGCAAACAGAGAATAACTAAGAGAAGATTTCAACCAAAAATTTAGTTGTTTTAAGTAATTTTTCAAAATAGCATTTCAGTGACTCATGATAACTATATATATGAATCCAACCCCTAGTGACCATGATCAAAGATCCTCCTCAATAGAACATGGCAAGTACCGGAATATTTGCAAACTGTATCCAGTATATAATGAGTTGGAATTGTAGTACCCTACTCAATTTTAGGTTAGAGTATATATATATATATATATATATATATATATATATATATATATATATATATATATATATATATATGTACACGTTTGTGTATGATGTACTTATACAATCAACATATTAGTAATCCAATAGGAGAATTTAATATTCTTTTCTCTTTTTCTCTTATTTTACTTTTTATTTTTTTTATTTTTCATATATTTTTTTAATATTTTTTTGTAATGAGTATCATATATTGATATACAATAAAAATGATTCGACCTTATGTTATATTTGTTAGTGAAATTTTGTCATTTACTTTTAAAAATATAATCTATGTATCATAGGAGATCACACTAAGAAAAATTTTAGATCTGCCAACAGTTGCTACTTTTAATGCCAAAAATTGGCACAGGGTGAGGAGTCCGTAATTTTCCAGATAATTTGTAGCGGAGAAAGGCGCCAAATTGGGTGTGAAAATGCAAGGTCCAAGTGCATATTTAAATCTAGCTCGATTTTGGTAAATATTCTAGAAAAAACGGACACGTCGAACTTTTATCTTGTGCAGTATCCGATATGAACGCGCTACAGATAACACAAAATACGTGTTGGACACATCACGAAAGTGTATAAAAATAAAAAAATAAAAAAAAATTCGAACACGTATGTCGGACACGTCAGACATAACTGTCAGACATGCATATCACGTTTTATTTTTATTTTTAATTTAAAAACAAAAACTTTTTTTTTATTTTTTTAATAAATATACTACTATGTAATAGTAGTAGTATATACTAATAAATAATATAATATAATTATGTATTCAAATAGTATATTGATCTTATTTTTGTTGATGAAAATTGATTATGGCGGTTTAAGTTTGTCTAAAAGACATCAAATATTATATTATGCATAGTTCTATTATTAGATGCTATTGTATTTTCAGATATTTAAATATTTAATATAAATTATTTTTTAATTTTTTATATTTTATTACCGTGTCCGAATGGTATCCGTATTCTATCTTTTTAAAAAAATTTTTTTTTTTTTTTTTTGGTAAGTAAGTTACTTTGTATTAATCCAAACAAATAAACGTACATCAATTTCAATACTGAAAAGTTTAGCTCAAGATATAGCCTAATTACAAAACTTGTGGAAGAAATAATCTCCATGTGTGTGCTAAATTCCACTCTCCAACTCGATTACAAATAATTTCCTTATATCAGCTTCAGAACCTCTGTAGATCCTCATGCATCTACCTTCATAAAACTTTTCCTGGCAACCATTCTCTCTGCAGCTTTTATTAACAGATCAGCCATAACTCAGACAACCAATTCTTCATTTACAGTTATGTAACAACACGAAACTTTCATGGATGTGCCAAGTCAAGCTTTCATTGCAAACTTTTACCTGCAAAGTTAAGAGAAATTTCTCATATAACAGATCTTCATTCTCATATATTTATATAGACTAAATGGGTAAAGATTAACGGATTTAGACTATATGTAAAGGATCAGAACCTATGCCAACAGTTTTAATAGAATTCCCAATCTCAATACAAAGCAGGAGCATAGCCAAAAAGTGCGTCTTATTAATATCAATTAATTCACAGAAAGCATGAGCAAAAAAAAAAAAAAAAAAAAATTTATCTTGTTCTATATCCTTGCCTTGTCGTATACGTTCTTGTAGTATTGTGTCTTAAAGTTTATAAGGATGAATTTATAGTTATTCCAAAATAATTCTGAAAATGATTAGAATTAGAGGGTAAACCATTAAAGTAGTTTGTGGACACCACTATGATAATATTGCCCAATCAATTATCTACTGCACATCATCCATTACATAGTCTCGTACACGTAATTGATCTGGATGTTCTGTGATATTTATGTACTATCGATACATTTTCTTCTAAATAGTTGAACACCGCTATTTTTTAATAGAACGAAATAAAATTTTGGTATCTTAATTTTTAATATTATTAAAAATATTATATTTAATTATAATTTATTGGTCCGTATTAAGTTGAGATTGTGGTTAATAAATAAAATATTGGTCTGATATTCGTTTTGAATTAGACGTAAAATACTAGTATCATTTATGGCCATTATATTAGCAACTCATAGCTAAAAGTTCGTTAAATTATCTATTTTTTATTTCAGAATCATCTCATAAGATTTAAATTTATGATGTGTGCTTTATGAAACACGGTATTTTAGATCTATAGATCAGTTAAACAACACTGTTAATGAGTTCTTTTTTAATATAATGGCATGTGGTTCTTCTAGTACACAATGGAAAAAGAGGGAGAAAATATTTTTTTTTAAAAATAATTTGTAACTGTCACTCTTGCTATCTCTTATTATCGTTCCATTTAATTCTTATAATAATATTACTTTAGTTGTACTTGGGGTTGTCTTGTTTGAAATTTGCACTTTTTAATTAAATTTTATTTTAAAATCTTAGTGTTGTAATAATTAAAATTTATTATTATTTAGTTTAATTGGTGCTGCTCCAGTTGAACCGGAATGTGGAGTCGTAATAGAAGATAGGAGTGTAAGAGTGAGATATACTTACGATTTTTTTTTCAAATAATTGTAAAAATATTTTATTCATAGATAATTTATTTTTATACGATCGTAATAATAGATATATCCATAAATATTTTATTAATCAAAAAATTCTAACTGTTCAATCTGAATAGGTTTGAAAGTTAGTATTATCGTTAAAAAAATATATAAAAAAATAAATTTTGTATATATCTATAGATAACACTTATAAAATTTAAATATAAAATATTTATTTTATAACGTAAAAATTTTAACTATCAGTACTAAATATATTCATGTAATGAACCTAGTCGCTGTGCATTATGCTGCGATGCTCCGTGAGGCAACATAACGTTCTGGATTTTTATATCTAATCCAAATAATCTTTTTCCATTCTTTTCCCTCTCTCGCGCACGCCAACCACTCGCGGGAAGCGGTAGCAACAAGCATTCCATGAATCCATCGATGGCCATGTCGTTCCTCCCTCTCCATCTCCCGCTGCCGCTTCTCCCCACAGGAATATTTCACCGTCGTCTCTATTCCCAATCCAAATCTACCCATCTTTCTCCATTCCAAACCAGCTGGAAAACTCTCTCCCCCGCGGCTTCATCCGGATCGCCATCGCAGCCTTCGTCGTGGTGGGAGATCGAGGAACAGAGATGGTTGCGCGAGGAGCAGCGTTGGCTGCGGGAGGAGCAGCGTTGGCTTCGCGAGGAGTCCCGCTGGGCTTCCGAGCGCAACGCCCTACTAAACGAAATAGCCGCCCTTCGCGCACGCATTGCCGCCTTCGAGATCTCTGGAGGTGGAAGCCTACCTGTCCCGACAGTGAAGCTGCCTCCGCCGCCTGCAGCGGCCCAGTTGCCTCCGGCCGCAGCGCCTGTGGAGGCAGCGGAGGTGAAGAAAGTGGTCTTTGAGGAGAAGGGGAAGAAGAAGAGGAGGACGCTCAAGCATGGATCGGAAGGAGATGATGTGAAAGAGATGCAGGTATGCACTGTTCCGATACTTCAATTTCTGATATACATTGAGATATTTGAGAGATAAGGCGGGTTCTAATCTCGACGTAGTTCACAAGAGTTGGTCTTCTGGTGTGCTATTAATTTCAATGTAGTATATGTCTTCTACGATTGTTATGAGAAAGAAAAGGTGCTATTAGGAAGTCCGGAATCCTGATAAGTACATAGTTGTCCTGTCAGTCTCTCGGTCATGCAAAGGGTGCTGTTTCACAACGTCACTTTGGACCTGACACCGAGGCATGCATGGTAGCACCTGTTGGTACTAATTGGTTGCGCCAGTCGACTTCCTTGCTCAATGGCTACTGTCATGTCAATCTTGATGAAAACATGGCTAGAATAATTCTGATGACCGTTGCCATATGAGACATGGTTTCTACAAAAACATGTTTTGGTTCCACATGATCAGAAAAAAGTAGTATAAAAGGTTAGAATAGGAAGACATTTCTCCTTTCAGTAGTTTCTACTTTGTAAAAGTACAGTTGTTTTACGGATATTAAGGAAGCAGTTCATGCTACAAATACCATTCTATAAATCCTTACTGATCATGAGAAGTAATTTTGGAGGAGGATCACATGCATAAGATAGAGGATTTAGCTGTAGGTATGGAGTGGAACAAGTTAAACTAAGATCAAGAATTCATTATGCACTTCATCTGTAATTTGATAAAGGAGGACTTCTTTTTGGCTTCTAATATAAGCAAAATTTAAATCTTAATTAAAGATCAAGGTAGAATTTTATTTGACTTTGGAAGCATTTGTGTTCGTTTTGATATTGTACATAGTTCATAACTTGTTCAATAGTTGAGGAGTTAATGCTTTTCTTATTAGCATGACTGAATAGTTGATATGAATGTTTATAAGCACGCCGTTTGTAAGGAAAAGATGAGCGTGGCTTGTAAAATGTGGAGAAGGCTTTAATTGTGGAAGTCTAGTATTTAAACTTTGGGTTACTTTCCTTTTTCTTGAGCTTTCAAGTAATAAGGTGTGTTTTCATGGATTTGATGGTGTTATTATTTTCCATTCTGTTTATCTGAAATGGAGTCTCCAAAAAAATGCCTTAAGTGTACCTTTAACCAAATCCGTTTATGCTTAATGGTTTTAAGGACCTTTTTTATTTGAGTTAGGAAGGACTTGTTGCCCCCGCGGTTTTTTAAGGCTAACAACTGCAACCATTGGTTTTTAAGAATCTTAACATTATTATTGATATTGCTTGGTTCTTTAGGAAGCTTTGCAAAGATTAGGATTTTATTCAGGTGAGGAAGATATGGAGTTTTCCAGCTTCTCCACCGGTACAGAACGAGCAGTGAAAACATGGCAAGTGCGTAATTTACTTTTTCTTCAATTGGTAATTTTATAGTAAATATTTGATTTTTGGCTCATGTTTTCTTAAGGGCAGAGTATATAGCTAAATGTCTCCTTTTTTCAAGAGTTTCCAAGATGCTGTCATTAAATGCTTCCACAGGCATCTCTAGGCACAATGGAGGATGGCATTATGACGGTCGAACTTCTGGAGAGACTGCTGATGGAAAGGGAGATTCCAAAAGCTAGCTCAAACGAAAAGGTAGTTAATATCAAAATCAGGCATAATAGATGTGATTTCTTGCATCCCATCATGAATCATTTTTTACCTTTCATGTGCTTGAGCTGTTTGTGATTTGGCTTTCACATTAGGTCATAATTTACATATATCTAGTCTGTGTCTGGAGAAGTTGGTGTAGGTTTAACGTAACTACACCATGAAGTCTGTGATCAGTGTAGTTTTAACGTAACCGGTGTTGGAATTTGCAGAAATCAATGCTTATACAATGAATATGCACAGGATGGATACATATGGTTAAAATGTAAGCATCACACACTGAACTAACATCACACATGCAACCGAGAACAGTAAAAAACTATTGAAGCATGAAATTGCATAGTAAATTTAAGGTGTTTGTAAGACTAAGCTCTAACTATTTTTATATTTTCATGTTCGCCGTTTACAATTTCTGGAATTTGCTTCAAATGTTTATACAAAATATGTGAATTAAATTTCTGCTGTAGGATAGTGTCAATGGAACAATAGTTGCTTCAGTAACTGAAGTAGCTGAAATACAACAAACCGTCATTAAAGAAAGCAATGGTTCAGAAATTGGGTTGTCTCAACAAAAAGTATTTCTTATCGGTGAGAACAGATGGGAAGACCCATCAAGACTCAGAGACAGAGATAAGTCCACTAGCAGGAGCAAGACCTCTGTCAAGTGTTTATCCTGTCGTGGGGAAGGCAGAGTGATGTGTACAGGTATTATTATAGGGCTTGCTGGTTATAGTAATTTTTCTGAAGATTCACTTACTTTTAAGTGCACTTTTGAACTCCTACATCATACATATCTTTACATATCCACATATTAGAAAGCGAAAAAAGAAGGAAAAACACTCCTGTAACCAGTTCAGTCATTGAAAACTACATGACATCATCCCTGCTGTTAGACTCCTGCAGATTTAGCCTACAGTACCATTTAACACATCTGGCCATATTATTCACTTATCTAACTGTATATGGAAGAGTCATGTGCTTAAAGATGCCCTGTAGAAGCTTGTTAAATCATCAATGGTGAGTTACAAACTTATCTGCATGGCGGAGCCTTTTAAATCATTCTAATGGCCAATTGTAGCTGTTAGTGCATTGCAAAATGGGTTAGTAACAGTCTATGGGGCAATGTTAGTGGAAGTTGCACACAAGGTACAAGATGGAGCAGTTGATCCACGTTTATAGGAAGGATCAACGTGAATGTAAGCTAGCTGCAAGAACCTTTTTTTTGAGATTAACGTGGGGAAACTCTGGTCATAATCGGTCCACTTTTGTATAACTGTCATAGCAGATAAACTCTCGGGTCCCATGTTTCACCAACCGAGTCCCAATTTTTCGGTCTAGATAGGCCCGACGGCTCATGTTACCCTCAACAGGGTACAGAAGGGATAAATCTCCCACATCCTTGCAGGTGGTGCTTGTGGGTTCGAATCTGAGATATCCACTTCATGATGTGGAATCCCCAACCATTCCCCCTAGGTGCCCTGGGCTGCAAACACGTTATCAAAAAAATTGTTTAACATGGAGGGCGTACGAGAAAGCAGAGTGCATAATCAATTATTGCAATCACTAGATTCTTTGACATGGAAAATCTTACCGAAGCAAAGATAAAGAAGCAATGGCACTAAGATCTGTGCTGGACGCCATTCTTGAAATAATGATTACAAGGCTATTTTACTGTCAAAAGCTAATTCTTCCCGGTGAAGGCCGAAGGGTATAGAGGTATTTATACGAAGCCTCAAAGGATTAAGTATATATGGTAACTTGTTTATTCCTTGCTTAACTTCTAACTCCTGTTGTTGCTCAAATTTAATACTAGATCTTGTATTTTTGGTTGAATTCGATGCTTTATATTCCTCTCTCATGTATCAACATTCAATAAAACATACACTTTTTATCCATTTGAGGGCAACCAGAAATAGAAAAGCAAACAAATGAACCGTTAATCCCATGTATTTAATCCTTTAGGGAAGTATACATACCTCTGGTAATGAAGACAAGGCCAGCATCCCAACTGCCTTTCTTCAACTAAGGCTTTCCACATGAAAAATGTCTTGAGTTTGCACTTGATTAGATTATTTTATCCCATGCCACTCTCATTTAATAATTCATTTCCAATCTCGGTTAGTGGAATATGGATCGGTACCCCTCGTGGATTTATCTGTTACAATGGTCGCATAAAAATGAACCAGTTATGGACATCCCAGATAATCTCAAAGAAATTCTTTTTTATTTAGAACACATTGTCTCTACCATCACTTTCATTGTTTATATAGTTTAGGTTGCATATAAGATCTTGTTTTTAACAGTTTATCACTGGAGACTCTGGAGGAGATCTTATAGAATGATCACTGTGTTAATTTCTGTTTCTATAAATGGAAAAAACCACCTACTTAGCTCCCAATAGTCCCCTTATGTGGTTCATGATGATATGTGTAGTTGAATTCAGATAGTTCTTTTGGTTTTTGGTCATGTTGGGTGGTTATAGCCTTATTACACTTAGTTTCGAAAGGGATGGCATTATGAGAACGGATCAGTTAACCCGACCTGAAATCGGCTAAAAAATTCTGTTTCGGTATTAGGGGTACTGGGGATTGGGTTGGATCTAACATGATTTCGACCTGAAAAGTTCTGGTTGGGCTAGGTTCATGAAATTAACTCAAATCGACCAGATTTTTCACCTAAACAAATCAAATTAGATAAAGGAAATTTGTTGTGTTAACCTAACACTGCGTTGGTTATAACATTTTTTCTCCTTGAGTTGTGATAAATCATAATTGGTCACTATTCTTTGTGTTAATTGTCAGGTTAGTGTGATGAATTCTGATTATAGGGTGTTGGGGTCGGGTTGGATCATTGAGCCAAAAACCAATTCAGATCAGGTTTAGATTGACCCATCTAATAGACTATATTAATATGGCTGAACCTGCAGACCAGAATTGCCAAGCCCTGGGTTTCGTTCACAAGATTTGGTTGCATAATTATGCTATATAATGGTGGTTGGATTTTCTCCTCAAGGGGGCTTAATAACTAGTCATTTGAAAGAAGAGGGAATGGATCCTTGGCTTAGAGGGGTAATGAGTAGTTAGTAGCCATTCCTTTTCTGCCCGTTGTCATCTTCTTGTTCTTCGTCATTATTCCCATGATCTGCTTCTCTTTGGTGAGCTGCTGTGATTTGAACTTACTAGTCTTAGCTCACCTCTTCATCTGTAAACTTCCTAGTCTTAGTTCACCTCCTGATTTGTAATCTTCCTAGTCTTAGTCCACCTCCCCAAATCGTGCTCAGGCAGGACATATCATCACTGTGTATTAGCAGTAGTAGTAGTTGTTGTAAATACTGGTATATTGGATGTCAAGGTGCTGCATTTGTTGACCGATTTTTATGGATTTTGGTCAATATTGAGATAACACTTTTCAGCTTTTGTCAACATTTGGCATCTGGAACAATATTTCAAAAGCTTAGCCAAATATTGAGAAAAGCTTAGAGCAAACATACTTTTAGTAGGTTTTTGTTTTTTTCTGTGAATTGGAGATAGTTCAGTTAACAGAATTTTCCACCTGTTGATAAATATATTTTTGACTAATTAGTTTTTACATGGTATAGGCAATTTAATTAATACACATTACCAAGTTTGGTTTGTAGAAGTGGTTATGCAAATACTATTCTATTCGCTATCCTTTAGTTGCATGTCAACTAAAAGTAGTTATTATAAATACTATAATACATTGCAAGTAGTTATTCTAATTACTATAATATATTTTTAAAATACTTTGGTTAACAAATTTTTCCACGTGTTGATAAATATATATTTTTGACTAAATATTCTTTTTACATAGTATAGTCAATTTCATTAGTACACAGTTAGGTATATAGAAGTTGTTATTCATATTAGTATTAGTATTGAATTCCCAATCTTCTTGCTGCATGTGTAACTCTAGTTACAACTTTGACACAAGCTAATTCCACTACAACGTAATCACTATTACATTCCATCAAATATCATTGAGCGAATATTACGAGCCATGAATTGATCAAGCTTTCAGTTAGGAGTATACGATAAGATTCAGTCTAACTTTGGTAAAAACTCCCCAATCTCTTTCTTTTGACTTGAGATAGTTAGATGCTCAATAACTGATATATGTTATCTTTCATCTGTCGCAGAATGTGATGGAAGTGGTGAACCAAACATCGAACCACAGGTGAGATTTCCGTCTTCCAAGTCTCGACAGTTTTTGCTTTGCATTAAGGAGTTATATTCTTATTCTCTTCATTTTGCAATTCGATTGATCGGTATCTGCAGTTTTTGGAGTGGGTAGATGAAGGAATGAAATGTCCATACTGCGAAGGCCTCGGTTATACAATCTGCGATGTCTGTGACGGGAAAACTGTCGTAGACACCAAGTCATAAGGATAAAGTAAGCTGGTTGTAAATTCACCGATTATGTTTCACTTACATACGGAACTAGATCTGTACTAATTATTAGTTAGTCTACATGATTGGTGTTAAGTGTCTGTAAAGGACGTATTGACGTGAAAAGTATATTAATGAATTTCAGTGTTGCGTTAAACAATTATGTACGTTCAATTGATGAACATTTATGAAAAATAAACCTCGCCAATTGCGTAAAATAGATTCCCATTTCCGAAGTGTTCATACTTCGGCTGTACTTGCAAATGCCGAATTGCTTTAGCTACCTTTGGGGGTTCTTTCTTGAGTCCTTTTTTACTAGAGAGCTGAGACAATTGATGGCCATTATTAGAACACAATTAGAGGATTAATGGATAATTTATTGCTGCTAATTTTTAAAACCTGGGAAGTTAGCCTGATTAGAAACAGCTATGTTGAATATTTTTATGTCAAGTTTTTTTTGCCTTAAATTTGAGCTTTCTCTAGATTTTTTTAGTGCCCAACTATATAGGATGTCTCCGAATATATATATATATATATATATAAAGTTAGACATATATCAAGTGAAATAAAAGCTTATGGAAATAAGTATAAACTTCTTGAATATATGCTATAATAAGCCAAGGAAGAATTTACAAGAGCTTCAACTAGAAGATTCTAGAAGACTGCATGCAGTGCATGCAGTGAGAGGTGATCAAATTTACAATCCATATCTAGAAGGCTGCAAAGAAAGACCTAACTGGAGATCGACCCCTTTGCTGTTCTGCTTAGGGGTGAAGTCAACAACAGACATGGGACAAGGCTTAACAATTATAGGTCTTCTCTCAGTCGAGCTCTCGGGCATCACCGATCCAAACACACATGTATTTTGCTGCAGATCTAAAGATCTAGAAGAACTAAAACACACGCCGCCCTGATCATTCTGCTTAAAACTTCCATGAGATTCGTTGAATAGCACGAAGTCACGCGTAGGACGTGAAGAATCGTAGAACCACGGGGTTGCAGGAAATAAGCTGGAGTCGCCGCCGTGACATTTAATGAAAGGTTTTAGGTAGCAATGAATACCAGCTTTCCGCGCCTGGAGCTCAAGCCTCTTTCTTTTCATCCTCTCTTTCTTATGAGCATTTTGGTGCCCCCCGAGCGCCTGCGAATTCGCAAACTCCTTGAGGCAGAACTGGCAGCCATACTTCTTCTCGTCTGCTTTCACTTTACTCAACACGGACATCTTCGTCTCTTCCGCGACACTTTGCTCGACTTGCATGGAAGAATCGAGCTCGAAACCGAACAACCGTAGCTTCCTCTCCTCCATCTTAGGCTACCTAACAATGAACTCACTGATTGGTGCAGCAAGGCCACATTTATATGCCAAATTCTACAAATCTAATGTATCAGTTCAGCTGGAGGACAATATAGAAGGAAAATATAGAAAAAGTCGGATTCAAGTTGCGTCATCGGAGTAAATGAGACAGTGTAGATGCAAACTTTTACATATAATAATATGTCGAAAACTTTCTTCTAACTAATAATGCAGCCTCATAACATTAAAAACATGATGGGGGCACCAAATGGTACTTAAATAACATAACACCCCATACATAAACTTTAAAAATTCTAGAGGATTGCTGCAATCTTAAAATTAGATGGGGAAATATACTTAGCTAGTGTGAGAAACTTAACCAATTATTGTTCTCTGACTGCTTAATATCGTTATCTTAGACCAACTGTACCTGTATCTTATATATATAACTGCTGTACGTGCATATAACAATGCTTCCACCGCCGAGCCAAGCAGAGCTGAGTTTTGATAAACTCAGATCGCGGCACGTGTTGACCGAGCCGATGATATTGAACAACCAGTGCCTATATGTGTTGTTTGTTATTTTTCAAAAGTAAAACATGTATGCCCGCACCGCTGGCAGCAAAACCATGGCATATAATAGCCTTCGTCAAAATATGGATCTGGCAGTTGATGTTCCAAATACCTTCTAAATAAGCAGCAGCACGCAAGTCATATTTATTGGACTGCTTTTTATATATATAATTCATCGAAGAAAGCATCTCATTAGAAACAGTACAAATATTCATCAACAAAAAAAAAAAAAAAAGGTGTAAGGTTAGAATTATCTAATTGACCCACCAACAGAATATTGGAAGTGGGTGGTGATGCAAGTAAATATAATAAATCTTCATATCTGAGCATATCTTGTATCATACCAAAAAGCATAGGATGAGGAATAAATGAATTCATCAAAACTGCTATCTTTACCAAAAAAATAAAAAAATTCAAAGAAGCTTCAATGGGGCATTTGTTTTTTTGTTTGACACCACAATTAGCTTTAAGAGGGGTCATTTTGAAGAATAATCGTGTCAAAATATTGAAATGTCTCATACCAAATCTTCAACCCTAATCCAGATATTTTAAGTACATGGTGGAACCCTTCCACCAATAAATTAGATATATCAAAACCCACTCAGAATAATTTTTATTAGTTTTAACTAGTTCTGCTTTCTTTCTTGACTCCCACCTAGCCAGTTGTTCACTGAGAAAAGCAAAAGTATCCCATCCTAGCAAGCAAGTCATCAACCATTTACAAAGGCTAACATTTATTTTTCTTTCTTTTTTTTTAAAGGGATAATGTCAAAAAAAATTCTGCTATTCAAACTAATAAAAATCAACCCATATCTTTTTAACTTTTCAAAATACTTCTGGTCGAAAACTCAAAAAGTGTTCGAGACAGCTAGTTTTGTTCTGAGCGGCTAGTGTAGTATTGTCGGTACTTGTATCGTAATGTTTGTATTGAAGTATTCCGGATGAGTTAAAACAGTGTCTCAGGTAAGCTAAAAAAGTATTCTGAAAAGTTAACTCAGAAGTTTGATTTTGATGATTGATTTGTCCAACTTTTACAAAGAAGGGATTTTTTTTTTTTTTACAAAACTCCTATCTTTAATGAAGCCGCCTAGAGAGAGAGATATATATATATATGATATAAATGTTCCTATAGTTGGTTAGCCAATAATAATGCTTATAGATGGAGGTCAGTCACCCACTCTGCTATGCACTGTTTGTAATGGCCATCAATCAATACATTTGCAAAACCTTTTTTTTTAATTTTTTTTTTATGGGTATTCTTTTTGGGGTTTTATTGAAAAAGATTGTACATGGTACTCAATACAAGCACTTAAACCAATGGTGTAGAACATTGGAAGCACTAATACAGTTTCAGATCCTGCAAGAGGAACATAGCTAGATGACTGGTCATTCCCTTTCAAAGCACCTCCCATGAGTTAACAGGAAGACAATATAAATCAAGCCTTTTCTTCGTAACGAAGATAAGCTCTCTCTCTCTCTCTCTCCCCGACTGTTTTTGTTGGTATCCTAGTAATGGATTATGTAATGGAATAATGTCAAAATTCATGCTCAGAAACGTAAAAGTGTTCCAAACGGCCAATATAGCTAAAAATATATTATAATTTGCTTTGACATGACTTTTTACTAGGTTGCTGTTGTTTATATTGGTTTATGCTATCTGGAATATCTATCTTGCACTTTTTTGGTAGCTTCCAGTCTGAGAAAGAAAATAGTTAAGGGCACGAAACTCAGCACAAAAAAAAATTCGAAAAATTAGAAAATGTATTTTTCGGAGTGGAAAACGTGTTTCGGAAATGCGCTCCACCGCCGTGATTTGGAGCGCGTTTCCGAAACGCGTCTCCCACTCCGAAAAATACGTTTTCTATTTTTTTCGTGTTTTTGTTTTGCGCGGAGTTCCGTGCCGAAAACCAGCTCCTCTATGAGAAAAGTACAAGAAAAGGCGGCAGAAGTTATTAGTTACCTGAGCATCCAACGGGAAGTTTTACCCACAAATGTTTGTTTTTCAACCTGAATGCAAATAAATCATTAAAACACATCCACTTGTTTTCATTTTAATAATTAATCAATAATAAAATAGAATAAACAGGTGTAGATTAGCTGATATATCCTTCCTCTTTTACATAGAAAAGACACAAGAAAATAGCGGCTTTTTGTACATATTCCACTATTATTTGCTGCAATACCTATGGCTTGGTAATTCAACATGAAAACGTTTGCCTATGTAGAATAAATCAGTCAAATAAATCACTGTATAGGAAAGAAAAAAAAAGAGACTGATGAAGAAGAACTGATACAACGTAACTTAACCGATAACAACGAAAAATAAAATTGTCAAAGAAGAAGAGAGAATTTGTTGATATATAGCATATTATAAATTATTTAAGCTCCTAACATGATTTTACAGAGAAAGAAAAAACCTTTTTTTTTTTTCATTTGCTGGCATAGCATTGCAAACGTGTATAAGTACTACTAGCAGTAGACGCACCTACAATATGTGTGTAATAATAATAATAATAGTAAAGAAACTAATTGAATACAAAAGTTATAAATAATACATTTTAAAAAAAATAAAAGGACATGAAAATGAATTGCCTTCAACATGGTTGAATCTACTATATAGCCACTGAGGTTAATTGAGCCCACTAAATTACTTTTGAAGAAGAATTCAAATAATAAGTTGGAGATAAACTTATCACTGCTGTACAAAGGGTTTAGGGTTTAAGGTTTAGGAATAATGTGCAAAGGGCAGGAATAATACATTCAAAAGTCAGACACAACACCTTTCAAAGTCGGACAGTGATTAATGGAGAAGAGAGCGAGGAAGAGAGAGAATGGATGAAAAAGATGAGTGGGAGAGAAAAATATACAAATTAATTATCAAATATCTTAGTAATTTGTGAAATGCAGAAATAATCACGTTCTGAACGTAGTATAAATATATACAATCACTATTTTATATCATAATATTAATTAGATAAATACTATAAATTTATAATAATATAAGCTACCTTCAAACTTTATCCTTTGCTTAAATATTATAGGTTAATTCAATTAGAACATCTTTGTATATTATAACACATATGTGATGATTCATACTTGTTCAGTTGACTAGTTCTTATATCAGTAAATGTTTTTTTTTATTGTCGAATATATCAATAAATGTTTTTGTAAGGCCTTGTGGGCGTGTACGATGAGTTTATAAATTCACTCTCAGAGTACCCGTTTTCGTAAGGGTTCTTCTATTCAGGTACGTGCCACATCATATTATAGAATCTTGGGTAAGGAACAAAACCACAAATCTCTTTCGTGTGTGTTTGGATAAAGGATTTTTAAATACTGGACTTATACATTATGAATATTTATATAACTAACTGAGGAGATCCATATTTATGAATATTACATATCTAAATACCGGAGGAGCTTCGCTCTCAACATTTTTACGGACGATATACGTGAGGATCGAACTTTAGACTTTTTGTTCCTGAGCCGAAAGCCCCACAGTTCGTCCTAAACGTCGTTGTGGGCATATGAAAAGATAATTCAGTAATCTTTAATCACAAAAACTACTGCTGAAAGTAGCTTAGTAAACCATTTAACGTAATTGTTGGGGGCATGAGTTTCGGGATGAGGTTATGATATTAATCCAATTTATTCCTTCCCAACAAATCAAGAGACGACTGTTTTCCCCCATTTATTGGCAGGAAAAAACTCAAAAATAGCTTACCAAAATTATAAACAAGATGTAAAGTAGTATAGATAAATAAGAAATTACATAAAGAATTTCTTTTAGAAAATATGAAACTACATTTACTGAACTTTGTTCATAAAACTTAAAAAGGATAGATAAATATATTTATTTCAAAGAGTACCAACTGCATTAGCTTCAAAGTGACTCTACGTCCGAACATAACTAGAGTTTTTCCGCGATAATCTCAAATATATATATATATATATGCTCGGATGCTTAAATTTTACTAATCACAATACTACAAGATATATTATCCCCTGTAGGCTTAGTTTCTCTACAACAAACTGTACCTGCATCTCATATTGTTGGTAACAATTGGGTTGGTGGGGTGGGGGGGGGAGGTGCGGGGTGGAGATTACCTGATTGATACACCAACAGAATATTAGAATTGCATAGTGATGAAAGTCAACATATGAACTTTATTTCTGCGTATATATTCTTCGTATAACAAGGCAGACGACAAGCATACATCAGTTCAGCAAAGTTCTGCCTTTACAAATAGCCAACAGAAAGAAATTTCACAAGCATTTGTTTTCTACTGAACCCACATTTAAACTTAAGGGAATAGTTTTGAAGATATCATCATATTCAATAATCTGATGCCAACTCTTCAATCATAATCTACAAATTTTGTAGAGTGAGTGTGATTTCTCGAGCAATAAACTTGAATACTTATCAAAACCTATCTAGCTATCTAGCTAGTTATCCTCTTACAAAGACAAATGTACCTAGCAAGCTGCAAGCATCATGTATAAAGTTTGTCCTAATGACCACTAACAACTCCAGGAGTGTCTTTTAGTTTTCTGCATACCTTTCTTATATAGACTGAACAAGCTACTCGATCATAAAAGTAGAAGCTCATGATCTAAGAAATTGTAGAAATTGAAAGGTTTGTTACAATCACCCAGTGCTGCAAGAGAACCTTGCTATAGGACGTCGTGGCCGCGATCAGAAGTGACCGAGCCGTTGTATTGAGTCCGACTTGAGTTTAGACATAGGTTAGCAAGGGTTGTAATAGAAAAAAATATGTTTGAAGAATATTATAAGAATCCATATTTAATAGGAATTGTTATTCAGTATGAGTCATGTTATGAAAGGAGTCTAGAGCAGCAACCTCTACAAATACATGATGCACTCTTGATTATTTTTTTAGAAAAAATAATATAATTAATTATTTTATTATGTTCAGTAAGAAGAGCAATTTTTTAAAGCCGCCATCGAGCCGTCGTGTTTATGTTGTTGCATCTGGGCTGCCGACGGGATCCGACCTAATCTATTCCTAACAAATTGATATCAGAGTATTCAATTCTGAATTTTCATTGATTGTTGTACTGTGCTATTTATCTTCTCGAAAGTCACTGCTGCCCCACATTTCCAATGCCACCATCACCTCCTCCACCTCCACATCAATGCCGTTTCCGCCCCAAAACAAACATTATTTATTTGAGGTGATTGGGCTCTGGGATTAATCTATGTAGGTCCAAAACTACACATTACTATTCTATCTCCAACTTTGTCTTTCGCTCTCCTAGTAAAGTCATCAACGTTCCACCATCTCCGACTTTGCCTTGACTCCACTAATGAAGTCATCATCAGATCTCGGACTTTGTCCTTGGCTCTACTAATAAGTAATGATCACCATCTCCAACTATGTCTTGGTTCTACCACTAAAATCAACATCCTCATTACCACCATCCGATTTTCACCTTGGATCACCACTAAATTCATCTTACCACTACCACTACCTTCATCAGAACCGATCTGTGTCAATTTCTTTCCACTGCCAACTTTGAGAATAAGATTGTTTTCCAAGAGAGGTAAAATGTTATAGATTGGATTGGAACGGATCAAGCTGTTTTATTGAATCCAAATAGAGTTTAGGTCTAAGTTAATAAGAGTTGTAGTAGAAAATTTTAGTACTTGGAGGATATGGTAAGAGCCATAAAGGAGTTGCTATTTAATAAGAGTCTTGTTATGGTAGGAATCCAGAGAAGTAGCATCTATAAATAAGTGCTATACTCTTTATTGTTATTTATATAAATAATATATTTATTATTTAATTATGTTTGATAGGAGGAGAACAACTTTAGAACCGCCACGAGACTGTCGACGTCTCTCTCGTTACATCCGGGCCATTGATGGGAGCCAATCTAGTTAGTTCAGAACAGAGGACATGAAGAATGACGTACTCCAGTATGACTACCTCCCTTCAAGGTGCATCTTTGACAGCATTTTCCATGAGTTACAAGAAGACAATTCAAATCAAATTTCAGCTCATTAGGAATTCTCTTGTTGAGATGAAGATAGGCTTTTTCCCTATCTGCTTCTGTGGGAACCCATCCAATGGATTTTGTTATACGAAAAACCTGCATTTTGATTTCTTTTATCAATGCTCTTAGTAAGAGAAAAAACGGCGTATCGGCCAGCACAAGTTTCTACTTACATGAGTATCCACAGGGAAATCATCGTGTTGAAGATGGAACATCAAAAGACATGCTACCTGTTGTCCGTTCAATCATCAGTTCTAACATAGGAATGCAGTAATGCGGATATCAACTAATAATAGTTCTAGAAAATCAAAGCCTAAGAAATAGGTATTGCATTATTCCCCTTTCACTAGCATAATAAACATTAATCAAAAGATAATGTATACAAGGAAAAGCTAAAAACCACAAAAATGGAGATGACATACCGTCTTTGGTCCAATCCCTTTAAAATGCGACAATTCAGCTTTCACCTCAGCAATTGACAACCCTCTCAGGAAATCAAGGGAAATCTCACCTCTCTTCTCCCTCAGGGTCTTCAGAATGCTCTTAATCCTCGCAGCTTTTGTCACCGCCAAGCCGCCACAACGTATTGCATCCTCTATGCACTTTGTCTCCGCATCAGCAACCTCCCACAAATTTACAAATACCGTGATCTCAATCTTATCAGTTATAACTTACATAGGAATCACTTATAATGACAATACTAAGATGAGTTATCTCACTTGTTCCCAACTGGAGAAAACAGATTTGAGGGAAGAAAAAGCCCGGCGGGAATTGATGTCGGTGGTGTTCTGAGATAGCAGAATACTGACAAGGCCATCGAGCACTGACTCGCTATGTGATTTCTGCGTGGTCGTATCTCTGCGGTAGCTTGAGAATTCTTCTGGGAAGCCATGGTGGGATAGAAGACCGTCACGGGCGGCGCGACACTGCTCCGTCGTGGGAAATGGGAAATCCGGGTAGGGTTCCGGCGCCTCCAATGCCGTAGCATTAGATCTTAAGGCGATGTTTCTCTTGTTCTTAGGGTTCCTAGGCATTGTCTAGTAGAGAAGATCGCGGCGGGGGAGGACGCCAGCGACCGAGGGAGATAGTGTTGGCGGTAGAATTGAGAACAGCTCGAATCAAGTGAGAACTCAAAGAAAAGTTAGGATCTCAGGAGCTGGTTGGGACGACCATGGGAAGGACATAGGAGAGGAGATGGTACAAGTGGGAACGGGTGGGCCGAATTGGGCTGGCTGAGGATCGCTGCTCGTTCACTTGCATAGTTTGCTTTCAAACTTGCATATACTGCATAGCATACTAAAATTGCTAGAGAATAATACGAATTTCTGACCTACTAAAATTAAAAGTTTAGAATTTTTAATTGGTAGAATATAGATGTGCTATTAGTAAATTTATCTATTACGATGATCGTATAAAAATAGACCCATAGTAAATTTATCTATTACGACGGTCGTATACTTGTCTGACTTACCGCTGTTTTATATTTTGTTTGTTTACTGTTTTAAAAAAAAAATGTTGAGTTAGTAATAGATAAATTGTTTGAATTGATATTTATGTTGTTTGATATTTTAATATTGTTCGAATTGAATTGATAAATTGCTCACATATTATACTTTGTAACCAAAAAACTAACATTTATCTATTAGACTCGATCGATTTTGCTTTTAGCAGCCGGAAAGTCAAGCATCTTAAATACAGTTATAGTATGATTAATTAATCAAAAATAGTCATGGGTATGACAGTATATTTAATTTTTTTTGTTTTGCAAAATAGTTTTGGGTATACAATATGGTTTTCTGTTTTGCTTTGAAGAAAATTACGTAAGACTATAAGAACATAAGCTATATTAGATATGTTAAGTAGAAAGATAAATAATAGACATTTATTTTCCTTCTTACTTTTATTTTAAATATTAAAAATGGTACTATGATTTGTAAACTTTCTTCTTCTTTTTTTCGCTTGAGATAATTGCAAAAAATTTAATCCTTAAGCAATCCACTTTGTCGACTGTTGAGAAAAATGAATCCACAGTAGCATCGCTCCTACTTTATCAACGAAAAAGTCTCAGTATTTTGTCCATCTACGGATCAGAGATACTTAACATCCTCCACAAAATACAGGATATGAGTTCCTCATATGTTTTTGGATGGTGCTAATTAGATCTGTCTTAGACTATTGATCATAGATTAAAACCATTGAAAGAATCTATTTAAATATCTTAGAGCAAAATATATATTTATTTAATAGGCTTATTAATTGTTGGTTCTTGTATTGGATCAAAAAATTGTAATCGTTTCGACACCATATCCTTGTCTCCTAATTGGTTTTACAATGGTAGATATTCAATAATATAATGAAGCTTGGCGGAATAAAAATAATAAAAGTTGATAAGTCCGCCGATTTTGTAAAGTCATAAGTTATGAAAATAGGAAGGTAAATTACTTTTTCCAAAACAAAGGATAAAATAATATCTATATTAGGAGAGAGAGAAAAATGTACTGGATATACATTCCCAATATACATGCATACTCAAACACAAGTATGTAGCTGGATAGATCATGCCTAGTAAGCGCACTCTTATTGATTTTGAATCGTGTTTACATCGTCAAAAAGAAAAAGAAAAAAAGAAGATAAAATTGTTGCAGTAATTAGTGTGATTGTATATTTTAGATACAGTTTTATTTAGGTATTTAATGAAAACCAGCGCCTTGACGTAGAAGCATATCCAGGTTCCTGCCTTTATTCCAGTGCTGTAGTGGGCAAATCAAATTCATTATTTGCTTATGTTGGAGAACTTCTATCCTTTGACAATATGGAATCTATCTTGCACTTCTGTTGTGTTCGCATTCACAAACTGTAAAGCCACAATACACAAGTTAGTTCTCATTCAGCGTAAGCACGCTTTTTTTTTTTTTTTAACGAGGCAAAAACACTCATGTGATATACAACGGATCATTTCATTCGGCACATTTTTTAACCACAATCCACTTGACCTTGGTCAGAAGTAAAATTCTTGACGTGCATTGCCTCCTACACGCCGTTGAGTACAAATACATACGTGTGATAACTTTTAGAAAATGCACGTCCGCAATGTGTCTATACTCAATGGTGGGCTAGACTCAAACTCGTGAGTGATGGCTCATGAACCGCAGGCCCTATCAATTGGGTTACCACAGGGGCAGCATAAGTACGTCTAGTAAACACAGATAAAATAGGGAGAATTATTATATTTTATTAATAACAACAAAGCATATCTTCTACTAGTTTGGGCTGAAATAAACTCTGCTCTTTAGAAATCCTATGAGTTCTTAATTTCAATTACATGCATTTATATATTTATAAGAAATAATTCAAAAATTACCTGAAAATAGCTGAAAACATATATGATTTCCAGGACTTCAAAAATTCAAAATGTGTTAGCTATAAATGTACCTTCGAACTTGTCACATTTGTGCAACTAGAATCTTTGAGTTTTAGTATATAAGTCTCTGAATCCAGATTAATTTCTAAGCAAATATGGGTGCTCTGGGGTTAAAAGGTGGTATAACTTAGTGCTCCAACTAGTGAAGCAAATATAACTTAGCATTGGGTAATAATGTTAGTGTCGGGTTGGTGGAACTTAGTGTCCGGCCAATCTAAAACAATGTTGGAAGTAGATGGTGTCGTCAAACAAACATTTCTTTTTTTTTTCTCCAATGTTTTTTTTTAAATATGTCTAAATTTCATTGTAATCCGAATTACGTCATATGTCAGCTCAAATCAAGTTGAAGAAAATATTTGTGAACATTTTTCTAAGTTTGTAGTGATAGATGAGGGATCGAGGCCATTAGCCCCCATGGGATGGACCCATTAGCCCATTAGGACTTCTGTGTTATAAAAAAGGTAACTGGAATATCTTTTCATTGTAGAAAGCTTGTAATTTTCAGCAGCTAGCATTTTGCCTCTTTGAGTTCACCGCTGTTTTGTATACTCTCCACGTAAAATTCTAGTGTTTTATTTTGTGTATTATTTTCTTCTCGATTTTCTATGATTGTGATCGTCTTAACGTGTTCAATCTACCGCTCAAGTTATAACAGTTTTAGAACTAATGATTGATTTATGGTGTGGTGTTGTGAACGTAATGTTTTTTGGTTCAATGTTTTGGAACTAGATATTGATTTGTCATTATTTGTACTATTTATAAAAAGACTAGACGGATTCGAATCTGTATATATTTGACTAACCTCCATTTTAAGATCATTCTTTGTTGCATGCAGTCTTGCATAACCAAACGCAGAAATCCTTACGAGGCTCCAGCTGTTTACCTGCTCCAAAGTAGCTAATCAGTAATCACTACCTTCTCATGTCATTACTGAACAAACCTCTTAATAATGTGATTACTGCTAAGATGAAAGAAAGATGCATTGTTTATCTAACCTGAAAGACAATTAGAAAATTGACTAGCTCCAAGTTAGATAGCATAACTATGAGATATAGGCATACATTAAGTACATATTGAATTTTAGATATTATTTTAAACTGTCCAGGTAAGAAGGTTTTTAGTGATATTCTCTATAGTTACAACACGCATCATTAATTATTTTTAAAAAAAAAAGGTGGTAATATTTAGTATCAAACATTAAAAGAAGCTACTCACTGTGTTGAAGTTGTCTAGGCTAAATCCTGCCATTCCAATAATAGCATGTACTGGTGCTGTATAATTATTATTGTCATACGTATCTATCCCTGCGCCATCTTTTTGTGGTAATCCTTTGCATTGGTTCTGATAAACAGCACATGTCCTTTCATAATTATGTACATGACCAAATAAGACCAAGTCAACCTGTCCACCAAAAGAAATAAAAACATAATTATAAAAGTTGGATCAGGATATAGTTTTTCTTTTTTAAAAAAAAAAAAATTACTCAGAAGAAATAAGCAATCTCATGAATTTTGCAAAGTAAAAAATATATGAAAGAACGTAGAAACTACAATTAGCTTCTAACTCCATTAGCAACATGAGTTTGCAATACCTTGTTTTGTATCAGAAGGGGTTCCACGGATGCCACGAATTTAGGATCCACACTAGGAAGGATACTAGTAGTTGATGAATACATTGGTCGGTGCCTACAAAAACATTTTGCTTGAATTATTTCTTGCAAATCACAAACAGAGTAATAGACAATAAACTTTCCATGCAACACTGCTACTCTATGTACAAATAACAGCTAGTGTAAAGAAAAAGGTGAATCCATTGCACTAGGCCACTCCAGGCCCCCACTAACTCGCGAAGGTTTTTTCCCGACTCAGGGTGGGACACCCATGCCCGCTACTACACCGTGGTAAGGACAACCCTTGCTGTGCTGTTGGGCTCGCCCCAAATAACAGCTAGTGTAGTTACAAGTAATAGATGTCAATTGTAAGATAAGTTATTCACTAATCAACGAATATCTTTTTTTTTTCTTTTTTTTAGAGGAGAGGCAACCAACCATTTATTAGGTATTACAAGATATTATATTATTCCTTTGATATGAGTACATGGCATGTTAATTGTTTGCACAGAGTGTTTTAATTTTAATTTTCTCATTTTAAAGTGATAAAAGATCTAATGATAGCCTTGTGGAAGCTTACTGAGATCTTTCTCTTTTGCAGGGATCTTCTTATTGATGAATCCTAAATTTTTCCCTTTTGTTTAGATAATTGTATATACTGTTTAGTGTTCCAAAATTGCGTAGTGGTTTGATAATTGCCTTCTCTGCTTCCTTTATCATCTTTTCTTGATAAGCTGTATTACTATTGCAACATAATCCTCCAAGTTACTTCGTCAAGTATTATACATAACCTATTGGGAACTTGAAAAATAAAAACACGATATGTTCATTACCCTGTAAAGATAACCCATGGTGTTCTTGTTCTGTTAACAGATACCAAGTCCTTTTTAATCCACGCATACTACAAAAAGGTATCATAATAGTCAGAAATAAATCAAATCTTACCAGATAATGCTACTAAGAAATCTGATTTTTAAACCTGTTCCGAGTTCTCTGTCCAATCATGTTCAGTTGAAATCACAGTGAAGTGAACGCTTGCTTGTTCAATTGAATACCAAGGTTTATCCTTTGCGACAGTTGGCATCGGGAAATAAGTTTCATAAGCAATTCCACATTCTCCACCAGAATCTGGTGTCGTGTACACTGATCCCGAGTTCGCATAGTCCCTGCCAATGGCAATGATGCTTTCTTCTTATTCGATCACAGGTGTATATGTTTTTTTTTTAACAAATTATAAGTGATTTCATGATTGAAAACTAATCAAACCTTTCATGATTGCCGATGGCTGTCATGTAGGAAACATGAGATGCTACTTGTTTGATTAGGCTAAGGAAGAAGTCCCATTCTACTAAGAAACCTGTAGCATAGCTTATATCTCCAATATGGAAGATTGAATCAACGCTGCCAGATGCAACTTCGTTTGCCATAGCATTAATCACTGAAATAGATCCTGGCTGGCATTCACCAGAAAATAACAACCGCAATCACGTAACCAATCGAAAACTCAAAATATATTGATAACAGATGTTGAAGATAACGATACTGTTGAAGGGAACAATGAACAACATCAACTTTGTGCTCGTTTTAGTAAATGATAAATAAAAGTCCTCGAGTTACCGTTAAGCAGCTAACCTTTTCGACAGAGTCTCAAATGAAGTATTTCTAATTTATTTTTTGGGAGTAACAAAGCGCAACTACTCTGCAACATACACCAGATTATTTGACTGGACATGATTTTCTAATCACCGTCCTTTGGACCGTGATACAACTCCAAACGTGCATTGTCCCAACAAACCGTTGAGTACAGCACATACCTGCCACAACCTTTAGAAATTTTCTGTAAACTCAAAAAAAAAAAAAGTCCATGTTGTAGTGAGCGGGAGTCGAACTCGTGAGTGATGGTTCATGAGCCCACTCACTCCGCCGCTTGAGCTAACCCGATGGAGGCTAAATTAGAGTTTTGTTTCTCTGAATTTAAGCAGTTTCAACTTGAGTTTGTTAACTAGTATGTAGTGGAAGTTTACCTGGATGTAATGCTCTGCAGATGAATCTAATGGTGCTTTTCCCATATCACCGTAAGCCAGGAAATTCAGCTCATCTGAACCTGCAGCTGGTGGAGTTCTGAACTTGATTTGCTCGCTCCAGCCAACTGTGTCACTGTTGGATACCAAAAATATTCAAGTGCCTCACCCTTACTTAACAAATATCAATCAACTCCAAATAAAGGAGAACTTTTATATTTTTAATTGCAGATTTTCACTTTTTTCCATTTGTTTATATTAGCACTTTTTAAACACATAAACAAAAGTCTTACTATAAAATTATTCAATTTTTCTCAAAAAGAAAATTAAGATTCAAGTTATTGTGGTATTTTCTCTGACCTCCCGTATCTGTAGGTAAAGTTTTGGGAAGGTTGAAGTCCGATCATAACAGCGGAGTGAATGTAACCAGGGTCATGCCATCCAAAGTCCTTGGCTGGACTTTTTAGTACATCACCTGAAGAACAAGTCCCTCGGTTAACTTCATAATGAAAATTTTACCCCTGTATTAAATCGGATTGTCAATCTTTATAACATTAATTATAAACTAAAATTTCAAAATTAGATTATCAAATTTCCACATTCGATTCCTATCGCCTAAGTTCCCATGGTTAATCTTTAAACATAAAAAGAAGAAGAAGAAGAAGAACCTAAGGAACTTACTACACATATCATCTGCTGTGAATGTTGTGACTTGCGAAGTTGCAGACTTCCCGTTTCCATATTGAACTTGTTGAGGGCTTTTGTCTCCACTAACCCATGTTAACCTCATCTACCATAATCACCAAAAAAAAAGGAAAAAGAAAATAAAAAGAAAAAAATGAATTGCGAATAGGTCATGAATTCAATTGTTGAAAAGAATACTTTTGATCAAGAGTTGAGAGAATGCTTCTTGATTCTTACGGAAGTTCCAGTGGAATCAAGAGATGAGAGGTGTCCGTATAGAGGTGCCGCCGGTCGGGCAAAGCTAATCGGCGGGGATCGTCGGAGAATGCAGGGAGTCTCAAATCCCCCTGAGAAGAAAACGAACTCTATATCTGTCCTGATGTTTACAATGTGGAAGGTCAGAGAGCCGCTGCAAGTGTGTACAAGACAAACGTCCCCAGCGCTCTGTTTGCATTCTTTCTTTCCACAGCTCAGATAAGATGGGTCGTTCTTCAGGTACTGAGCCTGCATTGTTTGTTTACCCATGGCCATGATAATAATAATAAATATTATTATTAGACAAACTTAGTTATCTTAAATAATAATTTAACTTCATAAAAATTAATTTATGTTGTTCATTATTAATGTATTAAAACTATTACTTCAGATTTAAACTTATATGATTGACCAACAAGTTATTTAAAAATAATCTTCAGATTCATCCTTTCGGATCTGAACTCCAGACAGTGGATCAATGGTCGAAAACGAAACCGGATGGATTCGGTCCAACAGCTGCACTCCCTGTTGACTATAAGTAAAATCAAAATGTGCCGAGGACGTATAATATTTATTTTTGAGATATTTGCATTTTTATATTTTATAATTTAAAATTATATTTTAATATTTTTACTTTAAAATAATGTTTTTTTTTCTTTTAACAATCGTGCTTTTATGTTCTTTAAAATTATATTTTTATATCTGATGAAAATACAAATGCCTTTAATTTTTTTAAGCATAACATTATCCCATGAATTAGATGTATTTGGCTTTTTTTAGCTTATTTTTGGCGAGGAGCACCAGCCTTGATAAAACAAAATACATTTTGCATCAAGTCTATATAATTTTATTCACCCAGTTAAAGGTTTACATATTTTTGCATTAAGGTTCTTTCCACAGCTATTCTAATTTGGCTCCTTTAGAGGGATATTCTTATCCTATAAATATTCCTTCAAGCGTGATGGATCGCACGTGTGCGTACCTGCCAGCGCAATATTCACAATTATACCAATTACGATAGCAAAACTCGATCTAAGTGGGGAGGGTTCATGCGCCTCCGACCATTCAGTGTGACATCCCGTCATCCCCAAGATACTATTTGATGGTGTTTATGAATAAAACAACATGCCAAAACTCGTACGTGCAGTAAGATATATTTATTTATTATGTTGGCACATCATTTTGATTTCTAATGGTAATGAACTAGATTAAAGGTTCATCATATACCTTGACAGGATAATGGCATAGAAGTGGTAAATTGCTCAGATCTCCTGTTTGTGCATACATCGCGGCGTTCAGCGGACAATCTGACACGCTGTTTAAAAATATCGACGTCACAAACAAAAATAGTCTTTTAAGGATCATCATTCTTTATGATCCAAGTTTGAAGGAAAAGATTGAAACCGGTAGAAGAATTTTAAAAGATAAAAAAACTTAAAAATGACTAATTATCATATTATATCAAGTTTTATTTATAAGCCAAACAGCTTAAAATTTAATTGTGATATAGATAATACGTGTCCATAGGTGATTTGATATAAATTAAATTTTAAAATCTAAACTTTAAAGTTTGTTCTACATATTTTTACCTTGTGGTTTAACATTCACCCAATTTAAATATTTATATAACTATTTTTAAAAATAATATTACCAAAATTATTTGTATTTTAATAACTAAATAATTTTCTCCATTCGAAAGGATATTAAAAATTCTGCATGTACAAGCGTATGGACGTGTGTGTATATATATAATACGGCATAAGAATAAACTGAATTAAAAATAAAGAAATACTCAGAGTTAGAAGGAGAGATCATGGCTATCCAATCTGATTCGTCAGGCACGAGGACACCGGTAACAGTGACCGTGATCCGTTCATCATCTGATAATGCAGAAGTTGCCGTCGTATTGATTGAAAGATAAGGATTTGGGTCATGGCAACTCTCCAGCGACCTCCTATTGAGCAACCTAAACTTTGATATGGCCGTGTGGTTCTTGAACTCATCGATGATGTCGTCGACGGCCAACGGAGACGAAGACCACTTATCCGCTGCCGCTGCTGTCTGAGAAGAAGATGGTAGTAAATTAAAAAATATGAAAAAATACAGGAAAACAGTTAGAGCTCTGGATGGATCCATGGAGAGACTTTTGGGGGGATGATAAGAAGTTGAGCGTAGATGAAGCTCTTCTTGGCCAATGAAAAAAGAGGCGGCGGCGTGAGTTTTGCGGGTTGACGGAATCAAATAGAATTTATTGTGAAGGTATAGACAACATCATATTATAGGACGCGACGACGAGAATTTGGAGTTTGGGACGTCGACAAGTAACCGTTAGGAAAGAGGCAATCTTGGTGCAATTTTGGATTATAAGTTTTGATAATTTATGTAATAATATCATAATCATGTATCATAATATATATAGTTATAATTTTGATAATTTATACGAATTGCGAGTTAAATGTGCATATTATGAGACGAATGTATGGTGAAGATTAGTTGTGTGTGATTTATTAGGGGTGAGTAGCTTTTCCCTTGCAAGTATCATATGTCCGAAAAAAAGGCTGAGCCCCTAAAGATTTTTTAGATATTACTTTAACATAGATATTGTGAAATATTATCTTAGCCGAATTTCGATAAACTCAAATTCTAATATGTGCCAACTATTCGGATATATATTTATTTATTTATATTTTAAACTAAAAATAAAAATTCAAACTAAATTTTAAATTTTAAATATAAAATTTTTCGACATGTGCAGTGCAATAGCTGTCATAACATGCACATACCAGAACATATACGTGCCGTACGATGCCTAAAACCATGATCAAGAGTACTATAAAACTTAACATGAGCATATACAATATATAATCATAATTTGCTATTCGAGTGATGTTATTTGAACATTTAGTATTATGAGATACTGCCTTCAACCCTGTACTTAGATGTTAATATATTAAAGGTTTTTATTTTTATAGAAGTTAAAGTGACATTAAATTTTGGATTATCTAAATTGAGATAAAAATAAATAAAACAAATTTATTTATTTATTTGGAGAAAGCATTATCAGGAATGGGAATGTGAAATGAGTCAAACTCTCTTTAATTTAATTTGAATCCTTTAAAAATGAACTAAATTTGAGCCAAAGCTACATCAAATTACCGAAGCTGACTAGGCTTATTTACGATCCCTAATTGTAATTGAGAGGGTTCAAACTTAGAATTCAAATATATGAAGTGATATGCAAACTATAGCCAAATTATTTTTAGAAGCTGAGCCAATTTTTGTGGATATTAGCCCCTAATAACGTGTAGTGTTTTGGCTCTAGTAGCACATGTTAATTGACTCCAACATGGGATGTTCTTCTAGTAGCGTGGCAAAAGTCATAAATGAAACAATTTGTTCACATTTTTTTAACTTCGTTTTGTTTGAATAAACAGGAAAATAATAAGAAGTCATTTGAGTGGAATAACTTGTTCAACAGCATGTTATACGAGATGGGAGACATATTTTTTCTGTACAAAACACAAAAGCAAAAGTAGGCAAATTGGATTTGTGGCCTATGACCTCTAGCCTTCAAAACTAGATGAGTCTGAAGTAATTAAGTTGGGGGATTTCTATATCAGCCTCTTTTTTGGAATATGTATTACAAATAATATCTTATTTTCAACAAAGTTTTCCGTGCCGTACGAGCCGAATTTCGGTAAATCTTACCGAAACTCGAGAAGTGCCGACCTTTGCCAATCGTGCCGTGCCGATCCGTACAATTTTTTTATTTTAAAATATTAAAATTATTTAAACAATAATAGCAAATATTAGTGAAAATACTAAATACAAAAATCTTAGTTATATAGCAAAAGTATATTGTACATAATTCAGTCACATAAAATATAGGAATCTGTAAAATACAAATTATTAAAATTTATTTCATACGCTTTTTAGACGTAATATGTTCATGTATTCCAAATATAAATATAAATATGATAGTAATTCTGGATGTATTTATTGACAAATTATTGAACATACTGTCAACATTTGTACCATTCACTGGCCTCCAAAAAAAATCATGTGCCGATCGGTATGGCGGTCAACACCGTGCCGGTGCCGGATGGCACCGCGCGTGCCGCTCTGCATGGAAAACCTTGATTTTCAATGCGTTATTTTACATCCCAAAATACATATGTAAATTTTTTTTTTGAAAAATTTATGAATATATTAGATCACATTATTCAAAGTTTTTCTAATAAAATACCTCTAATAGGTGCTTTGAGCCTCCAAAATATAGCAGATTTATAATTTGAAAAGATTTTGGAAACTTAAAATATTTATTATTGGTGTTTTTTGAAAATAATTTTGTGTATTAAAGTTGTAGATTATATCAAAATTTATTTTTCTTATATTCAATATCTAATAGTAAATTTGTTCCTAGCTAAAATTTTGAGAGGACAGTTTATTGTTAAGACTTTGAATGGAAGGACTATTTGTAAATGATTTTAAAATCATAGTTGATGCGCAATTTTCACAGATTAGCTGGGAAGGAGTGGTGCTAGCAACTGGATGAGTGTCTACAGTACAAAATCTGGCAGCTCATTCAGGCATTTCGTAAAACAGTTAGAATTATCAATTCCTGATCAGCGGACAATCCAATTACCTGTCGCCGATGAGACTGTGAACAGTTGTTTCCGCCGTTGAACTCCATGAAAGGAAGAACAGTATTGCCCACCAGTACTCGAACTAATGCCTAGCGGTGCAGAAATCAGCTTCCATCCGGCTAAATAAATCTCACCACAGCGTCCAGCGCCATTGCGTAGCAGCTCCAAGAGTGACTGAGAAGATTTCCAGCGGAACACCCAAGTTTTGCCTGGGCAGAATCAACGTTTTGCACAGTTGAGCTACGCGACATCCGTTGAGAACTTGGTGTGCATCTAATCTTCAAAAGGACTCAATAAATGGCAAAAAGAGCACAACATTCAGGTCGGAACCTTCGAAACCAAAATGCACGCGAAGTGCTCGGCAATTTGCCGAGCAATTCTTTGCCGCCGAGCTGAGCTTCAACAGGCATAACATTCGAAGACGACAACAATTCAGCGATAAGTTCAGCCGAATGTAATCTAGGAGGACAAAATGCACACACTTATTTTCGAAAGAAGCTATTTTTTTAAGGATCATATGAATGTACAAAATATACAAATACAAAGTTCACAAAATAAGAATTCAAATTGAATACGCCAAACAAATGAAGAGGACATTAGTGCTCTTTTAGAAAGAGCCTTTCCAACAAATCATCTCAAAAGCACAAACTACTATTTGAGTGACCTATTTTTATTTTGATGTTTTATCTATCTCAAATACAAGTTTATATATGACTAGATCAAAAGTTTATATACATATTTGCTCTATTCAGTCTAGAGGGAGACTCCCAATGTCTAAGATTTTTTATCCGAACTAATTCGGAGCGAAAAGTCAGAGTGCAGAGTAATTTTAATATGGACCGTTCTTCTCTCTTTGAGGGTCTTGAACGTTAGGCCTGTTGTGGTGGTTATAACATCTTGAAACTATGTTTGTTGTTATTTTTAAAAGGTCATAGTATCTGTTGTGTATGCTGACGTTATATAAAGTATAACAGGAGATTATACGTGAATCCAAAGCAAAAAATTCTTGTATTTTCCAAAATAAACACAAACGTGTATATATATAATGAATAGGGCGTGTAAATAACACTCATATATCACTCTTGAGATCAATTTTTTTAAAAGTAAGTATATCTATATTATGACTTCTATCATTTTATAATTGAAAATTTATTTGTAATAAAAATACAAAAACAAGGGGTTAAAAAGACCTCAAACGACTCGTTACTTTTAGGAAAATTACACGCCAGCCCACTTTTCAAAGTTTGTTGCTAACAGCCCTGCTAAGTTTCACTCCCTTTTCAAAAAATTTTGTTCACATCAGTACCTCTTTTGAATTAAATAGAGAAAAATATTCTTTTCAGACATTATGATTTTGACATTTCAAAATATCTATATAAAAATATTTTTTATAAAATTTTTAATATAAAAATTGTAAATTTTAATGAGATATTAAAAAAAAAATTTCAAAACATACTTCTAAATAATTATTTCGGAATGTCAAAGATAACAAAAAAACTCGTTAAAATTTAATAATTTAATAATTGATTTTTGAAGTCCCAAAACACCCATTAGAAGTATTTTTTTTAGAAAAATATTCGACATAAAAGTTATAGATATCGACGAATATACAATTTTTATATTGAAAGTTTTTTCAAAATAAATTTTAAATAGGTGTTTTTGGTTATGAAATAAAAAACGTACAAAAAAATATTTTTGTCCCAAAATTTTTTTTTTTAAATAGGAGGCTGGTCTTATGTGATGAGTGTGATAGATGGGGGTGCTATAAGAAGATAGTTTGGTTAGGGGCTGATTAGTAGTTTTAAACTAGACTTTGGTAGATACGTTTGTTCCGATTTCATATTTAAAAAAAAAAAAATAAACTAAGAAATTATAAAATATATCAAAATAAATAATATTACATTTTATATCAGTTAAACATAAAAATACATCATTAATAACGTTTGGGAGGGCGTTGCGGCGCCTATTCCCTAGATTTGTTGTGTGTGTGTGTGTGTATTATTTATTTATTTATTTATATCATTTTATGCACATCTTTTTCTAAAATTAAGGGGTGCAGCGGCTCCCCACCGGTGCTACGCGTTTGCTGTATGGAGCTCTCTAGACCCTAAATGTCACTCAGCCTTTTTCTTTTTTTTTCTTTGTTTTTATGCAATCGAGTTTACATTTTTTTATAACGATATAACTATCTCTCCTAGCTCACATTTGCTAAAATTCGAATTTATTTTTTATTATTCATAAATAATAAACTACGTTCGTCTCTCAGCATCTAGTCATGATCAATTAAACAACACTGATTTATCACCCAATACTAATCGGTCATCCCCCCAACGCCCCGCGACTATACGTGGTTGTTATAGAGCTTTGTTAGCGACATTAATCATCAGACTGAGAAAGGCTCGCTCATTCATTAGCAACAACGTGCTCCCCATGTTCTTGAACCCCGTTTCCCAAATTTCTCCATTGACTGCTGCTATCCGCAATAATAAATCAACCAATACATTCATCAATTTTATTAATTTATTTAATTAAAATTAAAAAAATTAAAAAATGTTTTTCAAAAAAACTACCAACATAATAAGATTTATAATTTTTATATCAAAATATTTTCTAAAAATATTTCTAAATATTCTATCACTTATTGTATAAAATTATTTCTAAAATTTATTTTAAATTCGTTAAACAATAAAATCCTAAAAATACAAATATTTTTAGAAAAATTTTTAATATACAATTATAAATTTATTTAAAAACTATAACTTTTATATTAATTTTTTTAGCATAACTTTTTTGAACTTTTAAATTATACGAATATTAGACTTTGATAGAATTGTGGATAATATGGTAGGGCACTAGCATTCTTCTCTGTTTCATCGCAAATCCGACTTTTGCACGTGCTGTGCATGTATGGGCTAAAATAATTAAAGCTTGGACCTTTTAACAAGTATACTCCTACTTAAGCGACTCCCATCAGCAACTCCGGGATATTATACAAAATATAAGAAATATGTCTGTGATTCTCTAACAATTTTGATATAATCTGCGGTACATATTATGATACAGAATATATACTACATATATTCTAATGTATGATGTATAATTTTAATTATATTAGAATTCTATCCGAAACTCTTTATACCTCTGATAAAACAGTCCTGTATGAACATAAACTAATTATAGACAAAAACTTTTTATAGAATCGTAAAAAGGAAAAATGGTGCTCTAATAATAATAGCATGTCCAATACTAATAATTACTACCGATCAGCATTAATTCAATTAGTTACTAAAAATAAATGTTCGGAGGTAAACACAATCTGTCTTTCGTGAAATAATATTTCAGAAGTTTAAATCCCATGATTGTTGGGTGTGAGAAATCGTACCGTTTTGTTCAGTCAAGATGTATAATAAAAATCAAACTCGATATTACTCCAAAAAAAAAAAAAAAAAAAAAAAAAAAAAAAGGAACTAACTAACAATTACTAATAGGTGAGCTGAGAGGTTGCTCCTAGATTTTACAGACTACGGGGACTGGAATTTCATAATTCAATTCCGCACCTTTTCAAATGGAGGGAGCAGGAGGGATCCAAAAACTTGATCTAATTGAGGACAAAACTATAAAGAGTGGGCAAAAGAGCCGAGCTTAAGCTAATCCAAGCTTCCTCAGCTTGCTAGCAATATATATATATATATATATATATATATATATATATATAATTATTATATATATATATAATATATATATATTATATATATATATATATATATATATATATATGTGTGTGTGAATCTAGGGGGGCAAGGAAGTAGACGATGAGGTTAACTTAGCAGCGTGTGGATATAAACTTGTATAAAGGGGCCAAACGTGCCCCAGTTTCTTTAAAAGTAAAAGCAAAAATCAGAGTTGCTTTTATAGATTCTGGGAACTTTGACATAAATAAAGTGCGCAGCCCTTGAACGACAACCGTTTCGATAGTGAACTAGCATCCTCTGTCCATGTTCACTGCCCCCCTACATCTTTAAAAATATATAGTTTTTACAAAATATTTAAAATAAAAATTATATATTTTGGTAAAATTTATAATTTAATTTTTTTTTTTAAAACAACTATTTCTGAATAACATTATGACCTCCAAATTTTAACATATTAACGAATTTTAAAATAATTTTGAAATTCGTTATTATGATAATTTTGGAGTATCAAATATCTAATTAAAAGTATATTTTAAAAAATTTTATAAAAAACTATAAATTTTATCAAATTTTATAATTTAATATTAAAAATATTTTTACAAAAATAATATATAGATATTTTTGGAGAACAACACAAGACAGAAGCAGAAAACGAGCAGAAGATTTCTGCAAGTACGTCTGTAATGTAATAGAATATTGTCAGTTATATGGTTGTAGCTCTTGAATATCTCATAGAAATCTTTTTTAAAATTTTTAATACAAGATATTTTAGTATATTTTATATTTTTATACCAAAATATTTTAGAAAATTAGTTTTAATAGGTACTTTAGAATTCTAAAACTTTAACCATCTAGAAAATACTTTTCAACTGTTAAAATTTCAAAATCCAAAATATCTATATTATTTAGAAATATATTTATATACTTAATTATTTATATAGTATTATAATGGATGACTGGGGATTCGTCCAGCATTCAACCGCTGCGTTCACATTGAACCAAAAGACTGTATACAGAATCCATGAAAAAGAAAGAAACCGCACTTTGTTTTGTTTATTCGGCAATAAAACATGAAAGGGGAAAAAAGGGATATGGAGCCCGGGCAGAATGACTCTCCTTATTTTGGAACTTTTGCAATATTTTTTTCACTTTTTTTTTTATACTATTAGCCGTAAAGATATTTATTTAAATATATCTGATAATTTAAAGTAAAATTAAAAAAAAAAAAGCATCCTACTAGGGTTCGCAATTTTTGCTTACATGACAGGCTCGGGGAGGGCTACTATTGTGACAACTTATTGATACGGCAACCCAAATATGAAGCAATAAAAAATTGCAGTAGGATTGACCAATCCAAAAACTAACCCGTAATCAATTAAAACTAAAATTGAAAAATAAATGGATCCAATTCTTTGGGATCCAACCAACTACAAGCTGATTCGACTAACTTGATTAGGTATGATTAGACGTACTTATAATGTTTCATATACGGACCGATACAAGCTAAATTGATTGGAACCGCGCTAAAAATGCTTGTAACTCCTAAAAGTTGCCATTCCTACGTCCAATTGGCCATCCCTTTGTTTTGGATTATGACTTTCGTTGGTTGACTTCATCTACCTCTTCGGACTTTTAATAAATATATTCAACTATAAATTATAATAAATATATCTAAATAATTAGCTTTATAATTGATCATTTCTAATAAACAAGATTAGTAGTTCTGTTAGCCGGGGAGACGGGAGATTATTTTTCCATTGAAGCAATCTTTATTTTTCCAGGAAAGGGCACTCAAATCAAAAGTTGGGTTTTGTAAATAAATTAATAATTTATGAGAAGTTCATTAGTGATCATGGACAAGATTATACACTTTGTCCCCTAGTTTCTGAATTATGCAATTATGATCTCAGAATTTATTTTATTGAAAATTTACTCCCAAAATTCAACCGAGGCAAATCTGTTCATAAAGTCTAGACTTCACCCCGTTTATTAATCTGAAAGAATCAACGGTAAATCAAAGAAATTCTCACTTAATTAATAGACTAATTAATTAATAACTTACTTGTAAAAGTAGGGCGATTCCTCCGCTGTCCTCTCACTGTCACCAAGCCCTAAAGATATATATATTGTATAAACTATAAACAAAAGAACGGATGAATGAAAATCTATAGAGCTTGAGAATGCGAAGACTTTTCTAACACCACAAAGATAAAAATTCACGGATCGGAATTAAGAAGAAGAAGAAGAAGAAGAAGAACTCACAGCAACCATGGGCAGCGGGAAGCACCGCTGGAAGTTCTCGTTCCACTCTCGCTCCCCATCATCACCCTCCTCTCCAGCGTCATCTCGTTCATCGCCTTCTAATTCGTCCACAGCCGTGGCGGCACCTCCATCGGAGTTCTTATGCCCGATCTCCGGCGAACTCATGGCCGATCCAGTCATCATCCCCACCGGTCACACCTTCGAGCGCGCCTGTATCCAAGCCTGCGACGACTTCTCCGTCAAACCTCCGTCACTCCCTTCGTCTCTCCCTCGCCCTCTGCTCTTAATCCCCAACTCGGCCCTCCGATCCGCAATTCACTCTTGGTGCGACCGCGAATCTCACCCTCGCCCGATCCCTGTCTCCGCCGACCGGGCACGATACCTCGTTCGCTGTCTCTTCCCCGTCGAATCCTCCAAATTAGAAGAATCTAGCAGCAGCAGCGGAACCCCAGATACCCCCCCATTAATTACTGGATCCAACAAAAAGGAGATGAGTAGTTTTTCTTATTCTTCTTCGTCTACTATGTCGTCTTACTACTCTTCTTCCTCGTACTCTTCAACGGAGATTGCACCAATTGAAGTTGAAGCTTCTTCTCCGGCGCCCGCATCGTTGGAGGACGAGATTCTGGAGATGATGAGAGTTCAGCCGGCGGATGCGGTGGCGGCGATCCGCCGTTCTACACGGGAGAGCGGAGACCGCCGCGCCGCGCTCTGCACGCCAAGGATACTCGCTGCCCTTCGCCCTCTGTTGATGTCACGTAATTCTTCGGTTCAGACCGACACTGCGGCAGCGGTGGTGAATCTCTCGCTGGAGCAGGGTAGTAAAATTCCGATCGTCCGCGCCGGAATCGTGCCGGCGATCGTCGAGGCACTCCGCTGCGGCGGCGCAGAAGCGCGAGACCACGCCGCGGGTGCTCTGTTCAGCCTAGCCGTCGACGACGAAAATCGCGTCGCCATCGGTGTCCTCGGCGCCGTTCCTCCGCTGCTCGCTCTGTTTTCCAGACCCTTGGAGCCTCCGCGCGCCCGCCGCGACGCCGGGATGGCGCTGTACCATCTATCCCAAGCTGTTCCAAACAAATCGAAGATCGCGCGCGCGCCCGGGGCGGTGAAGTCGCTCCTCGCCGTGGCGGGGGAGAAGGAAGAGGCACGACTAGGGTTACCGAAGGTGGCCCTGATGGTTCTATGCAGTATAGCGGGGAGCTCGGACGGAAAGGCAGCAATGATGGACGCCGGAGCGGTCGCCGGGGTGGTGGGGCTGCTGTTGAGTGATGCGGCGGCGGGGGCAGAGGAGAAGGAGAAGTGCGTGGCGGCGCTGTACGGAATGAGCAGGGGGAGTTTGAGGTTCAAGGGATTGGCGAGGGCGGCGGGGGCGGAAGAGGCGCTGCGTCGGGTGGTGGCGAACGGTGGTGTTGGCGTGGCGGCGAAGGAGATGGCGGAGCGGACCATGAGGGCTGTGAAAGGAGAGGGGAGTGTTGAGGAGATGATGGCCGTAGCGGCGGATGGGAGCGTCGTTTCGGAGGGAGTTCTTTCTTTCCGCGGACATTACCGCAGCGACTTCTCCGGCGGCAGCGCCGCTGCCATGGCCAACTCCGCCGAGTTCTGATTTTTGTTTTTTTTTTTTTTTTTTTGGTTTTTTATTTGTAGGTGGTTGTTTTGTAATTAATATAAAGTTAAGGGGTTTTTTTAAACCGCTTGATTATTCTCCTGTTTTGTTTGTATTTGTTTATTTTAACTGATCAAATAAGCACCACGTCAGTCATTAATAGTATTATTTTTATAGTACTTCAGTATATAAGATAGCTGATCATGAAAGAAAAATTTTACAATGCTCATGCATAAATGTTATTATTTATATCAAATTTACTAAATTTAAATTTAAAAATATTTTTTAAAAAAAAGTTAAATATAGAATTCAAAATTTTAATATATAATTGTATATCTGAAAAATTATTACAAAATATTTTAGTAAATATTAATATAATTTTAATTTATGTATGAGTTGTATCTTATCTATTTACTATATTCTTTAATTTTTTGAAAGTGTGTGACTTGTAAAGTTATTTAGATAGCACAAATATACCAAATCTAATTAGTAGGATAACAAAAAATACAAAATGTCTATGTTCTAAATTATTTTTTAGTTAAAGATTTTTTGTAAATAATATTTTTTGATAAAATTTTAATGAGTTAGATGTTAGAAGGAGCATTCTAAAACTTTTCCTTAGAATGAGGTTCTAAGTGAAGACTTTGTTCAGTTCGGTTTAGTTTATTGTCCTCCGTTTATATTAATCCGTGTTGTGCGAATATGTTTCAGTAACCTGTTAATAAAGCCGGACTACTAAAATCATTAAAATATCAATAATAAATTTATGTTATTCTAAGCTACTTCGTTATTAGTTTAATAACTATGTTAAACAATTGGAAAAATGTTACATCAATTCCTATATTTAAAAAAATTATGTCAATTTGCCATCTATCTCAAATGTGTTGTAAAATTAGTGCCTCTCTCGAAATTCGAATCATAAATATTTTAACTAATATATAAATATTTGTTAGAAAAATTTGAATACAATATATATATATATATATATATATATATATATATATATATATATATATATATATATATATTGTTGACGACCTTCCTCCGGAGGGGAGGAAAGAGTTTGGAGTCGCCACCTAGATATTTAATGGAAATCTAGGAAACCGGGATAAGGCACATTCGAGATTCAAAGGCTCGTTCGTCGTTTACGTGTGGGGAAGACGGAACACCCCCACAACGCCCCTCGAGAGAGGATACTCTATATAAGTGATTACGATAATTTTGGGTTTATATTTGTATGAATTTTGGAATGTATAAATATATCGTTTTTATTTACCAGATACGTAAAAAGAGAATAAGTGTACACCTATTCCTCATTTTAGTATTTGATAAATACATTTAAATAATAGAACTTACGATGGACCAGTATACACCGATTCTATATTCATACTTTCCATTATTTAAATGGAATTTGTCTTCCTTCAATACGTATAATAGATGTCCAGAGTTAGTATACACCACTCCTTTGCAGCTACTATACGTATGTGAATTCCTCGTGCGTATAAACTAAGGAAAATGGGACAATAGTATACACCACTGTTTTATTCCTTAGTTTATATGATCGAGAGAGACTAATCTCAAATAACGATATATTTATAGACGTTGCATAATAAACAAATAAATAAATGTACAGTTCGTAAATTATGCGTGTTCGTTGTCGAAGAGTGCATGCCAAAGATAGAGAAAAAGAAAAAAAAATCTTTTATTAGTGTTGGGCTCAGCGCGTTTCCGTTTCCTCTTCATCGCCCCAAAAATAAATTTTCTTTTATGTAAATAAAATAACTAGAAATAGAAGTATACACCTCTAATTCTAATTATATCGAGTTACAAGTATACACCGATAACTCATTTCAACATGCCATAAAAATGTTCTTTTTTGAGATTTTGAATTAAAGAGTGCATTAAGCCAGAAAAACTAATTCGGAAGTATACACCTCCAAATGTATGCTTAGGTTACTAGTATACGTCTATAACATACCAAAATTGACATAAAATTAATTTAAATTGAAATTAAACTGATTTGGACCATAAATGGACTGGATCAGATCAAAATGGTCCGACCCGAATCAAAACGGCTCGGACCCGATCGCGAAGGGCTTAGCCCCATGCTGCTGGGCGCACGCACGGGCGCCCGAGTCGGGTCCGAGCGCGCGCTCGGGCGCCCGAGTCGGGTCCGAGCGCGCGCCAGCGCGCAGAGCGCCGGATCTGGTCTCGGAGCTGCGGGCGGCGGAGGTCTGGATCTCAGGCGACGGATCTGGTCGGGGGACAGCGCGAGCTGCACGCGGCCGACGCGAGGCGGTGAAGACGGCAGCGGCGTCGACCAGATCTGGTTGATCGGGGTCGGGGGCTCTCGAGCTACAGGCGAACGCGACGAAGTGGCGGTGGCTGGATCAGAGGCTGCGGCGTCAGGGTTTGAGGCGGCGACGGAGACGGCGGCGGTTCGAGGTGGCGATGGACGTAGCGGCCGCTTGACGGCGGGGTTAGATCTGGAGCTCTCGGGCGGTGAGGGCTAGATCTGAAGTCCGCAGGTGGTGGTGGCGGCGACCGGGTCCGGGCGATCGGGCGGCGGATCTGAAGCTGCGGCGACGACGGTTCGCGGCGTGAGGCCGGCGGCACAACGAAGATGACGGCGGCGTCCGGGCGCGGCGTCGACGGTTCGGCGAGGCGACGATCGAGGCGGCCGCTCGAGGCAGGGGATGGGGGCGGCCGGACGGCGGTGGACTCAACGGAGCTCAGGACCGGGACCGCGACCGGCGACCACTCCCTTCATCTTCTTCGTTTCTCTTTTTTTTTCTTTTTTTTTTTTTTTTTTTTTTTCCTTGTGGTTTCCCTTGTTTTTTTTTTTGCTTTCTTTCTTTCTTCTTTTTTTTTTTTTTTTTTTTGTTGTCAACCCCCCCAGCGTCCCCTCTTCTTCCCCTTTCTTTTTTTCAAGCCCCCCTTCACTTTTATAAACAAAATTCATCCCACCAATTATCCAAAAGATAATAAAACAAATAATTATCCGAAAGATAAAAAAAAGAAATGATGGCGTTGCCGTTTTTGGAAATTTGACTTTTAATCCATAATAATTACATACCAATTTTGTTTATTAACCGGTCGATAGGGGTGCTGAATTTGACTTTGATTTTATCCATCGGGTAAAGCCTGATAGCGAAAAGTTTAATTACGGGTACTGAAATTGACTTTTGGACGAAAGCGAAGGCCCTTCATCAGTTCTCCTGAATTTTGCGTAATTGATTCGAGAAGCAGTTGAGTTCCTGCACGACTAGGCTGTAATATGAGCATGTGGTGTGTAATTAAACTTGATTGGACTGACCGAGCACGGTTGAATTTAATTGTGCTTTGTGAGCGTAACCGATATATGTGGACCAAATGCAAGCATACGGCCCGGACAAAATGTGGTGTCGACATATATATATATATATATATATATTATATATATTAGTAAATGGAAAACAATGTATAACCTACTTGCAACTCTTACGAAACAATTTGCTTGAATTGTCAAATTTGATAGTCGTGACGTTCAAATGTAATGTGAATGCCCTAACTTAATTAATGTTTATATAAGAAGATCTTCAAACGAAAAGAAGCTTACTTTTTTAAAGAATTGATACACCTCCCTTACGTGTTTTTATCGACCATTCTGAAGATTATGTCACCAACAGCCAACAATTTTGTGAAGATCATTTTTTTTTTTTTTGGAATAACGAAATCTTTACGGACTACCAACTTTCGATGTTACTAGAACGTCATTTTAACTACGGTCCAACATTTCGAATTGGGCTAGAACTGTAATAAAAAAGTAAAACTCCGGTCTGTTGTACACCCCAAGTCAAACGTGAAGTACTGACGTCCTGTCCAGTCAACATATTAATAACTCTAGCTGAAAATTCATTAGAATTGTTTATTTTTTATTTCAGAACTATTTATAGGATTCGAATTTGCGATGTGTACTTTATAAATCTTTTATTATCATATCAAATATTATACTAGTAATGGAAAATTGTCGGTATATAAATAACATTTCAGAACATAATTTCAAGAAATCTGGCCTGTTATGATAATAAAATGACCAACTTGTTCGCGCAAGGCGAGTATGAACAAGTCTTCTGGCAGATTAATTAATTTTCTTGTTACCTATTTGACTCTGAATAAATGTAAACTTCTGACCAAAATTCCTTCTCAACGTTCTTCCCACTCCATTTTTTTATTTTATTTCAGTGTTGTTATAAGATATTTTAGTGCATTTTCATAGAGTTAGAATAATTACAAACAAAGTTTTCTAGAAAATATGCCAAATGACGTTAAGACTCGGCCATCTATCTACCGTTAAGAGTGCGCGTCTCATAACTTTTACCGATCCCATGCACATAGTAGGATTTCGCTTGTGTTGTACCGACTAATCTTTATAGTTGGAAAAATCACATCCAAGGATCTTTCTTATATATTCAGCACAATAACATTTAAATTTTGACATATAATCCTTACATAAACAAATTCTTTGAAATTAAAAAACTGTTCGTAATCCTAATCCGAATATGTACACCAAGGCATAAAAAGTTGGAATATTGGAATAACATGTACTTTTTGTTGCTTAATCAAGATCTGAAGTACAGAAATGTAAACCAAAATTAAGGTCTCAATTTAAATTTTTGGTAGAAGTACCACTTTATTAAGTGAACATTGAAAACTAAGTTGATACTCCTGAAATTTTTCTTTAGTAATGGGTTGGTCATCTTAAAGCAAGGTTTAAGGTGACGAATAGCACGCCATACCGGACGGCATAGACCCTGTTGTTTGCCGCTCGAGCAATCTGGTAAGGTTTGGGATCAATGTTGTTTAAATAAGAAGATAATGAAGACAAGTTATCCCTTTAACATGATCTCCCTTTTTTCTCTCCACTCCCTCCCTTTCTATCTCTCTGCGAGGAAGAAAAATATCATTTTTTATCAAAAACTGTCATCATTAACATTCTTATAAAAGGTTAGCTGAATTTTTTAATTTTTTAATCAATTATATTTAAACATTAAAAAAAAATTGATTAACAAGATCGGCACGAAATATTTGACAGATCTCGAGTTTGAGAATTATCGAAACATGGCACAAAACGACATATCCAACCTAGCCTTAAAGTTTATGGGTATTATAGCACATTTACAAAAACTTAGGGAATAATGTCTAACTTCTTAATTCCCTACATTTCCTACGGACTTCTGTGAGCACTTCCTCTCCGGCGGCCTGTCACTGAAGAAATTTCGAAGAGGCTTCGGATTCTCTCCGGCGGCCTATCACTGACTTATTAGCTCAACATGCTCAAGAAACAGTTCCATACAACAGATTGACAAATGAAAACAGCAATTGCTCTTTACAAAAAACCAGAAATAGGCGAAAAAAGAAGGGTATGCATAAGGAGAGAGAGAAAGAAGGATGTGAACACAGTCTCTGGCAACTGGAGCGATCCAGGATATAGCTTCTTAATTAGAGGGATCATGAGCTCAGATGGGATGGGAATACCTGGGGCCACGTACCTGGATAGAACAGTTTGGTGCTCGAGCTCTTGCCATTACAGGCTGTGAAGAAGGTACCTGCAACTCAACATCTTGTGAAAGAATGAAGAAGAGAGAGCTTGGAGATGCCCTCCGCACCTGGATTGGATGGGTGTGGGGTTGCCCCTCGGAAAGTGTGCCCCTCGCCCGAATTCGATTCCTAACTCACGCAAGCGAGGGGTGCTGCCTGAAATGGGAATGTGTCTGCGCCGCGCGTTTACTGCGGCCGTAGAAAAACTGGTGGCTGCATATTACAGCACTCCATATCTGTTCCGAGGGCAGACGCCAGTCAGAATTTTACTCTCCTGCGTGCACCTGGTTCTAAAATAGTTTTATAGGTGTGCGTAGTATACATGCTCCTATTTATTCGAGTTCAAAATTTATTGGGCTAGATAAATGGGGAATGTTGCACTGATAATGAGATTATACAAGGATGAGTCATAGGATGGGTCATCCAGATGAGTCAAGGGGCAGAGCGCTGAAGAATCTGTGAGTTGGTGGTGTTTGCAAGTATAAATTACATAATATTTATGCTGACTCTACTCGATAATGTTTATGAACAGTTTTTTTTTTTATTTGTTTAGAACTGAGATGAAAAGTTAATAAACTGACCATAGCAAAATAGGATAATGTTCATGAACAATTTGATATGAGCATGATTAAATTTTAATTAATATCTGATAGAATATAATTTTAAGTATATTTACAAATAAATAATATAAATATATAATACAAAAATTGTACTTGAATAACTGATAACTATAAATACTGGTATCTTACAAGAAATTAAATATAATTATAAATTAATTAATTAAAAAAATGGCACTTTCCGATCCGAGCTTCGGTCTTAACCGCGAATTGGATCGAATTTGATCCGATCCGGACGGACCTGACCGCATCGACCGGTCCCATCCGATCGTGATTTTTATACAAACACCCTACTTTTTAAGCCATTGTGCACTTCAATTCTGTTTGTTCCTCTTACTCATTTCTTCCGCCTCCGGGACGTCCGATCCGATGGCCGCCGTCGCATCCCTCCGCCGTCTCCCGCGGCTCGCCGTCGCCAGCGCCGGCGTCGCCCCTCGTTCCGCTGCTTTCTCCTCCGCCTCCTCCTCCTTCTCCGATGACTCCACTGTCCTCACGATCGAGACCAGCGTCCCCTTCGTCGGCCACAAGATCGATCCACCGTCACGCTCCGTCGAAACAACCCCTAAAGAACTCCTCACCTTCTTCCGCGACATGTCCCTCATGCGCAGGATGGAGATCGCCGCCGACTCGCTCTACAAAGCGAAACTCATCCGTGGTTTCTGCCATCTATACGACGGCCAGGAAGCCGTAGCTATCGGGATGGAGGCCGCGATCACCCGCAAAGATGCGATAATCACCGCCTACCGCGATCACTGTATCTACCTCGGCCGCGGTGGAACACTAGTTGAAGCTTTTGCCGAACTAATGGGTCGGAAAGCAGGTTGCTCGAAGGGAAAAGGCGGATCTATGCATTTTTACAAGAAGGAGAATGGGTTCTTTGGTGGGCATGGAATCGTTGGCGCCCAAGTGCCGCTAGGTTGCGGGATTGCGTTTGCGCAGAAGTACTTGAAAGAAGGAACTGTTACATTCACCCTCTATGGAGATGGTGCTGCTAATCAGGGGCAGCTCTTTGAAGCGCTCAATATGTCTGCACTTTGGGATCTTCCGGCTATCCTTGTTTGTGAAAATAATCACTGTGGGTATTCCTTAAGAACAGTCTTTTTTTTTTTTCTCTTTTTCTTTTTTTTTGTACTGTATTGTATTGTTTGTGTTTTGTGAATGCTGATTTGCTTTCATTGTCGGGATTGTAAAGATGGAATGGGGACTGCTGAATGGAGAGCGTCGAAGAGCCCGGCATATTACAAGCGTGGTGACTATGTTCCTGGACTAAAGGTGGGAAGATCTAACTTGCTATTTGCCTTTACATTTGGAAGCAAAAGTTTATACTTCAACTGAATTATAGCTTCATTACATTTGGAAGTGAAAACATGTAGTTTAACTATGTTATGGCTAACCACCTAGTGGATCTTGTTGCTATTTGGTGTTTATGGCATTTTGGTGGTTTAGGTTCTATGTTAGGCTCTAGAAAGTTTCTTTTTTCTTGGAGGCCAGTTTGTTGCTTGATTTAGTATTAAATTATGGCCTTTATTGTTCTCTTTCTTTGGAAAAATGATTTTTGTTTACTTTTGGAGATACTAATGGGCTGGTCCAATAGCCCTTTTGTCAATTGAAACTATGGTTATAGGGACTTCATTACATAGTTGGATGATGATTCTTAAGGATATTAGCAAACTAATGCTTTCATCTTTTTGCTACTGTTGCTACTCAATCGTTTAAAAATAGTTGAAAATGTTAGTGGAGATATGAGGTTAAAGATTGGAGTTTAAGTGAAGAAATTGCATGGAGAATGCACAAGAAGAGGAGGTGAAAAGCAGAAGTCCCCTGAACTTGGTGATTCTTTTTTATACTCTTTTTAAAGATTTAACAGGAATTTGAGAGGATCCTCAGCTGCACTGTCGTGTGTGTAATAACACAAGTTTGGTTTAGGCATGTAACCTTGATTTTCATAATATGTTCCCAGATTTGACTGAAACAAATGTAGAATTTGACTGAAATCCTTAAGCAAATGTGTTCATTAAAATACATTTACGGGCGCCTTATAAATTTAAGCCTCCGTTTAGGTCCTGTTGCATCCTCTTGGATGTATGAAAAGGGATGATCACCTAGAATTCTTCTAGAAGGAAGTTCAAGGATGCAAATTAGCGCTAACTGAATGTAGTCTTTATGCATATGTGTTCAAGTGCTCAACACTGTTAAAAGTATTAATATTATACATACAGGCATACTCCTTAAAGATCCATAGTTGATTGTGAATCTGTATATGCATTTCTTAGCTTTCTTTGTGCAACCGAATTAGAGATGGATTGTTTGCTGTGGTGCTGATGAATCTTTTATTTTGTTATGTGATTCTTGTTTTGCCACCATTAAGTTATTTTTTCTGTATCCATGCCTGTCTGCAAGTTAAGTATGAGGATACATAAGGTTTTAGGGTGAAGTTGTAGAAATTGAGCTAAAAGTTACACTTGCATATGTAATTTGAAGTTTATGATCTCATATGCAGGTTTGAATGTTGTGTAGGGGTGGTACATAGTCATCCATCTTTTGCTTATGAGCTATACTGTCAGTGATTCTAATGGGGTCAAATAGAGTTTCCCCATTAACTTTTTACAGCATGGTTTAAAATTTTAGTAGATTTTCATATCATGTTGAGATGTTAGTTCTGCTTGGCATGCCATTGCCAATTAAGTCTAACTTGGGTTTGCTGTTAACATAGCTTGCAATCAATTTCTAATTGAGTTTTTTACGTGGTGCTACTAACATGCAATTGCATATTACAAATTCATCAACTTTTTTGCTACACTTGTACGGTAAATGAATAATGGAATCAATTTTTTATGGTAAGTAATTTTGCTGAGTTAAAAGTATGGGATGGCGAATCCCGCAAATGTCATAACAAAGTGTGAAGATTTTGTGTTTCTTTATTGATATAGAATCGCATTGGTGCACTGGTAAATTCTGTGTTTCTTTCATTTATAGGTGATTATTAAGCTTCTCTGGTGATTATCCAGTTGATTCCTTTTTACCATAAGCCCTTAAGGCACGTTCTTGCTTTTCTTATGTACTTTGTAACTTCAATCATTTCATGTATTCTGGAAAATTCCATGTCCAGATTGTCATGTTAATGCTGCTGCATATTGATTTGTTTTTAATATAACCACATTTATTATGACATTCGTGGATGAGAGTTATAGAAAGAAATCGGGTGTTGAGAATGCAATTCACAACCATTAATATAAATATGGTAAGGAATACGACATAATCGGAAAGTATTTGTGCTTTTGTGCTATACTCTGTACTTGGGAAATGTGATTGAAGACCATACTCTTGTTATGTTCTTGACGTGCTGTTGTGTGTTTCTGATCTTTCAAGTGTGGTTACAGCAGGATTAAATTGTTTTGGTTGCCACCATGTCCGTTTTGATTTCTTAAGCGATTTTAATTTTGTTTGACGTGGGCTTGATTGAAACAGGTTGATGGAATGGATGTCCTTGCTGTAAAACAAGCTTGCAAATTTGCTAAGGAACATGTTTTGAAGAACGGACCCATTGTAAGTAAACCCTGATACTGGTTAAAACGTATCATGTGTCCTCTTATTATCTAATAACAACTTCTGTTTGTGCAAGTTTCTGGGTGTGCATCTATGATCTATTCAGCTTATTCTCGTGTCTCTCTATCTGCTAGAATTTCTAAATAAGAAAAGGAACTGTAGAGGAAATTTGATTACAAATGGTTGATTTAGGTTGGCAAATGTTTTTTTTTTTTTTTGGCTTTCCAAATATGTGCTAAAGGTGCTCAACAGAAAGTGTGATATTCGGTGTCAAATTTCTTTTCTCCTCGTCCACAGCCGTCTTTACTAACAGTCCTTAAGATTTGGAGACTGTTGTATTCAAATTTTTAAATGTCTGCAAAAGTAATATTTCTGTTAGAAGTTATGGACATGTAGTTTTGTACTTTTAGCACTTTTGAAAGTAATTTTCAATGTGATAAAATTTTGGATTTGCAGATTCTTGAAATGGACACATACAGGTATCATGGTCACTCGATGTCTGATCCTGGGAGCACCTACCGGACTCGTGATGAGATTTCTGGTATTAGGCAGGTTAGTTTTGACTTTTGCAATTTGCTTCGCATTGATTTGTCCATGATATGTCTGCCGCACTAAGTATTTGATCACCACAGGAGCGTGATCCCATTGAAAGAGTTAGAAAACTTGTCTTGGCCCACGATTTAGCTAGTGCTTCTGAACTGAAGGTAACCTTTAGTACGCTGTTAAATTTTGCATAGGAACGGCCATTGAACTATAGACGCATGCCAGAGTCATGTGTTTGTCAGATTGTGTATGACTATTAAATATTATGCAGGATATGGAGAAAGAAGTAAGGAAGGAAGTGGATGGGGCCATTGCTGAGGCCAAGGTAAGCATGCTTCCTTGATAGCTACGTAGTTTTGCTTATTGGTATTTCATGTCATGTTTCTTATATCTCGTCTACCATATTTCAGGAGAGCCCAATGCCAGACCCCTTCGAATTGTTTACTAATGTTTATGTGAAAGATTTTGGTCTGGAGGTAAGATTTTTATTTTTTATTTTTAAAATCTATTAGTCAATTTGATGTCCCATTTAGCGTTATTTATACACTTTAATAGTTTAGTATTTGCTATCTCGGAGCTGGATATCTGATAGGCCTTTTGTGGGAGTAGATTATCTGGGTACTATAACGCGATGACTCTAGAAACTTTTATGTAAAATTTCTCAATCACCATCTGCGTAGTGCAGGCCGATAAACCACTTTTTGAAGGTCAGCCCTGGCATGGTCGACAACCTTCAATTTCAAATTAATTACAATTAGATGAATGTATGGGCTACTATGGGCATTGCAACGAACGAATCCAGGTTTCTTCGTATGGTAGCTTAGGCAGGTGCCGAACAATGTGGAGTCATGTGAAGCAACACCTGTAAGCCTTTGTTGTTGCCAGCAAGCGTCATCACTAACCGTGGGTTTTGCATGCATATGAATTCCAGTCACGCATGTCGCTTGATGAAAGTTGCACTAGTTGTCTGTTATCATGTCGCTTGCGCTTGTTGTGGTTTTTAGTTTTTATCCTTTGGTGTATTGAATTATGCTCTCTCAAGGACAACAGCTCTACTTTACTTCTCTTCTTTCAGATGAACAGTATGTAGTCAATCTTGCATGTATTTATTCAGATTCATATATATGATGGAAGTTTGCCGGTACTTCGTCATAACAAAGTTTGTCGCTTTTGCAGTCATTTGGTCCTGACAGGAAGCAGTTGAGAACTGTTCTTCCGTGAAGCCAAACGACGCAGTAACTTCACTCAAGAATTAGCTATCACAAGGTATCAAGAATAAAGGTGGGATGATAGTATTATTAGACGCCTTGTTTCTTCTTTTTTTTACTTTGTTTTTTGACAACATTTTGATATATATATTAGAGGCCTACTGTTTTGCCATTCTTAACTTTCATGTGTCCCATGTATATGCAAACCAAAATTGTCTTTTTTTTTTTTTAATTTGTCGTCATCATACTTTAAAGTACACCTCGTTTCATTAATTTTATATGTTGTAATTTGTTTATACTCTTCATATATATTTCAAACCCTGCCCAAGCAAAGAGCATGGGAAAATTATTCACGCTGCAAAAGTGTGGGGGCAATACTAAAGTGATAAAGGCGATTGGACAGCATTCCTTTATATATAGGTGACGTTTGGTAAGTCAGTTGAAATTGGTATAGGAATTGGAATGCGGTAGAATCAAAATTAAATGGCCAAAAGTTACTTATTGGTATATTATGAAATTAGAATCAAATTGTAATTATCACGTTTGTGATATAATTAAAAAATCAAATTCATATTTTAATGAATATATGTAGTTTATATTGTAGTAAAATGAATAGGATTAGGAGCTTCAGTAATTATTTATACTACAATTGAAATTGAGTATTGTATATAAATATTAACAAATAATGTAAAATTAATAAAATTCTAAAATAGTAAATATAAATGTTCAGCTTAAATTAGAAAAAGATAAAAATTTAAAACGTTAAATGGTGTAATTTTTGCCCTCTGCGGCACATTATCTCAAATTTTTTTTATATAATAATCATAAACTATAGCAATTTTTTAGTTTTATTTCAGTAGAAATACATGATAATGAGAACTTTTTTAATAACAAAAAATCAATTCCAATTCCGAACTGTTAAATTTTTGATACTCTCAAACAAACACCTGCTATCGAAATATGTGTGTCATAATTTTTGTTCCATATGTTAAAATACCAATCATACACTTCAGTAAAACCTATATTTTGCTGCCAACTAAATGAGCAAAGTTGAACCCAATGTTCTTTTGACGGCTATTTTACAAATAAAGTAGGGCATGTATTATGGTGTTATGTTATAACCAAAATTTTCTGTGACGAGCGCGAGTTTTGATGAACTCAGATTTCGGCATGTGCAGTAGTGCAGTGCGACTATGCCAATATAAATTCATTTCTTATTTGTTAAAAAATATAAAATAAAATTTTAATTTTAAAAAAAATAAAATATAAGGCTTTGTTCAGACTGTTTCAGCAACTGTCAGTACATACTATTCCATACAGGCTGTACAAACTAACACGTAAAAACTATAGTTATAACAAAGCGGGAACACTGTGAGAACATGTTGCATTTTGGGCACGAATAAATACATCAAAGCAGACTTACACATCATCTAACACTTTCTGGATAGTACTCGCTGGGTTCAAGGAATGGATCCTGGGAAATTGAATTGTTACTTTTCTTCAAAGAACACATCAAATTCTGAAAGTCAATGGTTAATCCATCATTTGACCAGCTTGCTTGCTCTTTTATTTAAGCTCCAGCCCTCATAGACATCTCATAACATTCGTCAAAGCAGAGATATTACGTTGCGTCTTTTCTTTTTTCTTTTTTTTAAGATTACCATATGCCGGTAGCACCGATGCATTTTAACCAATAGAGAAATACACATTACATTTGTATGTCCCTGCTATCTTCATAGAATATAGAGAAGATATATTTCTAATACACTTAAAGGTAGCACTTACGAAGTTTAAGCCTGAAATATCAATGTAAAGAGATGAAATTTAACCATCCATCCTAAATGTCCTGAACTATGTCGCAACTTTTCAAAGTATTGAAACTTGAAAAAAAAAGGGAAGCTCGTTTAACTAGTAAATAAGATAATCCATGCATAAGCTAGAACACTTACAGGGTTATCCTCCCATAAAGTGTTTCTTGAAAATTTACAAGAGATCGTCCCTTTCGCTCTTCATGCTTTCTCTGATCAAAATCACTACAGCAACTACAACCGGCAATGAAATCATAACCAGAGCTTCTAAAATATTTGGCCTTGTTATGTCGGGAAAAATTATACTCCATATTTTATTGCTGCAGCACCACCTGCGGATCCAGCTGCCAACTTCCACAGGTAGTTGACATCTTCCTGTTTTCAAAATTTGAAGTATTTGCAAACAAACATCAAACAAGAAGAGTGCCTAGAGAACGAACATAAAGCACATATGTGGCATGCAATTATTCTCAGAAACAAAGATGCTCAAAGTTGATTATAGTTTAATTTTAAATCATGCGTAAGAATGTTCGACCAACAAGATGATCAATGATTTATTCCCCGAATAAAAAGCTACTTTACAAAAATATATAGCAAGTTGGATTAATGCAAAATTAGACTAACCAGAAAATATTAATCCATTCAGGAAATACATTCATGAAATAATGGAAGATATCATAACTTTCCTTGCTTTTATGCCAGCAGTTATATTAGTAAAAAAACAATTCTTAACTGGCGTGCATTACTAAATTTTATGTCAACAGCTATAAGACCATCACACATGTCAAAAATGATGATGTTTATCCTTTAAACTCGCTACACCCAGAAGAGATAGTGTCCCTAACCAATGTGCATGATCATCTTCAGCATGCCAATCACACACTGTCCTCGCAATCTTGAGGAACTAACTCCTTTCACTTTTGTAATGTTTGATATCACTTATGTCAATAGCTGAATTATAATGTTTGATATCACTGTACCCCAGAAGTTAAACCAAATGACACACATGATTCTGCATTTGAAAATCGATCATGTAGGATCCTGGATTCTGAGCTCGCCATATCTACTACCCAAATTTAATTTCTAATGGAATGGAAGTAAAGCAATCCAGAGCATGAGGTTATATAAAAGTCTCAAATTACACATTCATCGCGCTTGGAAGGCCGCCTTTTGCTCCACGTGACATTAATTTTTTGTCAAGAAAAGACGAAACATAGAAGTTAGCTAGCATATATTAGAACTTTTAAAGTGCAAGTTTCTAAACAATCAGTTTGAATTTAGGGGTCTGTGTTACATGCTCCAATGACAGTGACATTGCCCTAAAACTAATTAGCAAAAGCTAAGTCCCAACCCAATCTTACCAAATGCGATCAAGACCAACTAAAATTTCGATTTAGTGGGCACCAAAACATTCAAGCGATTATATTAACAAGAAATATACTGAATATGTCAATAAGCATCAATTGGAAAGACTTGTAACATTGTCCTTGAATGATTTCCTGCCATCTCTATTACATCCACAATGTCATATCTTTAATGAACCGTCGGCTTTAAGCTGACAAGTATGCTCCTCGAATTTAGGGTTTCCTTAGTAGCTTCTGGTAAATCCTTTTGCAGGTCAAGGGATGTCATATCATGAACTCCTGATTTGTATATAAGCATGCTAAAGTTCCAAAGGAACTCTGGAATACTCAACAAGATGAGTTTGTAAAATATTCCCAAGGAATTTTAATAATTCATAATTGACAATGACATAACCAGCTGCAACAGATGAATAAATCCGTTTTTACTTGGTTTTAGCAGGCTCTTCTAAGTTTTGAACTCTCAACAAAGAATGAAGTGTCATTTTGGCACAAACAATGTTTTTCCTTAAGGATATGTTTGGAGGCGGAAAAACAACTTCAAGAAAAGAGATTTTCTAGAATTTTCGGTTGTCCAAAATAGCATGAATGTGAAAAATGGAACAAAAATCCTAATTTCCATTCTCTCAGATTTTAGTGGTTATGGCCCCTACTATAATGTTCGACATCAATGCCAATTTGCCACCACCCATATTTCTGCCATCGCCTCTACCTGTTGATTCATTACAATACTATCATCCTCATCATTTCCATCACCTTTGTCCATCCATATTTTCTCCTTTGTTGTCCTCGTTTCTGCTATTGCTTAACATTATGCTTATTATTCAACATTTACCATTTCACATCCCATTCATGATGACACAACCATAGCTGCTAGTTGAAGCCTCCATGTCTTCTTCGCTAGCAGCATGCACTCCTGCTCGAGTGTCAGTATTGTCTGAGTTCCACTTTTCTTTGAAGAGGATACAGTATATTTGGATCTGTTTTAAACAAGGGTAATAAGTTTGCATGATAATGTCTATCATCTACTAACGACCCAAGGGGATGAGTCTCAACTAACCCATCTACTAATGACTCGTACTGTTTTCAGCGCAAGCGAAAGTTGATTGATCTTTTTTTTCCCTCTTATTCAACTAACCCATCTACTAATGCTCATCCCAAGAAGGTGCACCATCCATACAGTTCATATGAGGAGGAGAAAGCCTTGAGTGGCCAGGTGAAAAGATCCATAGAGGAGCAAGCCTCGAGGGGTTATGGTAATTTTTTTTAATCATACATATATATAATATATATATATATATATATATATATTTCTTCTGCAAGTTTGGTGCAATTATCATTGTGTATGGGCAAACATTTGTCTAATCTTTCGGAACTTGAAGTTAAATATCGTTCATAATACAACACAGTGCATACAAGGATCCATGCGGTAGATGCAATATTACAGTAAAAGGCTTTGTTGTTATCGTAATTATCACTTTTATTTACAAACTAGAGTGAATAATTCATTTGATAACAAACCTAAACCAGTAAAAGAATGAAACTATCTTTTTTCTTGAACAACTTATGGCAGATTTGGATTGGGTTTAAAATGAGTATTAGTTTGCAAGGTAATATTTACATTCCTTTACCCTCATTTGAAGGGAGGGTAAGGGTCACATTGGCATAATGGTTACTGCACAAAAGGGCAATGAATATCCATTTAGACCAATCTCCTGTAACAATGTATGTCTGGAAGATAGTCGAATTGGCTGAGAACTACTTACTGACTAGCATTGGAGTCACTAGATCCTATATCCTTAGGTATAAAGACTAGGAAAAAAAAGTGTGATTTGTTAAAGTTACTAGTATATCATATGATTACGAAACTTTGAATCTCACTTCCCAGTACTTACGCATTCCAGAAAGATTTTCCGCTTCACCAAAAGGACTCTAACTGAAGTTAATTCATTACTTTAGGGGTTATTTCAATAATATTAACAACATTTATCAACTTAAAATGGTCCTCTACAAGTAGTAACCTAATTCTTAATCTCTATATCTACAGATGTTTCTTCTATTTCTGTTAAAGTTTTGCACCTTATTACCACCTGCATAAAACTGAACTGAAAGGGAACTTCTCTTAACATTCTTTCGCGACGATTGGCGCCTATCTTCGGTTGTATCGGCTAGCCTACTGAAAAGGCTAAGCCACTAATTGACTTCGGCAAACAGTTGTGCATCACAAGAATAGAGGTGTTGCATTAGAGATGTCTTAACTATCATTTTAGTTCAATTTTCAGTAAGAATAAACACCTCGTGTAATCAAATAGAAACAAAAAGTGCACAATAAATCCTAAACACTTACATAAAATGTATTTAAAATGTGCTTCAAGAAACAAAGTTTTTAGCCACCACTTAAGGCACTTCTTCCCCAGCCCGAGGATGTCCTCACCCCAGCCAGAGAAGTCGGTCTTTGGCCAACACAAAGCAATTATAATTTTCTCCAAGCAAATTAAAGGTATGTTTCTTGCATAGTTCAACGTTCTCACCTCAGAAACTTGCAAGTCGTCGATGGGGTCTGATTCATTCTCTTGCGGCGGCTGGACGGAGCGTCTAGAAGCACGCGCGGCTGTGCTCCGACAAATATAATGGCAATGATGCCCGTTGAAGCTAGCGAAATTCAAGGATGTGTAGTGATAAAGACGAGGAGGAGGAGTACGAGAGCGAAAAGCGCAGGAGATAAGAGGTGCTCCGATTACTCCCGCCGCCGCCGCCGCCGCCGATGCCATTTTTATCGGAGCGTGAAAGAGAAGAGGCTAAGACCAACTTTTTATGGACGGACCGCTTCGAGCCCCATTTGAACGATCGGGAAAACCGGTTTAGATGCTTTGAAACGGGCGACAAACCATTTGGCAGTTAGAAAGTACGGACATAAAAATTATATTCTATATAATATTTAATACCGGCGCATTAGGTATATGGCCGGACATATCAAAGAAGTATCAAAAAAGTAAAAATAAAAAAAAATCAAACACATACATCGGACATGCCAGACAGAAGTATTCGATACGCTCATCAGAACTTTTATTTTAATTTTTAATTTTTTTAAAAAAAATATTTTTATTAGTTTGAAAAATAAAAGACTATATAATACATTAATCGTACATAATAATAAATAATATAATATAATTATTTACTTAAATATTGTATTTTTATTTTGTTGACGAAATTAGAGTTGCCGTTTAAATTTGTCTAAAAAAATATTATGGTATATATAATTTATTATTTGATGTTATTGCAATTTCAGATATTCAAATATTTAATATAAATTATTTTTAATTATATATATTTATTGCCGTATCCAAATCATACATGTGTCCTATATTTCTAAAAATTATTATGTTCTACGGTCATGTCATATCGTATCATATTTCTAAAAATTAGACTATTTTTTGTAGAAGTATTTTAATGATCAATTTCTAAGCACATGTAACATTTTTACTATGAAAGTTAGTGTGACTGCTTGCTTTAGATAATCATGTCCAGTCGAATTATAAGATCATCGAATTAAAAATGGAAAATGAAAAGGAGAGAGATGAAGCCTTGAATGCATCTAATACTCCATATTATTTTGCTCACAAGTAAATCAAGTCTATTGGTGGATATCATGACACAACTTTATCTGTGTAGCTAAGATTATTAAATTCGAAGTTGCAGAGATATCCATCAATAGTGAATACGCATATGCGTATCAAAAAGCATGAGGGGGAATGGGAGGAGAGAGGGAGAGGGAGAGGGATATCGGAGGGGACGCAGAGTGTAGTCCTCGTTTGCATTCATGAGTCATTGAGTTATTGATTATCACACTCGTTTACCGTACTTTTGTTGTGCCCAACCTTTCTTGTGTTAAATAAAGGGTCCATCTCTGCACGGCCCTTCTGTTGAAGGGCTATGTGAGAGAAGGCCTGTTTAGAGCAGTACTGTATAGGCCTTTGAGCCCGGACAGCACAACCGTAGAGGGGTGGCAAAATGCCCCCACAACTTTTTTACTTGCGATGGCAAATAACTTTTTAAAAATATTTATATTTTTATATCTCTTAATAATTTAAAATTATAAAAATATATCCTTTAATTTGACAGTATAAAATGATGAAATTACCATTGCGATTCACATAAAAAAAGAAGTATAAAATGTTATTTTTTTTATTAGAATGGCATAAAAATAAAGTTTCAAATTATTAGTGGGTATAAAAATTCAAATGTCCCTTTTTCTTTTTTTTTATTTCTTTTTTCCTACTAGTGAATGACCAGTAAACTCATCCAAGTTAGTAAATTCAATTAGGTCCAACCAGATCATGTAACTAGACTCTGTTGAATCCTACTCATCCGGAAAGAACAATGTTATTCAATATTTAAGAGTTATCGCACCATCGATGAGTCATTGTATATATATGATGCTGTGTGGGTATTTTATACCATTCTGAAAATATGCGAGGGAAGAATATAAGAACAATTATGTTCTTGTTCACTTTTGCCGGATAAATAAACCTTGTTGCCGCCCAAAAGTAAGACAGTCTACAACAACACCATTAGTCCGCCAAAAAAGTGACGTTTACTTAAACTTTATTCGATTATTTACTCCCAAAAAAAGAAAAAGTTAAACTGTATTCTTTTTTTTTTTTGCCAAACGCAGTTGGCTCGCCGGATTGAGGTGTTTCAGAAAACGTAATCACTCGTATTTAACTCTGCGTGGAATCTCATGCAGAATTTATGTACCTCATATTAGAAGATCTCGTTCATATAATATTTATATTTAAATTTCAAAGCGTTTGTCGTGACTGGGCGTGAATGTGATCTGTAAGTTTGAGATATCTACGGAAGCGTGCATTCGGATTAGGAATTTTATTACGATAATCTAAAAAAAACTGTATTCCTTTTTTATAGTTTATGCATGATATATATACATATATTTACTAATCTTCACTCTAAATGAGCAGTGATTGGCTCCTCTCAGGTCATATTTTAAGGATCTGAATTTCAAATATATTTAAATTATATATGGTAATTATCATAAATATTGTGGCTTATATTCCGTAGTAAGTTATAAATCATCCACTTTTTCTCTCCTAAATATTTTCAATATGATTTTATGATTACATTCATTTTTATTTATAGAAATCTAGATTTTTTTTTAAGACATTTTTTTTATTATCTTCAATATAATATTTAATAGATCGAGATAATTGAGAGAGTTGAAAATAGATATTATAATTATAAATTAAATAAGTTCTAATTATAAAATTTAAAAAATAATTTCTAATTATTTTTAATACGTCTCACGGATGCTTCGTCCGCTAATTTACTTATATTATATAAAGATTTTTTGAAATTGAGCGGGCAAAGGGTTCACCAACTATCTCAATAAACATGCTGTAAAGTAGAGCTGATGTCAATAATCCCCTCCAAAGCAACTTTTGTTAACCAAATTATGTTGGGTTGGGAAGTGACAATGATCCAATAATCAATTGAGTCCTATATAATATCCAATTAATAATATCCAAATACAAATGAAACAGTTAATTAAGGACAAGTTACATCCGAATTAGATCCATGATAAGGGTTTTGCCAGCTCTGATCGTACCCCTTTGCCCTAATATATGGAACCTTGTTTGTTAAAGCAAGGATAAAAACTTAGCAAAGGCCGTCTTCTTTTTTTGGTTCTTTGACTGCCGAATCCGATTTCTATCATATATTTCGATCGAAAATAAAGCAGTACGGTGGTCCCTCCAAACTCATGATTCCTTGGATTCGAATTCCGGACCTGTCATTCATGAGAAACAGGACGCAGTCATCTCCTAGCACCTAGTCCTGTTAACCAGCTAGGCCAACACTGATTAGTGCCATATCACCATATTTAATAGAGAAATAATATTTTTAGGGCCATTATTCTTAAGAAATCAGAATTGGTATAGATAATACCATATCAGTTTTTTTTTATTATTTTTTTTATACTAAATGGTTTGGAAAGAACCACTTCCCATATATATTTTTTGAGAAGTGAAAAATGATTCTTTCCAAAAGATAAGAAGTTGGAATAATTATTCCAAACCATTAAGAAGTTGGAATAATCATTCTATATTGGTCCTGATTTTCTTCAGAGTCAAATTGGCTCTGAAGAATAGTATTTTTCTATTTAATATCCCTTTTGTAACTGTATAATTTCGACAAGCATCATTTTCATAAACAAAATACATCACAATTGGCACTTTATAGTAATTGTAAACATCATGTATAAAATGATATACAAAAAGTTTTGATTTATGTCATGTGACAGTTGCAGTAGTTATAAATTAAGAAAAACTAAATCTTATTGCTTATTGATAATGTAAAATAAAAATTCAATCTAAGATAATTCAAAATTACATCCTAAGGCATTTTTAGAATTATTGGACATTTACGGATGAGGAAGTACGGTGGTAATGTATAATGGGCAAAGGTCCATACATACGACATGTATTCTACTACATCGGTAGAGAGCGCCCCTTGATTGGAATATATTTATACCCGGACCATACATGATCAGCTCAAAAGGAGCGGGTTTCTCACGTTATCTCCAAAGAGAGAAGACATGTTCAACTATTAACCCGAAAGCACCGGCACTAACATCCAGCAACTAAAGGCTAAGATAGATGAGGAAGATGAAGAGTAAGGACAAGTTACAATACTTTCTTATAAGGGGACCCTAATTAGTGTTTGCCAGCTCTAATTGTACCATCTTCACCCTGCCCTTCCATGATTTTAAGAAAACATGACAACTTTTTGAAAGTAGGGTTTGTCCATGAAATCATCAACATCTAATGCTAAGGTTGATCATAGATACTGTTGCCTATGTATGTCTGAATTGTACAAAGAGAATATTATGTGCTGTCAATTGTAGTTTAAGGTTTAAAACACAGTTTTCGGTATGATTAGTGTTAAGAACATACAATAATTAAAGTTGTGGTTTATTTTATAAAGACAAAAGATAAAATATGAATAGATGAGAGACGTTTAATGTTATTTATCCTTAATTAGCGTTGGTTTGGTTATATTAAAGAATCAATAATGTGTAAGACAAAGCGAGGTAGATCGAAGAATTGTTGGAGGGCCTTTAGATAGAATGTAATTTACTACTTTTCATGAGGTACTCACTATTGATCGAGTTGATTGACAACAAAGAATTGTGTTAGTGATATCTCTGTTTAGAAAATTAGGGGCTTAGATTTTTTGTACATACTTGTTTTTACCCTCTGTTCTTTTTATACTCGTTATGCTATTCTCTTTATTTAATTTTAGTCTTTTAACAGTAAATTGCTGGGCTAATCGTCTATTTGCTTATTTGTTGCGTGCGTCTGATTTGTAAATATGCTCTGCAGAATTGTCTGCTATTGTGGCTGTATGTATTTGTGCTCGGATGTTGGTATGCTAGACCAAAGATTCTAAAAAAAACTAATATCTTTTTTCTCAAAAAGAAATGTTCATTTTAAAATTTTCCTATGTTTCTTACTTGTTTATTTTAAAACATTATTTGTATTTTAAAATATGATAATTTGGTCTTAGCCAAAAATAACACTTGGAAGGTGGCACAAGCTTATACTTTGAAACTTTTTATAAAATGATTTTAAAATGTAGGAGTTTATATATGTTTCATTCCCAAAATGCAGGAGTACCAAGTGATAATATAATAAAAGATAAAAAACATACCTCCACTTGATTGTTGGTGGTTGAACATGATATGCCCCTTGCACGATCCATTCAAATTTGATAGTATGTGGCTATGAAGTTTTGAACAATATTAAGTCAGAGATGGTTCGAAGCAGTTCGACAATCAATTGATCTGCGTTTGAATTAGTATAAATAATAAATTTTTTGGTATTTTATATTTGACAAAATAGAACGGTATGGTAGTCTATCCTGACTCATATTTGCTATAATTCGAACTCCTAGCAATATTCTTTTATGAGAGACGGTTCGTAGTCATCTTTTAGAATTAAATTTTACTAACCAATTGGACCAACGCTGGTTGGTATAATAAATTATTTTATAACAAGGTAAAAGCAGGATGGAATGCCACGAAAAATTTACCGAATTTGGAAATCCACAAAGTGACTTAATGCATGTCGCATTTTCCCTGTCAAGTTATTTAGAGAAAACACAGAAGCAACAAAATAAAGAATAAAACAAACAGTTCGATTAGCAGGATAATAAAGAAGTTATAGCCCGCACGATCACTGGATTGATCGTCTTCACATGCGTGCATGTGTTCGATCACTGTGCCGACGTCGGGGAGCAGTTTCTTTGTTCTTCTTCGTCGTCGTCGTCTTCCTCGAATTAAAATATACTGCTGAACGAATCAATGACAGCTGAACAATCAAGTGCAGTATCTATTAAATTTGTTAATCTTCTTAGGGTTTTGGGAAAGCACGTAGATGAGCCTGGCTAGGTATCCTCTGCCACGAGCACCACCACCGGAGGATGCGGCGGCGATCGGAACCGTCAAACATCGTCGACGAATCATGGCAATGTTAGTGCTTCCCCTATACGTACATGAGTTCTCTCTTTCTTTGGTAGAGGACTTTAATTTTTGGGTTCGTACAACATATAGTTTACTGATTTTTCATTGGATTCTAAAATTAAAATTTGAATATTGAAAAATTAACTGACGTAAATTTTGTCAAAATCCTACCATAACATTAATTATTATGTGAAATATATAGATATTAGGACATGCGCATGCAAGATGAATAGCACCACTCTATTTGTTTAGCGATCGTAATTAAGTGGAAATCGAGCAAGCAAACAAAATAAGATCACTATATATATAATTAATGGCATCTCATAATTAGCTGGCACAATTTTGTGATGCATTTTGTTAAAGCACCACTTACGGACATAAGGGGCTGTTTTGGAGACCCAGCGCCAATTGACTACTTCTTTTAATAAAAAAAGAAAAGAAATAAATTACTAAAACTAGTTAAAAACTTCCTAACATATATACATTCAACCAAGTCTAATGAATCAGAAACGAGAATTAATTTTTTTTTTCTTTTTTATTAATTAGTACTTATCTTGTTCTGATATTATTATTGTTATTTTGGAGATTACTTAGAGATTAATTTTGTCAAACGCCAACACATACAAGTACACAGCACAATTTTTACATCCCGTTCGGGAAGCAAAAAAGTCTTTAAAATTTCAAACTGCCAATGAAGTACTTCCCGGGTATCCTAGATGGCCTTAACCAATGCTTTTAACTCAGTGTAGGTACAAATGGGAAGTGGTCATATATATTAAACTTTCTTTTTGACTTACAAAGGGGAAACTTCTTTAACCGTTGCTCTGAGCTTTCGTATTACTGAAAATAAAACTTCTATGGCCTCGAATTTGCTGGTTGTTGCTTCATGACCTTGTACCACGTCACTTATCGATCCACCAAACAGAGATAATTCGATTAAATTATCGTTCCACCTATCTTGAAGTAAGATTCCTCACCCACTACTACACCACCCAAATAAGCCGGCAACAAACGATTTTTATTCATGCATGATGAGAGAAGATTAATAAATTAAACCACACTATTAAAATCTTAATGGAGGTTCCAAAGTCTTTATATTTGAGAGAGGGACTTAGTTGTATCTTCCTATTTTATTTACATAGGGAAACAACAAAAAAATATTGAGAAAAAGGTAGAAGTGTTGTGGGCTTCTAGCCTATATTCTTCTCGGGATTGGGACCCTTCAGTTTCTCACAACCCCCACGAGGAGACTCCTCCACATCTATATATAGACCCCCATTCTCTCCCTATTCCTCTCACCCTAGCTCTCTCTCTCTCTCTCTCTCTCTCTCTCTCTCTCTCTCTCTCTCTCTCAATCTAGAAACTAGTTGTTGGTGTTTATGTGGGAAGGAAATGAATGGCCCTGCTTGTAATCTTCCACAGCTTTCTTGAACTGCATCAATTTTTCCAAATATAATAAGAGGAAGATCAATATTGCAGTTCAATAAAGCTGTGGGAAGCTACAGGCAGAGGCCAAGAAATTAAACATAGTTTGTAGTTAATTATTTCTTTATTTGTATCACTAAAAAGCTGGATATATAGATATTTATAGAATCCAAGACATTGAAAGGCTTCTGAAACCTCTTTGTTTCTGTCCTTGTTTGAATTCTTGCAACTTGGAACTTTGGCGTTACTTTGTTCATTGTTGAAATAATGAACAAGCATGTGTCATCTTGAATTATGCTTATTGAGAATTGAAGATATTATACTACATTCTGCTATTAGTCGCTTGAATTGTTGGTCTATTTATTGAGATTTAAATATACTTTTATCTATATAATTATGAAATTCATGCAATCCTTTAGTGAATTCTTTAATTTTATTTTAGAACCATCATCATGCAGAATCATGGAGAATTATTTGCAGAGAAGAGCACCGTGATAGGACCTTGATGCATCCTTCCATCCATCCAGCCTTTCAATCAACCATGGAGGAAACTCTTTCATTTAACTGGACAAGGCAAGTTCTTTTCGTCTTCTTGGAAGGATTTCTGAGTCTGAGCACTTGCAAACACAATGAAAGAAAAAAGATGCTCTCAAGGCTTTCTTTTTCTCTTTCCTCTTAATTATACTCCTGATCTCTTTGCTTGTGGGACACTTTTGGGAATTTTATAGATAACCAATTCGGATTTCGGGGTGTGACGGGATGTCACTAGACTGAGTTTTAGAAACTCTCTTCATGCAGCTTTGACTCTCCGTGCCGCCAATTTGCGCGCATCTGTTTGCACTGGTCGTAACGCCCCCTCACGTGCAACAGATACTCCAACGGTGTTCCCGGAGTAACCTCCGGCATCGAGCTAGGTTGAGGGGATATACGGACAGTGCCCTACCTCTGATTAGTACTCGGGATTCTCTGGGTTTATTTTTCATCTCGTGGCACTTCGGTAATGAAGCTGCAAAAATATATAGTTACTCACATAAGCACATACATTCTTTCATTAATTTCTTTTGCATCCCCATTTTACTGCTGATTTATATCCAACCACCACAGCTACCCATGATTTTAATTTAGTGGTTGATTGTATAGCAAATAGGGTTGTTTATCAACTATCACTGTATGAGTTGACTTACAATTATGTTGACTCCATGTCATGTACCTGCTAGTCCAGCCTATACTCTATGTCATGTCCTTTTTTTAAGTTTTTTTTTTTTTTTTTTTTTTTTTTTTTAAGAAAATACATTGCCTTCATTATAAGATATTGTATCAGCGGGCGCTGGCGTTGCCTTCTTTTTAGGTCTTATTTTCAGCTAGTAAAGAACATACATAGTTTTCATAGTAGGAGTATGTACTTGTGTATTACCTATCCTCTCCAGTTCGCGTATGTGCGTGACTCTCACGGGGTTCAGCTAAAAATATTTTTAATTTAGTAACTTCTTACACATTCGACATTTTTGCAGTCCTTGGAGGACATTTCCATGCTACAACTGTGTAATTCTCACCACATAAACAAAAAAGAAAGCTCCAGTTGTGAATATGTTTTGTTTGAAATCCAACATTTTCTGTAAGTCCATTTGTTTAACTTCTGATGTTCTTGCTTTACACGACAGATCGGCATCCCGAACCAACAGCCACACTTAATTAGAAGCTGGCAATTAGTTTTTAATCTTATATAATTTGTTGTTCAAGCCCAACCTGGCGCCTTCTCTCCATCGATTTCTCAAAAGTTGTACTTTTAAAAAAAAATTGTATTAGGAAAATATTGTAAGTTATTAGCTTTAATCTGTTATTTGCCTTGCAGTCCAACACAGTGCACATAAAGGAGAGCTACATAAAAAAATATTGTTGTTTCGACTGACGCAGATGGTAACGTATATGTGTAGAAGGAGACCAAATAATTGACTTTTATAAGTTCTTCCTCAGATTTCATATCCGCAGAAGGAAACCCAATATTTTGAATTTATAAGTTCTTCCATAGATTTTATACGCAGAAGAATCAAATATATTAAAGTTATAAATTCTTAACTAGCTAATAAAAGATCGTGAATGTAAGATGTGAAAATCACTTTCTGTAAAAAGCAGAATATGATAGCGTATATTATACAAAAGTTATCTAGTTTTTACAAAAAAATTGCATCTACATGTGCCGAAGCATTTGTGATACCAGATAGCTCATTGTACAAGTTAACACAAGTGCACAAGAGAAACTTTCTTGTCTTTTCTTGTTCCCTGAGAAATTCGAGAAATTTGATGAAGAATAATTGCGCTTATGATACCAGATAGCCCATTTTATATTCGGCCTTGCGCTTAATTGCCCATTTTCCCTATGGTAATCTTGCTAGGTTGATTTTCTTTTTTCTTTTTTAATTAAAATGTGATGAAGAATGGATGGGACAAGTTGCCTTATAGGGAATCAAGAAGTATCATATCATGAAGAAGCGAACATTCAGATTTTTCTGCCTCCATGTTAAGGTTAAAACTCGTGTAGTCATCATATATACATGCATAAAAGGAAAATAAAAAGAAAAACAAAAGGGAACAAATCAAAGAAAGATTGTGTATCATCAATCAATTATCTAAAAACATTCTACTTTGAAAAAGCATGAAAAATTGTTCTAACATACACAACATGAACCGAGGTCGGGCTACTTCAAGCTAATGATGCCCTATAAAGCATCTTAACAAGGATGATGAGCCTCCATCACTTCGTATGATCCGCGGTTAGAGTAGAGTGCTTATATCTTTCTCAATGCAACACCAGAGGAACTAAAATTCTATCTCCTCATGTCGGAAAAAAAAGAGGTGTTGTTAATCTTTATAGTGCAAATGTTTTTTATTCTCTTCGACATAAATGCACTGACTAAGCGCCTCAACAGAGTGAATAGACAAACCATCTCCATGGATCAATACTTTGTCCACTTAATCTGGACAGTATGTCGGATTAATTCTCTGTTCGCTTATCATTTTAATTTGTTGGTTGAACTGCTACATAATACATATTTACTTCATTATTGCGGTGACAAACTCAAGAATTGAGCACAAAATATATTTCAAATGCTAAACTGTAATTATCAAAGGGCAATAGTAGCCTGTAACACTTTTTTTGAGATTATCGTAGATAACAGGCCTATAGGCGACCGTCATAAAAATAAACTTATGCCAAGGGATCTGCTCACCTCCCTTATGACGGAGTCTTTCACAAAAGAAGCTCCTGCCACCTTCTTAGGTTCACCTGGCTATATGGAGCATTGCAGCCGCACTGACTCGAAGTTTAGACGTATGATTTAGGAGTCACACGCTCCAACGCTCGAGCTGCCAGCACATGGCAATAGTAGTTTATAAGACTATAACACATAAGATTTAATCATTAACACTTGGCGCAACAGAATCAAATATGGAAACATGCTAGTTCACAGTATTAGACCCAAACGAGCCCCACAATAAGACCACATACATATAATTAACAGAGTAACTTCACACTCCACATTTATCTACCCTTAATTATATTCGTTATTATGTAATCTTATGCTGTTGGATAAGAAGCCTGCATGGCGATGCCACAGAGCCCTTCAGCAGCATCAACATCTCTCTCCATCCTAATGTAACCTTTCTCGCCCCAAGAAGTGCCCCATGAATTCTTCACCAGCCAATACTTCGTCCCGTCTGATGTCGTCCCATAGCCGACCGCAGTAACTCCATGATCAAGATCTGTCCCACACTTGCCGGTGAACACTCCGCTAGAGTAGAACTGGAAGTCATGCTCGCCGGCATCTATCGCCACCGACACCGGCTGGTGAGCAACAGCCTTTAATAACGCCGACTCGCTATTTTCAGGAACATCTTCGTAGCCATTAATGGTGGCTGCGCTGTTGGACGCTTTCCTTTCGTTGCATGTTCCATCGGAAGCTTTGTAAGGATAGTTTGACTCTGTGGTCAGACCTCCATTATCGATGATGAACTGGAAAGCATTGTCCATGAGTCCTCCATTGCAGCCCTGATCCATTCCGTTTATGTCACAGTCCACCAACTCTTGCTCGGACAGCGAGATTAGCTTCCCTTTGCTCAGCTTGGTGATGCCCTCCATTGCAGCTACCGTTGAGAATGCCCAACAGCATCCTGTTTATATATTACAATATATTATTTTTGTTTGTAAAGAAATTAGTTAAGCCAAGACAATTTACATTGTTAGAGAGTTATATGGAGCAAAACTTTCTCGGCAACTTACAGCAGATTATTTTACTAGACACTATTTTCTTACCAAATCTGCCGGCCCCTATTGGATCTGACCCTCGTCAGGAAGTAAACCCTAGTCTCACATCTCTCTCGATCCAGACACTGAATATTGTGAGTTATACATTTTCCAACTTAGTACATTTATTTGAAAAATCGCCGAGATTGTCTATGTTCTATTTTATGCACCTGTATCGCTTGAACCTTCAACCTATGCTTTTTGAGATGCAGGTTATGCTACTCGATCTATTAGTATATAGTTTTAATAGCTCTTACTATTTAGAATACTATAGCACTCTCTATATAATATCCGCTGTATAGTAGATCTTAAAGCTTTATTAAAAATGACATATATTTGGGTTACTCAAGGATTTAACAAGCGTAATATCTCACCACAATCGCCTTGATCCTTGACAGGAGTTACGGCGCCCTTGGTCCTCCAATCCATGGTCTTCGGCAGAGCCGTCGCGTTTTCATACTTGAAGCTCCTCAAATATTTCTTCGTCGTTGCTGGAGCACCGGCGAGCTTAAGCCCAGTTCTGGTGGCCTTGAACTCCTCGTTCGTCACGTCAGCGAACTTGTTTATACCAAGCACGTACTTACGATCACCGGCTTTGTTGGCGGCCTCAATATACTCCACATTATGCTTGAATATCTTGAATCGGTACTCCTTCTCGGCTGGATCCTTGTACACACGGCCATGCCGTGCCATCCATTGTTCGTGCCTCGCAACCATCGGATCTTCTCCGATGAATCGCGTTGCTGCCGTCGATGCCCAAGCACTTACAACAACAAGAATGGCAATCCACAGGCACTGGCTAAGGGCCATTTTTGTTTTGTTATTTGCTCTATCTAGTATATTTTTGAAGTGTTGTTGGTTGTTGAGCAATGTGCAAGGGGCTGGCCGGCTACTTATACTCTTCAGGGAGTGAATGCATGGAAATTTTGGGCATCTGTGTAAACACGTCGCATTTCCGTGAGGGTTAAGGTGCGGTCACTTTTGGATTAGTGGCCAACGTTCCGTGGACGATTTAAGTGATTGGAGGCGGGTTAACAATAGTTATTAATTATGAACATGTATAAATGATTAGTTAGTGGATCACAGATGAATATATTCCTTTTAGATCTATCCAGATCAAAAGATTACTTTCAGTTGGTTGACTTATAACGGGTGCTATATATTTATTACGGTGGTCATACAAAAATGATACGCGGCCAAAGTGGCCTAAATTTCATCTGCTATACTTTTGTATAGGCAATATTTGAATGCGTACAGTTAGTTTCTTGACAAAGGCAGCTTATTCAACGCACGGCCTTTTTGTAATTTTGTTGCTTTTTAAATATAAGAAATTGCATGAAAGAGATGACGACGTGGCGTGAATAAATCCTAATATGTACCAAGGAAAATATTGACTCGGTACCATGACTTTACCTTGACAAAGGGATGACACATAGTAGTTATTTTTCGTTCGTTGATAGAACATCAGACGGTTAAGACAACTGATATTTCGGGCCGTGACTGCAAGATGGCGGACATGTCCGCAATGACACTATGGCATCTATGGAATTTCTATACTTAGAAAAAATATTTTAATACCATGTTGAAATAGGATAATAGATTTTCTTAATCTTGATTGTGTAGATCTATTCCACTGAAAAGATATATATATCTAGACACCCAGCAAATATGAAAATATACTAAATAGAAATCCTAAATATCTCGTAATAATATATTTCTAAAATATCTCTTGACGTAATCTACCAATCTCTTGTTGCCGATATAACCATAGATCTGTTTCATTAGCACGTAACATACCCGGCACGAATCAAGTGAAAATCGCATAATAACTGCTTCAACTTGCTTTTTATAACATATAACATATTAACAATAATTACAAATATATAAAGAAAGAGTTTGCATCAGCAAAACCAGTCCAGTATTCCACACCAATCGCAAACATTATTGGACAACTAAGTTTACAAATAAATGAACTCATTCTCCCTCATTTAACACTACAACCGCGATTTTCTCACAGCAAATAAGGTACAAGCCCACCCCCAACCAATATACACTATCCCTCTTCCTCTACACAAGAACGGAAAGAAAAACGAAAACTTTGGTTCGCTATATAACTTTTATCTATTACATAACTAAAAAAGACGTGTATATGTATTGACTGCTTGAAGTGGCATTCCAGTGCCACCATATGGATATGCACCTGGACCAGCAGCATAAGGATTACCAAACGGGTTAGCGGATGTTTGGTTAGCGGGTTGACCCATCATCATCATCTGTTGCTGCATGAGGAAGGCCTGCTGCTGCTGCGCCATTGTGGCCATTTGTACAGCGTGTGGTGCTGCAACTGCGTTTGAAGCATAGAACGGGTCATGAGCCACTGGTTGCAATTGCATCATATTTCCGGTCATGGACCCTGTCTCCCATGGATTGTAACTCACATTCTGATTTGCTCGTCTGTGTGCCTCATCGTACAAACTATCCAATGTTAGCTTGTCTAGTCCTCCAGCCTGTGTGAAAAGTTGATTGCTTTTTATGATAAGGAGAAGAAATTCGAAATAAAGTTCGAATAAGGAAACAAATCTCTGAATTCACCAAAACCACCAATTCGGTTTGTTTAGTAGATAGTTGGTCAAAGGAATAAGTAAAACAGTTTACTCCTTTTACAATGTCTTAGAGTTTGAACAAGCTGAATCAAAGTAAAAAGCATTCCCGGAGTGGAAATTTTAGAGGTAAACTATGTTTTTTTCAAGGTTTTCTGTGCCGAACCGAGCCGAGTTTCGGTAAATTCAGGTCCTAGCACGTGCCAACCGTGCCGATGGTGCCGATATATATTTATTTGTTACTTTTTTTAAAAAATAAAAAATAAATTTAAAAATTCAAATATAAAAATTTTTTGACACGTGCCGTGCCGACAATTGCCGGAACAGGCACGGGCTGTACCGACCGGCACCAAAAACCATGGTTTTTTTTCAAAGAAAATGGCCTCGTGATGAATATACCAGTTTGCTTGTAGCTGCTGCTGTTTCGTTGGAGCTAGGAGTTGTAACAAGTGCCAGTTCCCAGCCGGTGGTCCCATTCTCCACAAAACTGTTAGAGGTTGCGCTAGATGATGGAACGTCTGCAATTACCAGTCCCCATACAATTTATACGAGAAATCCTCCTCTCGAATAAAAAATGATATATCTATAATGAAATAAGCAACATACCGACTGGAACAATGGCAAGTGCTAAAGCATTTTGGTTATCTAGCTCTGTTGTGTCTGGTGCAGTCTCACTCAGGCCCTGACAAGCATAGATTTTTATTAACATAAGATAACGGTAGCTAAAATATCCTGCTGAAAATACTAGTAATAATAACAATAATTAATATAATTATTAAACAAAATGATTCATTACCAGTAAATCGATTTGTTCAGAGGCAGGAGCTTCCACTTTGACAGGTTCAGGAGGTGGAGGGGGTGAAGCGGGTGCTTCCTCCACTTCTGGAGGAGATTTATTATGCTCAATTGCCAGTACTGGTTCCGGGGCAGCAACTTTCGCTACAATAGCCTGATAAATGATACATGAACATCAATTTCGTGAGTCTGCGCATAAGTACTAAATGCTTCCGTAAAAACTGCTACCAAATTTTACTAAAAAATGCCATATCCACCTCATAAAGTAACCAATAGAAATGATGCTGAGAGGGCACATTGCAAGATCTGGTTTATTTATTATTAATCATGCACAGAGATCGAAACATCATAATCCTTCGCGACACAATAGCTGTTTTCCCCATTTAATCTCAAAGGTAATAACTACGAGTGTTTCAAACACGTTCTTGAAATGAAAGGATAAATAAATAAACACCCAAAAACTCCAGACCCAGAATAGGCAAAGAAGATGCAAAGCGCATGTAAACGCAAGGGAAGACACACGTAACACAAAACTAAGAGATACGCAACGAACACAATAACAACAACCCAGTCACAAGTCCTGCAGTGGCGGGGTCTGGGAAAGGTAAGATATACGCAGCCATCCCAATCATGAGGCTATTTTTCATATGTTTTAATAAACCAAATAAAACAAATGAAGAAAAAAAAATAAAAATAATAAACACCACAAGCTTAACGCAGCCCCCTAGACAGTGGAATGGTTACAAAGATTCTTCACCGCCATTCAGCTTCAAGAGTTACATCAATGTTTAATTAGGTTAGACCTATACCACAGTCAGTTACACTGGTAAATTAGAGGATTATAGCTTAGAGAATCCATTAACAACTTTGCAACAAATAATCAAAGCACTACAAAATCTGAATAAGAGAGAGATGCCGAACCTGTTCCTTGCGGACTGTTGAAGCTAGGGGTGCATCTCTTACATAATCCTCCATGGCAGTGATGAAGGATGAAGGAGGCTGCAAACGATCAGTTAAATAAAGATGATTATACTCCAGAATCTGAGATTTGGTAAAGAGGTATAGCCAAACAGATTTATGCTAATAACCTGTTCAACTTTTAGGAATTTTTCACCTCGCCTAACGTCAATGCTCTTACATACTTCATAGAATTCCGAGAGTCTCTCCGCCTGCAATTTGCAGAGTGAGATCCTATGTACGAGAAATCTTTCTCAATTCTCTTTCAGGCTTTAGCTACCGGTTTAATGGCAAAGAGATCTAGAAATTGACATATACCAACATAATTTATTTGTTGTACCTGGTGGCCAGCCTTCCTGTATATATCAAGTGCCTTAAGAGCATCATGGCGTTGCATTTCAAAAAACTGCCAAATGAAAGTGGATCATTAGACTCCAGAAAAGCTGCAACCTATTTTTAACCATTGTCACCTAATTACCTTGTCAACCATATTAATTATGCCATCATTAATCGCTTTATAAATCTTGATACTCTCCTCGGCCACCTGACAGACAGAAATTACGTGATGACGCAGAAGACTTCTATTTTGTTGGGAAAAAAAATAATTAGGAAAAATCACTTACCATGGAGAGTGCTAATTGAATGACAAAATTATAAACAGCTGCTCCTTGTGGCTGCATAGGATACATGATAAAGCACGCGGATGAACGGTAAGACACTTTACGAACTCTACCAAGAGTCATACAAAAACGAAATTTTAAATATGTACAATTTTCTTAGTAGAAGTACCTGGCAACCAAGCAGACGGTGAAGAAGCTGTTGCAAGGTTGGCAAATGCTCAAGTAATTCAGCAGTTTCCAGATCTTTAGTTGTCTGAATAAACAAGAAATATATGACCAACATTTGCCCATAACTTCAGTATGTTACCAGAAATTCAATGTTTCTAGCAAGAATCACGTGGAGCAGATGAACCAGAACTAGTTTAAAAAAGAACTATAAGTGGCAAAAGAATGACTTAATGTCCTTTTCAGAAAATTTAAAGTCCCATGATAAAACAAAAGTCTAAAGAATATATATATATATATATGTAACTCCAAATAAAGGACAATGTAGTTGCTTATATACCGGAGGATCAGTCTCAACATCATACTTGAGCACCCGAAAACACTCGAGCCTCTCCTCCAAAAATAAAGCATATGTGCGTACCCATGCTGAGTAATCCCAGGCTGCAAAAGAATAGCAGACAACATAAATACCTCTTTTCTCCTACGATAATAAAGGAGATCAATTTATACAATGCATACCATTCGCACTGGAGTCATCCTTAAAGTGTGCTAAGTTCAGCAAATGATTTCTGCTTCTTCCATAATTGATTAGCTCCTCACGGAAAGTTGGATCAACTTCTCTTAGAGCACGATGTATGACAATCAATGTTTTTAGAGCAACCTAAAGATCAATAAACTTGGAATATAAGAAATTGCACAAGAAAACTCAACAATCACATCGAAACTGAAAATGTTTTGTACGCTTCGCGTATGACGTAACAACTCTCAAAAGTGAAATAAGTCAACTCACATAAACAAGCTCCCTTATCATGAAATTGTCATAACCACAAAGATCATTAGACCTTACGAAATTCTAGGGGAAATATCAAAAATGTTATGTAGGCTTCGCATATGACGTAACCACTCTCAAAAGTGAAAAAAGTCAACTCACATAAACAAGCTCCCTTTTCATGAAATTGTCATAACCACAAAGATCATTAGACATTAGGAAATTCTAGGGAAAATATCAAAAATGTTATGTAGGCTTCGCATATGACGTAACCACTCTCAAAAGTGAAAAAAGTCAACTCACATAAACAAGCTCACTTATCATGAAATTGTCATAACCACAAGATCATTAGACCTAAGAAAATACTAGGGGAAATGTCACCGATTTAAGTTAGTTAAAAGCATGTAAAATACGTACTGCCCAGTTGCGTGTCTTTGAGAGACGCCTTGCAAGTGCGTGAATGCAATAAGCCACATCAGCTCTAGGTCTTGAGGCAGAAATAGCATTAAAAATTGCTGCGAAACAAAAGGAAAAACTGCATGTTAAGTTTCTGATAATCTCTGGAAAGTAAGGCACTAGTGATAGCTAAATAAACTTTGAATTATATCAACAAGAGAGTCTTAGAATTAACTTAAGATTGTAAACATGTAGCTTTGAAAAACGTTCAAATCTATTTATCCACTACTTGCCTAATTATCAGTCGTACAGAGAACTGGGTATTCTCTGGCCTTCAATTAAATCAAATAAAAAAAATTCAAAGTGATGATCAATGCATTTCATGGATAATTTGTTGAAAATGAAACGCGTAATAGTAACAAAAGCTACAAAGAATCCATGAGAGATAATCTTTTCCCAGCTCCAAAGATGTTTGCCTCTAATTTTATAAAATGAAATTCTTAAGATCATAAACTTATGCACAAGCAAATATTGGTATAACCATTCAGAAAAATATAAAATGCTGTAAATATTTGTATCTTTATTGCTTGAGCTACATTAGACTCGACTATTTCATATCATCAACCGTAGATATCTCCATAACCATAAACCTTTGTACAAACTTACTGCTGCGAGCAAGTTATGTATCACTTTTTTTTTAGTTAACAGAATTTTCGGCATGACTTGAACGTAGTACCTCTCCTTCAAGGTAGTCACAATCGAGTTTTCAAGTAATATTGAAATCAAAGATGTAAAATGGAGTTGTAAAGTCGAATCATAATCATAAAATTTCAAGTCCTACCTAAAATTAGTTTTTGGTAGCTTCGCCTCAGAGCGAAACAAGGAAGAAGAAGAAAGAACTAGCTATGCCCTACAGAGCCACCATCAAGCCACATCGGAATTCACCGTTAGGTTAGGAATGCTGAAGAGAAGAGTTTGGGGACAAAGAAGAGATAATTTGGAAGTAGGAGGTTTAGGATTAGTAGTTAGTAAAAGTTTTATTTTTTCTTTGAATGGAGCTCAGCAACAATCAGTCTTTTTCACTACTCTTGAAATCGATCCAACTTATTCAACTCAAAATTTCATGAGATTTTAAGATTCGGACCTGGATTTCAATGATTTTTACATTTTTTTTAGATATTACTCCGATTTGAATGGTTTCAAAGGTGAAATTATGAAATCGTAAACAATTTTAAGATTTAATCTAGATTTTACAGCGGCATGAGTAGTTTGTTCCCTCATTTCAAAGAAAGGCATAACAAAGTATTTTGACATATTTTTTTTTCAGTCAAGAAAGTATTTTGACATGTTAAGATCATCCAATTTAAGCTTCCTAATAGCCATAACCACAAAAAAGCATTGATTTCAGTACCTCGGACGTGCTTCTCCTTGGCAGGTCGCTCGATATGATTTGTGGCCCTAACAATTGCAATATCCAGTTCCTACACAAGTAACAAGAAGCTTATCACATGTTCCAAAAGACTCGCACACCTGAACTGGATCTTGATTCTTCAAGGTTCAATAAACTTCAAAGCCTAACCTTATAGTCACTATTGACCTTTGCCACAGTTACCGTTGTGGTGTCCTTGATGGCCCCTAGGTATTTCCTGAGGCCTTGTTGTGTCCCACCATTCGACATCTTATTGAATCCAATCAATATTATTCCTATTAGAGAATTCAGCCATCATCAAAAAAAGTTCAAACATCCAAAGACAGTGAACTTCACATAAAACATGGATGAGCTGGAAAAGAACAAAATTATAACATAGCAAGGAGGACCTTTTATGAAAGCATAAATATATCCTAGTAATTGTTAGTATTTTATGAAAATTGGAAAAGGATGAAACGTTGCTATTCAAACAAATGGACTTAAACAAAAGAAAACAAGCAACAATTGAAGCACCTTTAGTTGTGCTGGATATTAAGATCTCAGCATTCTAAATAATCAAAGCTCACCCTATAACGGGCAAAATATGCCCGAGTCCTTCTAAGCTTTACAAGAACTATCCAAAAACAAAAACAAAAAAGAAAAAAAAAAAAAAAAAAAAAAAAAAAGAAAAAAAGAAAAAACAGACAAGTAGATCCAATCTTTAGCAGGCAACATATCCCCCACCAATATTCATTTGCAAAATTCAACCTTGCAGCGTAAAGGTTATACAAAAGAATCCTATGCAAAACAAATACAAACAAAGTAGGTACAATATTAGATGAAAATTATTGGCAAAAAAAGCTTTTTTTGTCAACAACATCACACTAAAGTTAGCAAAAAAGCATTAAAACTTCCCTTGCTATGCTTATCAAGGGATCTTTAGATTATCCAAAGATTAACAAACAAAGAAGGAAGCAAAAAGATCCAACACCGTGATCATTGAACACATAATTCAACAGTGATACAGCTGTACTGTTCTCTTGAAAATTATAGTTTTTATTAGGTAGCTTTACCAGAAAGTTATGAAAATACAAAAAATTAACAAATTAACAAGTTTTTGCAGATCCAAAACCACTGAACCAAAGCAGCAGAACTAAATACATAAAATAATTTTTTTTTAAAAAAAAATCAAACAAAAAAAAAGATGCTACCTTAAGATCTAATAATAGAAATTGATACAAAAAACTTACCAGAACCGAAAATTGTGACTCAGAGAAAGAGAGACAGAGAATTTGGGGGTTGTCGGAGGAGGCGCTCAGCGACTTTTCTATGCTCGTCTACGTCTACGTCGACCTCGTTATGTTGGACCTTCAGATTCTACTTTATTATCATGAATTATATAATGTCCTTAACAAAAAAAAAAAAACATCTTCATTCCGGAACTATGACGACTTAGTAGAGAGCGCCCGCCTATTTTATAGAAAATTCTATCCTTTCAGAATAGACAAGAACTCGGCCCATTCTTACTGCTTTTTTTTGTTTTTATTTTGTATATATTTCTTTTTCAATTGTTTTATTTTTCTTTTTTCTAAAAAATAATTTTTGTCAATTTCACACATCCGTCCCAGTTTGTTTTCGGATTTTTCTGACCTTGTCGATAAATAAAGTGGCAGCATTTGTAGCTACGAAGAGGAGTAGGTTAAGAAAGAGGAGATCCGCAGGACATAGGAACCGCGTTGGACTGTAATAACGAGAGCTTAGTCAAAGCTTCGCGCCTCCCGCCTTTTACCCGGCGAGCTCGCTGGCTTCAAAAAAGACTGCTTTTTCTTGGAGATGATTATTATTATTTATCACAAAAGAAAAGTCATGTATTCTCTTAGTTAAAGTCAAAATAAATCATTTATTCTTGTACCCACATTTGTTTTAAATAAAAACTATTCCTCTTCAAAAGGTAAAAGTGATAGACAACTATAAACCGCCAAGCATAAATTAATAAAAATTAGGGAAATTTACATTTCTGTCTGGGGTAGATATACATGTCACAAATAAGCCAGTCGCTTACGGCCTGATATTTTTTATGTTCCAAAATATATACTTGGAATAATATTTGATAAAAGATTAATACAAAATTATAGATCATATTAATTTCTTTCAAAATATTTTTAAATACAAAATTATAGATCACTTTTTATTTTAGCTTTAAATAAATATTATAAATCACATCTAATTTTTTTTAATATTCAAACATTCTCTAAAAATAATTATATAATAGTTAAAATACTTCTTATACAAATTTTAAGATAGCAGCTGATTTGTAAGGATTTGGATCTAGATGTTGATTTGCAAATTAAATAGTGTAGTATTATTTGGTAGGCCATCCTAATACAAGGAGTCCAAATACCCATTTTCATATATCTAAAAAGACTACTATAAACAATTATTTAACAATGTAACTTGTAATAGTGAACCAAAAGTTGGGAAAAAAATATATTTTTTTGGTAATTATGGGGAAAATATTTTGATATGGTATTTGGTTCTAAGGTAAAAATGAGCATCTTTTCGAAATAATTAGATATAGAAACTAGAATGCGGGCGATGATATCATTGTTATGTATCTTCTAGTTATCGAACAGAATAGAAGGTTCATATACATATACACGATTATATCCTTATTATGTATGAACTTTAAAAGTTATTGAACAGAATAGAAGTTTATGTCTACTTACCTCTGAAAATGACTCAGAATTGAATGTTCATATAATACACAAAATTCTCAATCTCCACCAATTGGAATGGTTTCCAAATTTTCTACAAATCAAAGTTTTGGTTACTTCTAGAAATTTGCTGCAGGGTGAGCTATAGAAATTCTTGCTTTTCCATTTCCGTCTAGCCCCTCTAATTTTTAAACTTTACGAATAAATTTTTTATTTTATCCATTAACTTTGACATCCTAAAATACTTATTTAGAAATATTTTTGAAAAAATGTTCAATATAAAATTTATAAATTTTGATAAGATTACAACTTTTATATTATTTTTTTTTAAAAAAATATTCTAAATAGATGTTTTGACGCTCCAAAATACAACGGATTAATTGATTAATTTTAAAATACACTAAGACTTTAAATCCTCAAAACACCTATTTGAAAATAGTTTTTAAAAAACTGCTGAACATAAAGTTGTAGATTTTATCAAAAATTATAATTTTTATGTTAATTTTTTTTTCAAAAAATATTTGTATAATAATCAAAGTAGCTCCGAAACGAATATCGAAGGAGAAATTTTTTTTATAAATTTAAACAGTAACTAAAAATCTCTATAAATTGATTTGTATGAATAGAAATAATATAGGAGTTAATTTATAATTATTCCTTGGAATATTTTTTGGAAAAATAATAAAGTTTAAGTTATTTAGTTAATTTTTTACAATTTTATACTTTAAAATTTTTTAAAGCAAGCTTTTGTTAAGAAATTCGAACAACAATTTCGTAGCCAATTCAATCTGGTTTTTATATTTTTAAGCAAATTTTAACTATAAATATAAAACACTACTAGATGAGCATATTTTATAGTTCATTAGTTTTCTCCATGTTAATTAATTAGTTTTATGATTAATAAAATATAAGACGGTATTATATATAAATTTATTTATTACGATAATCGTATAAAATAGATCGATTTAGTGACATTATTTTTTCATATTAATTTTTTTTAAAAAATAGTTCATTAGTTTTCTAAAGCTTCTCAAACTATGAATTGAGGCAGCAGGATACACTGAAATAATAATTTTAGAAATTGTTTTTTAGTGTAAGATATGCTTTTAAATTAGAGTAACTTAACGTTTTGTGTATCGAATTAACACATTATATTAATATTTAAATCTCAGGCATAGGTCAACGGATGTCCGCCGACGCAACCTGCTTTTCCCATTCTGCTTTATAAATATTTATACATGACTTTGCAAAATAAGACCCCAATAATACCCCTAAGAAAGGGACAGGTCGATTTAGATATGCAATGAACACAACTGAACAAGGTTGTCAGCAAGAAAACATCCGAAAAATAAAAATAAAAAAAATTTATATTTTATTTTTTAAAAATAAATATTATATAATATTAATAATATATTATGATAAATAATATAAAATATTGATGTACAGAAATATTATTTTTTTATTTTTGTTGATATAATTATACTTTTATTATTTAATTTATCTAATGAACAAAATATATTATATTGTATATTAATTTTATTACTAAATACCAATTATATTTTTTAGATATTTAAATATTTAATATAAATTATTTTTTAATTATATATATTTATTATCGTATCTAAATCATGCTATATCTACTTTTTTTTTAAATAAAAAATTTATCATATTCGAATATATATTTATATCTTATCATATTTTTATATTTGTGTTTATGTTGGCACTTCTTGCCTACCCCTCCTACAATTATTATGCATAACAAAACTCTCATAATAATTTTATACTATCTTTCTATGAGAGTTGCACGTTGTCATAATCTAATCGATGCTACTTTGCTTAAAGTTTTCACACTAGTAATAGTAACAAAAATATTAAATTGTATTGAAAACTACACTCCAGCCAGTAAAATAACATCTTGAATTGTTTAGAACAATTTCTTGCATTATAGTACCTTCTTTTCGAGCCTACACCTTATCATAATATGACATTTTTCTCTTTCAAGAATGCTAGTTCTCCCACCGTATTACTTAAAAATCTACCAAAATTTAATAATTTATCTAATTAAAAAATATATTTTTAAAATTTAATATAAAAATTATAATTTTGATAAAATCTATAATTCTAATATTAATTTTTTTTTCAAAAATACTCTCAATAGATATTTGGAATTTCAAAATTTAACATTTAAAATAAATTTTAAAAATAGTTTTAAAATTTATTTAAATATTAGAGTCCCCAAATATTGGAAGTATTTTTTTAGAACAATTGTTAATATTAAAATCGTAGATCGAATTAAAATTTATAATTTTTATTTTAAAAAATATTTCTAAAAAATATTCCCAAAACCCCTGTGATCTGACTTATCGGGTTGTAAATTGTACAGATCACGAGACGCGTGTGTGGTGAAATTGATTGTGTGATTTGTTGGATAGTTTATTGGGGTGAGTAGTTTTTTCCATAAAATAAGTCTAGCAATCATGTCATCCAATTTAGAGAGCTTTGTGAGTCTTTTGCTCTTCTTGAGTGGGCCTTCTGCAGTCCACCCCGTGTAAAGTTGCAATTTTTTCTCACCCATTTATTATGTAAAATATTAGCACAAGTACATAATAGAGGCTTGAGAGGGATATCAGTTTCAAACACAACTGGGACTGTTCCCATACATAGAATCATACATTATTCCAGAAATATATAGAATCATACATTATTCCAGAAATATATAGAATCATACATTATTCCTTAAAAACCTCCTAAAATGGAAAATGTTACACATTAGGGCCGTTTAGCTCTAATCGACATAGGTCGACGTTTCAGCAAGCTATCACTAAATGGCTCCTAGACAACAGAGGTCTTATTAGTGACTAACATCTCAATCTTGCTACAAATCAAGGACCCTTGTATAGTACTACTATTAAAACATACATTATTTAATTTTTGTTAGTTCTTACAACTACTTAAGTCATTATTGATAGATTCTTCAGTTTTACAGCATTTAGTTTAAAATTGTTGAAAATTTCATAAATATACATCAGACACTCAAAGATGCAGCATCTGGCCAACTTCTTTCACATAGACTAGTAAAAACTATCTCATTGATTACGAAAACTGCACATGAAAGTTGAAATGAAAGCTATCCACAAAAGTTTTCTTTGCAAAGCATTTATACTCATCTGAAAGGTAAATATACCTGATGCTATAAAACGGAGAAGGTTGAAGGTTTATGTGTTTTTCAGATCCTAACAGCTATGTTTGTGTGCAGATATACTGCTGCTGAGGATACAAACCATTGACAGGATTATTGAAGTGCTGCTTGTTTCTCCTCTTCTTCGCAACCACGGTAAATCCTTCCTTGTCTTGATTCTTGTTTCTGAAAGTACCTGGACTCTTCTGTTGTTGACCGTCATACAATTCAGAATCTAACTTGTACGCACCGCCGCAATGCCTTTTGCTTACTAATTTCTCACTTTCATTTGGCTTTGGATCGGCTTCGGAGCCTAAAGTATCGTGAACTGATTTGACAATGAAATTCAACAAAATTTGTCTTGCCAGCTCATTTTTCTCTGCATCTTGGATGCTATTCTTGGATTTGCTCTTATTTTCATCAGCGGTGTTTTCAGGTTGATTCTTTTCCTCTGAACGAGCGGAATCTGAGTTATCCTCGTGCGAGCTGAAATGCTCTAACTGTTGATTCAACTCTTTTTGAGGGCAGTGAATATTTAAGTTAGTTGTAAGATCATCTGATTTTTGCCAAGCTTTCCTTGGGATAAACTCTGCTGCATGAGGGTTCATAATGCTAGCACCAGAGCTACTCTTTACTGGAACTGTACCATTGGAATTTGAGCCACGATTTTTTCTACGAGAAGAAAAGCCATCCTGATAGTACGAACTCGATCTAGGGCCACGTGGAACTCTAGCATCAACAGAATGAGGCAATGGGATGTCCATGACCTGAGGAGAAGCTATATGATGAGAAAAACTTGCGTCAAATAACCCAGCAATTGTATCAGAGATATGTGGATGAGACGCCGACAGTAGTGAGCTTGGCTTGTACGGTTCAGCTGAAGCAGATAGCTTGCTCTCATTTCTTGTTGTCTTTTCCAAAGGACAAAATTCCCGAGTCATATCAGAATCCGAGGACGCTTTTTCCTCTCTATTTGATGAGGTGTCCAACTCAAGTGTCTGAATATCCTTCTCACTCATATCGCTAGGTGCTTCCTCTTGCATAACAACTTCTGAAGCCCCTTCTTGCTGGTCCTTACTTTTTACCAACTGACCCATGCATGCTTCATCATCATCTAATACCTCTGCATCTTCTATTTGCTTCGTTGCTGATTTTAGGAGTGTACCAGGAGGTGATATTGCTACTTCTTTATATGATGCAGATTTTGAAGCCACCAATGCAAGCCCTTTGCCACCTAAAACTTCTTGATGAAGTTGGGGCTTTATTTCTGCCTCTGGGCTCTTTATTTCAGACCTTGTAATTTTTCTAATGGAAGGAGCATTGTAGGAAGGGGCTTTATGTGTGGGAACGTTAGCATCTGGGCCAGCTGACGGAGCCTTCTTGTTAAAGTAGGAATTTGGAGGACCTGATAATTTTGAGCTTTTAAAGCTCAATTTGGCAAAACCTGGTCTTCTGGAACCAGATTTTCTTTGGATATTTGCAGATTTTCCCTTCGAATTGGCCTCTTGCCACCCTTCATCAGATTCTGGGGACAGCATATCTACTTCTACAGTCTGACTCTGAATTATGTCATCATTTTGTTGAATTCTTCTAAAATGAATTACTTCAGTTTTGGGCCCTTCTTTTAGTTGTTCCATTCTAGTATTGGCAGTTGATGACTGCATCTCGTAAAGGACTTCTGCAGCAGTACTTGTGGCCTCCATGTGCGACGTCTGACCATTACTCTATTTAGTGGGACGAAACATGAAACTAGTTAAAAATATAAACCAATAAAATCTTGTCACATCTGTGTGCCAAGATATAGATATAAAAATTCCGCAAAAGAATTATCGCAGCAATTGGCAATTCTCTAGCTAACAACAACCATGGATTCTAATGCCCTTGAGAGAGATAGTAATTTATTAATAAATGCTCAATTCCAGCACATTAAGAAAACTTTTTGATTGCAATAACCCCGAGTAAAATTTGTTGTTATCATCTTGCTGTTGAAATGACGCGAAATGCACTTGGTTGCAAATATTACATAGACAGATGCAGCGATTACCTTTGCTCGCCGTAACTTTTTTAGACCCTCTCTTTGTTTGACTTCATCAGGGTTGATATAGTCAAGGAGAGCTGATACACTGAAAAGGGTAAAATGTCAAAATACAAAGAAAAACAAGATAATAAGTTCAAACAAATCAGGAGATAGTTCTAGTCCTCTACCTAAGATGACCTTTGCTTGCAATAGATGCATCAGGTTTTGGAATACCTCTACGAGCAGCCTCTTGTTGCTCTGCGACTTTGGATTCAAAATACTCGAGCCATGCGGCAGCATCCTGCACAATAATATTAACTTGTTAAGACTAGTAATTGAGTATGTCTCATGAAGAATTCGTGGTAACAGCAACCTGAGTGCGAAGATCCTCTGCTCCAAGCTTCTTCTGGAGTATCTGCAATGTTGTCTGTTCATGTTGGACGCTAAGGGAGTAAGCTTCCATCATGGAGAGAGCAATGGCGATGGCATGGTAGCTTGCTGCTGTCTGACAAATACACTCACAAGCGTTATTTACTTCAGGTAGATGCTAAATGGTAACCAGAAAAATAAACGAATTGCATCAAATTCTGATTTGACAGGATATTAAACAAATTGGCAGTCAGCACTGTACGATAGGCCCATCTGAGAAGTGGACTATCCAAGTTTCCTCTGTTTACGTCCAATCCATGCAAGACAGAGACAGTCTATTCATGTGCCTCACACATATAATACTACCATTATGTCACTAAACTTTATACACAGTGGAAAAAAGTTCAACTTTTCACTATGCAGATCCTTTTCTTAGACTTAATTGTTTAACTTGAGCTTAGTCATGCTACACAGTTTTTTTTTTTCTGTATTCTTAAAATTGAAGGGGAATAGAAAAGTGAAAACTGCCATATAATGAATAGTGGAGCAATATCCAAGGAGAACGGAATTACAAGCTGAATCAAATGCCAGCAAATACGGAACTAGGCCAGTACCAGCAAATTTCCAAGGCTTGATAACTGGATTTAGTAATTGCCTCAGAAAAACCATGGATAATCATATAAGCATAACCAATAACCAGTGTGATACTAGTTTATGCATTAGACATCTACAAATAAATACTGAACAGAATCAATATGCATATAAATTGTAACAAACTTATACATTGATATCACACATTTCATTAATTTTCAAGTATTTGACTTTATTAATATTTACAAATTCTGGCTAATGCTACGGAAAACAGCTTTTACTTCAAGCTTGATGATCGTATGCCTATGGCAAACAGCCTTTGTTTCATATGTTGCAATTTGGGCATATTGCATAGGTATCCATAAAATGTAATCAGTTCCTACTGATATAAGGTACCTACCTGTATGTGATCAGCTCCTAACAATCTTTGGTTGCATTTGAGAGCCTCATGAAGGTATCTGAGTGCAACTTGAACATTTCCCATACCCTCCTCCATCATTGCCACATTTATGTAGGTTGCAGCCGAATTTGGATGTGCCAATCCACATGTGAAATGAAGAAGGTAGAGTGCACGGTTGACGTATCTGATAGGAAGAGCATATTAACAATATCAACTTGCAATTCTATTGTTCTAAATGTTAGCACAGTTATAGCTAAATCATTAACTGTGGCAGTGCCTATTAACCTAGCATAGAATGTCTAATACATACACTTACTAGATGAATGCAAATTTTGGAGCACTGGCTTAATTAGAAGTTCTTATTCTCCAATAGACAGATCATGTAGAAGTCTCAAAAGGAAAACTACACAAGTAATTGGAAGAGCTTATAGAAAAATTAGAAAGAACTGGATTGGAACCTTTACCTTGCAGTCTTTGATTAACTAGAACTCATCACATCTTAAGGATCTATTCAAAATTTAACTGGATAGCCAATTTCTGATAAAATTTATGAGAAATTTGATTCTATCTCGACATTTGGAAGCTCCTACCAATGTCTCAAAACACATCGTCGACTCTATTAAAAATGATATTGATTATCTTATGTTAGCAATGGATTTCTTTAAGCCCAAAAACGCTGATGCACCGAGCATTTTGTGAGACATACCCATAACATAGAAGAGTATGTGATGTTTCCTATGGCGTTGTTGGCGTTTATATCAGGTGAAGTATCATAACTCTGCAAATTCGTCATCCATCATAGATAGCTGGAGTAAGACCTACTTAAATAGTAAACTTCATGGAGTTCGTCCATGTGTTCTCCATGTAATTCAGGTGTTCTCTATAATGGCATGAAAGTGCACAATAAAAAATGCAAGATCTTTTTTTCTTTGAGAAAAAAATTGCATGATCTGATCATCAAAACTATTTGAATCTTGATGCACGTCGTTGAGATAACAGTTCAAGTCCGTGCCATCCATGTTATGGCTTTGTGGGAGCACAGCAAAAATATATTTAGGATCAACCCCTAGTATCTGAGGATTACAATACTTTGGAATTTGACAGGAATATGCATGCAAACAACTAGAAAATCGATGCACAGTTATATCCTCTTAATTAACCAATAATGCCCTGCATATAATGAATATAAACCTAGAACAAATTATAAAATCTTGACATTTTGGATAAAAGCAAAATAATACTTAGGTACTAAAGAGATAAAATGGACGCAATAGAAATGTGCCAGAAACATAATTATGGTGGTCTGATACTTACTTCAGAGCCAATTCGATGTGCTGAAGGCGGTAGTAAAAGACAGAAAGATCGCCATAACTCTTCATAGTCTCTGGATGGTCAAGGCCAAGCTCCCTTTCATTGATATCCAAAGCCTTGTGTTGGTATATAGTTGCCTATAGCATACAAGAAAAGATAACCTAATAATGAAAAAAAAAAAAGTAATAACAGAACATCTGAGCTCCACTTAACGAATTGTGAAGAATTACTCTTCAAAATCATTTTAGGTTCGACTATGAACAAAAGTTATAGCATGCACGTAAATATTCAAGTGCCAATCCTATATTAGGCATCCAAACGCCCCTGCTGGTGTAGCTAAAGGCGGAAGAATAGCTCATGAACCATCACTCACGGTACGAGTCATGCTCGCTGCAATGCGAGATTGAGAATTTTGAGTTTTTAGAAAAACTTTTCTAAAAGTTGTGGCAGATATGTGATAGGTAGTTAGTTGCGTGTCGGATGACAATGCATGTCCGAGTTTCACTGTCTGACATGGTTCAGGTCTATGAAGTGGGCTCGGATCAAAGTTATGGTTAAAACAATGTGCTCATTAAATAATCTAAGAGTATTTTGCATGAAAGATTTCACCTCATTGTCTCAAAAAAAAAGTTATCCAAATTTAATACTGTCGAACTTTGTAACATTTTGGAATAACACCTATTAATCCAAGAATATCCAATTTTATTAAATATTTTAATATTTCACTATCAACATCAAGAAACGAACGCATGCTTAAAAATCTTCATATGCATGCATGCATAAATATGTAAATAAATACATACAAAATACATTAACATGTTTATACATACATAAATACATGGACGAACGTAAGCATGTGTGTCCCTAAGTATGTAGTCCGTACTATGTATGTATGCATGTATCACGCCATCCAACACATCCTTTTCAGTATTATATATCATCTCCAAATGTATCTCAGAAGATATGCAATTTTCTTAATCATGTGCTTTACACATAATATCAAGCATTTAATAGCAAATATAAACTAGTTACAAGGAGTGGACGCAATTTTAGTCAAGGAATAACTTTTGATGTCTGGGAACAAAAACTGTAGCTACTCTATACAATAAACTAGTTGCAATGTGCTAGCAGAAATATCAAGTTGTAAAAAGTAAGTACAAATCACTTCAAAATTCCCAACAATCATGAATATTTAAGTAAGGTGAATCACCTGATCAAAATCTCCGGTATGATACAGAACAACTGCCACGAGGCTGTAAGCATTAGCTGTCATACGATGATATGGACCACAAACTGCTAACAACTTCGCCAGAGCCTTCATGTTCAGAGAGCACAAACGTCAATGGACCAAAACAATGTTACTTGGAGAATGTTGTTTATATGAATGGCTGGTAGCATCTATATGCGAAGAGTTAAATTTCCTTGCCTTCATGCCAAAGTTAACAGCATCCTCCAGCTTTCCTTTATCAAGTGCTGCTTTTGATGATTCCAGTAAGTTTCGGCCATCTGCAGATGAGCATATAACATGCTGCAAAAAAAAAAAAAAAAAAATTAAAACGATTTTAGAACAACATCATGAGATGCTAGGCATAGATCTTAAACTCTGAACCAACCATACTTTATAAACAGGAACTATGCTGATAATATCCGATTTTCTGAATGGGTTCATGCCGTCCATATCATAATCTCTTGGAACCAATTCAAGTCCGGCCTGATTTAAGAGAAAGCACATGAGAATTTTATTAAAATCCAGTAAACCTTCTTCTCAGGATAAAACAACTCACTTTATGGCAAAGACTTCGAAGAATAACATGCTTCCTCAAATGTTTAAATTCATTCTTCAGCCTCCAATAGAACCTTTTTGAGATATATGTCTCTAACCATCTTGTTACAAGGTTGTAATCATGCACTGAATCCTGGTTTTCCACTTTTGGTGCTCCTAGTAAGATGTTTAAAGTGGCAGAAATTACTGCAGGGAGATCTGAAAAATTGTCTACTGCAGCCACTACAGCTCGCAATACATATTTGAAAGACCGAGCAACCATCTCATGAACACAGAGGGACTGAATATGTGGCAGCTTTTCAGCAAGTTCAACCTGATTTTTAGCATGTCATACAAGAAAACTTACAACTTAGAATGCTACGGTAGGATTGAACATATAAACAAGTGATGAATTCAAGCTCGCTCACCACACGTCCCAAGGAACATATTCTAAGACCTCGTGCATGCATGAAATCAGACAAACTTCTGCCATCAACAGGAGAAAGCTCAAGAGATGCAAAATCCAATACCTTCAAAATTCAGAATAGATCTTGGTAACTGGAATGGCTCTCAATAAGTATAAAAGCTAATTTTATAGGACGGAGGGACGTACCAGCTTGGGGAGAGCAACATCGTCATAATATCTATGTGCCATCTCAGTAAGGGCCTCAAACGACTGTTGAAACAGAAGAGAATATAAGAACCAAGTATGACTTCTAATATAAGAACCAAGTATAGTACAAGATATAAAAGTTTATTATCTGAAGTTTTCAAAGCAGATTTTACAATCTAACCCGGTACTAACATACAAATTAAGACCGTGTCTCCTTCGTCCATGTTAATCTCTAATTTTATAAATCAGTTCAATAATGGCACTGTGCCCCTCTCAAACAAATAATACTTTCTAAACTAAATGCAGTTTTGATATTACATTTGAACTGCTGAGGCGAAATTTTAACATGGCAACTGCTAGTGCAATATTAATCGGGACAGCGGTAAGGTGCTTGCTTGTCAGTATTCAAATATAAAAAATTGCATTGTGCAGAGTTCATGTCTTGCACTTGGGTAGGGTATCTACTAAGTACTAAACTTAGTCCTTCACATATCTTCCTATTCAAGGATGATAATCCTCACGTACACAACCCTATCTGTCGGCGCCAATTTGGTATACATTATCTGACACAGGCATCAGCTGGAAACAAAGTCAGGTTGCATCAGTCGTATATTTTAATCATCTTGTCATGAAAAGAAGTTCCGATGTTGATATGAAGGTTGTTCTTACTCATGGATCATTTTTTATCATGCTAATCATGCAAGATAAGTCTCAAATTGCCACATTCTTCCTTATTTGAATCACGAAGTATGTTTCATGCATATTTGAAAATATTTTAGTAAGCTCAGATGTAGTTGATCTTGTTCAGTGTTCTTTTCCTTTTAATCTTGTTTAAGAGTTATTAATTCCGATATGAAGTGATAGCAAATAACTCTAAACTTGTTCAATTAACCAGTGATCTTGTTGTTTAGTTGCATACAGTTGATAATCCAGAGTATCCACACTAAGAATCATAGGCCGACCATTCATTAACTCTACTTTCTCAGATAAGATATTTACATGTTCATACATGCAGAACTTTGAAAATGCTCCCACCATTTGCATTCTTATTAAACTCGCCAAATATCTATCTTGATGCCTTCAGTTAATGATCCAATCATGATTTCTGTTTTCTAAAACTTCATGCAGGACTATGAGCTGACTTTAAGATAGGAGTGTATATAGACATATATGTTGCTTAATCTTGAATACTATAGTTCAGCCTCATTAAAGAGTGAACATCCTTCCACCTGGTTAAAAACTCATTTTCACCAAACTGGTGTCAAGATCGGCATTTGTCATACTAAGTAGCATCCAAAAAGAATGCTCTATCAACCACACTGGATTGGTGGATCAATTATGGCAAAATAATTTAAGGTTATACAAATCATATTTTAATTTTAGAGAATCATTACAAAACAAAACAAAAAAAAAAGAACCACTAATAACACATAAACTACATATGCCATGAAAGTGCGACAGTATACTACACCTATATTATGCCTTGGAAATTTATTGAGTAGCCTTGGAAATAGACCATGTATTATATTCTGATCATCCATGTTTTGCTATTTATAATTGGTGAAAATTCTAATAGGTTATTCTTCCAGCCTTGTTATTTTAGCATGAGATAAGTATAAGTTCATACTATTGTTTATTGTTTTCAATTGTTTTATGTAGCCTTTTTGTTCTAATTTTTTTATTAAGTCCATAGTTGGTTTAACTGTCAACTTAGAACTTCAATGATTTTGAATGTTTTTATAATAGTAGTGATCATGTGCAAGGTACAATAGCGCTAGTCATGGCTTCCCATATAAAAAAGGAAGCAACCAAAGCCATAGATGGAAAGCTAGTCCAGAAAACTTTTGCATGGATCAACTAAAACCAGTGGATTCAATGAGGAGGAATCAACTTTACTAAATAAACATTTGTTGGTATGAAGGCTGATCTTATTGTCATTCACAGGCATTAATTGACCTATCAATTAGTTCAAAAAACTAGATTGTATTTCTACATACTTAGTACTTCCATAGAGGAATAAAGCCAGAGCAATGATTACATGGACTCCCCTGGGATTATGCTGGAACGCACCTCTATAAAACATTGAACTAAAACTAGATTATCTTATTATGTTTACAACGTCGTAGTTCATTTAAAAATGTGTTAGGCAGACTGTTGAAGTATGTAATCCCAATTATGGTATTACAAACTTCAACAGTCCATTTGACACATGTTTTGACATTTTTAAAAGAAAGAGAACGACAAAGTTGTAAAATGATAAAGTAGACTATGTTATAACTCTTTTGTTTCCTTAAAACCTCTTGAAGAAAATGCATTAGGGGCAGGGACGGATCCAGCCTATATTGAGCGGGGGGGTCCTAGGACCCTGTTTAATTTTAGGTAGAGTTTACATGTATACATATGTGCGCATACTGGTATAGTATAATAAGCAATGAAGCTATTGAGAACGCGACAAGGAGTGACCTAATGGTTAAATGGTTTAAAAAGTTTGTAGGGATAGGTTGTGAGTTCAAATTCTTGATGGTAATATACCTTTTCTTCAATCATAGAATTTAATGTTCATTCTCTCTGTTTCTCTTATTTTATCTACTATTATCATTTTTCATTGACCCAATACATTTTAACATTTTTGGTCATAAGTATTATATATTGATTACAAGAGCTTATGATATATATAGTTTTTAGTATAAACAAGGTTTTCATGCTGTGTCATGCTGAGTTTCAGTGAACTCCAAACTCGAAACATGTCGATCGTGCGTGTTGACCAAGTCGTCCGTACTTCTTTTTATTTCAAATTATTTATAAAAAGAAACTAAAAAGGAAATTTTGAAGCTAAAAAAATAATAAATTTCAGCCCTGCATCCCTAGCTGCCCTGGGTAGCCGTATGTATTTAAAACAAAAAAAAAGTATGGAAAAAGATCTGAGACAGTGGCACGACCTATTTGCCCTCTTCCTCACAAAAAAAATGCATGGAGAGAGAGAGAGAGAGAGAGAGAGAGAGAGAGAGAGAGAGAGAGAGAATTGGATAAGATCTCGGATGCGGTGGCGGCCATGCCTCTTCTTTTTTCTCTATTTTTTTATAGGCTCAGTCCCGACCGAAACGGCTGGCACGGACAAGATGGCCCCGGCTCGGTGCCGTCCGACACATAAAGCCATGGTATAAGCTCATTGTGTATTCTCTAATTTACGTGTTAGAAAGGGCCCCACTAAGAAAAAATTCTGATTCGCCACTGTTTAGGGGTGGCTCGACCATAATCCCATGGGATTAAAAAATCTCTAAGCCAATGGAGAATAAGTTGTTACAGCATATTGTACTCGAGGAAAGACAATATCAAGCTTTATTTTGGTAGAGTATTCCATTGTCAGTTTGCATACCTTTTGGTGAAGCCCAGTGCCAGAGCTTTTCAAACGTGAAAAGGCTTCATCAGACAGGAACTTCCTCATCTCATTCTCACTTAGAAACTGCTCATTGTCACCTGAGTTTGTTTCCTCACTAGGTACCCTTTCGTGCATCTCCATGGGCATATCAGACTTCTCTGAGCCTGTTTTCCTTTTTATTTTCTTTAATGGTTCAAAGTTCATTCCAAGGCCTTTGAGAACCAGTTCATCTGAATTGTGATTCTCATTCCTCCCAGTTTCTCGAATCCCATGTTTCTCTATATGTTGCATCCAGCTAGCACCGAGCTCCCACCTAATGAACCTCTCACTCTCAGTTATAGCAGGAAGGTTCTCTAAATTGGCCAAGCTATTAGAAATTATGTTTCGAACAAAACATTTTGCAGCTCCAAGATCATCTAAACAAGAACATTCGTGACTTCCTTTGGATGTATCCTTGCTAATCAGCCCAGGGAGATATGCTCTTAAGCTGCATAAAGACTTGAACCATCAGAATAAATAACTCCTAAAAGTCAGCTGAGACATCTAAAGGAAAATGCTAGAAAGAACTATGACAGTAAGTTTCCGGTGATTGAATAAAAGACTTAAATTTCTAATATATATATTCATGCGACACAATACCTGTTCAGCTAGCAAGCAGGTATTGTAGAGATCCTAAGCTTAGACCTCTTATATGGGGAAAAGTATGTCTAATTCAAGTTCGGAAAGTAAAACCTGTTTATGTTCAAGGCATTGGCACCTCCATCTGGTTGATTTTCTATATTGAAGTTGCAGCTGGAGAAGTCATTTTCCTTTTCATGTAATGCAACTCTGACAACAGCAGTGTATCCACAGTGTCTAACAATGACAACTCCTACAGTGTCAATATCCTGAGCAGAAGAGAAGTTAGAGAAACGAACAGAAACTAAGTTCATGATGAGTAGGCAACACAGTTATTTCATCCTTACTTGGATGATGACACTTTCATCTGCTGTCAATCCTTTAAGAAGGTTTCTAACAGTCACGTCTTTCATAGACATATCAAGCATAACAGCACCATCAACCTTGTCCTCCAGTTTCATACTAGCATCTGCAACATCTTTTCGCACCATGATATGTAAGTCACCGACATGCTCCTCATGCAAAGTCGAGCTTCCTGGAATTTCACCATTCAGTGGCCTCGAATTGATGAGACGCTTGATTACTTCTGCAGCATTGAGAATTGAAGTCTCTACAAAAAGATTGTGCAATAAAAAGGCCTTGCGATCTCGATCAACTCTTTCATCTTCAGTTTTGCATGGCATGCTTGCAAGGTAGGCGAATACCTTGGACCAGTCTGTATTTTCACATTTACCATATTTTACATGGCCGCCACCATTTCCACCCCACTTTTCATCTTCTGTTGGTAATGCAGCACACTTTGAAGGGGCATCAGCAAGAAAAGGAGGGACAAGCCATGTGTTTGCACGTAAACCATATGGAAGATTGCCAAACTGAAAAGTCCAAAACCATTATTTCATTAGTTCGTCGAAAAAAATGTTGGACAAAAAGTAAGACGCAAAGGAAGCACCTTATTGTGCTCCAGAAACGCCTTCATTAGTGCTGTATATGCCTGCATGTAGCACAACACAACATTCACATTAACATCTACTGCACAATGTTTCGTAACAATCAGCCTGCTAAAACTTCTTAAATGAGTATTTATTGAATTAAAAGAGTTGATAAACTGAAAAGAAGTTCTACAAGCAGCTGGATAAAATGCAAGGAACGCTATATTACTTCGGCGTTCGGATTATAAATATTTAAAATGCATTTTACCTAATTAAAAAGAAAGCATGCAACAATTTCAGCATGAAGGTAAAAAATCCGATTAATAACAGACTACCCACCTTTGCAAAACTGCTGCTAAGCTGTTGTAAGAGGTCCACTAAAGAGTGTCCTTGAACAGACTGCTTGCCTAAAGCATAGAAGCCTCTTGTAGAAGCAACAATATTGAGCAACTTGCCGTTGCAAACTTTGACCTGCACATATATTCTGGGGTTTCAACCTAGGGCATAGGCACAGGAAATTAATATAAACAGCTATATAATAAGTTACACTTAAGAGATCTGAAGAGTCGCAAGCATACTACTATGAAGAAACCTGGTCGACTCGTAGGAAGTAGTATATCAAAGGTTCTCCGTGCAATGCTGCATATGTAAAAGTAAACCTAACGCGAATGTCAAAATCGTCTAATATTTCTCGCAGAGGTTTAGATAGAATCTACATTCTGTTACAACTACTCTTAAGCATTAACTAACAAATTAGTTTGGCCTCTCACAAAGTATTCTTTTGGCACAAGAATTGCTGACAGATTTTTTTATCTGTATCTTAAACCATATACCTATTTCACCACTCATTCCATGTTCTGAACTTTATCAGTTATGACGTAAGTTGCATGGACGTCTTTGCTATCCGTTTTCAAGTGACACAGAAATACCAACTGATTGCAGCACATAATATTCTGAAAAAATACTGGAGCGAGCCCTAATATTGCCAGGCTTAGTACCATCCGATAATCCCATTTATGCATCTCTTGAACCCATCATAAGTCTCACATTAACCTTATCATACACCCGCCACCAGGTTGCTAAATTGGGCGCTCTATATCATAGTTTACCAAAAGATCAATCCGAATCTGATTCGGCCGATAATCGGCTTTTGCCAATTTATTAACTGGTATCAGTTGCTACGAATGATTTTACGAACTATACTGTAGGATGGTGCTGGTGCTAAAAAGTATAAGTGGAAGCATTCAAATTAAGTTTTGCAGATTCCATTTGTTCTCCTTCCGTTCATTCCCTTCCAAAAATACAATAAATAAGATAAAACAACCAAGCGTTTTCCCACTAGGTAGACAGGCTACATGGATTCTAATAAGCCATGCCGCTCATTTACGTCTTCACTCAAATCAAGCGAGACGAGATTATTTCTTGGGGTTTCTACCAACTCTTCTTAAGCTCTCCATGGTTATATGATAACAAACAGAATAAAGAAAATAAAACCGAATAAAATTACCTCCATCACGAAATGTTCTCCCTCCCTCTTCTCTCCATCTTCGCGCCTCTTTATATCTGCGTTAGAGCAACAAAATTTTTGTTATTGATAAAAAGATAACAACAGAAGTGAATAGAGAAGCACATCTTTACATTGGATGGGAGAGGCTAGGTGAGCGAAGGAGAAGAACTCGTAAAATTCGGAGAGCTTCGGCGGTGGCTGGATAGCGGCCATGTCGAACGTCGGGGATATTGCCGGTACTTCTTCCTCCGCTGAAGGCGAATAGAGCTGAGATTTTCCATTTTCAACAGCGGAGCTCGCCGGCGACGGCTTCTTTTCGGCGGGCTTCTGTCGCGTGAAGTGCGTTGTGCAGGCTACGATGTCCAGCAGCCTCCGCACGTGCGCAACCGCCTGCTCCTCCGTCTCGTAGGCCTCTGCACACGTGTGAAAACATAAACAACGTAAATATATTGTGTTGAAAAATTAGGTACTACGCTATATCCAATATAACAGATAAATAAATATGACATAATTTCTCAAGTAATTATAAACATTATTACCAATATTAAAAACTAAATATTAATAAGAATCAGCATAATATAATTCAAATCATGTTTCGTTATTTTTCATCATATCTTCTATCTTTTGCTTTAATAAATAATATATTTATTCTAGTATTTATTTAGTGTGTGTTGATATGAATTCTCATATAATAAAAAATAAAACTCCGTGTCATTTATCAAAAAGGATAAAACAAAGATTGAGACAAAAAATTTAGATTAAAATCGTCATGGATACAATTTAGATTGAGACAAAAAATTCTATACAATTAAAATCGTCATGGATGGGTAGAAAATATTGATAACAATATTTACAAATTATTATCTTACGAAAGAACAACATAATTTTCATATATTAAATGATAGCATATACTAATGTTACTGTTATCGGCCATTTCTTTGCAACTTATTATGGCTTATTTATTGCTCTATTTAGCTCCATGCAATAGTCTACAATTGGAACAGGTGTTATTTGCAAAATGAGAGGCTTTTAGGAGGTGATAACCATGGCAATAACCCACCATGGATTCCTATATAGCATGAACATGACATGCTTTTATTCATCTATTTACGGTTATTCTTTCGGCTTTTTAGGTGATGGATCAAAACTTGAACTAAAGCTCTATTCCACCTTTAGATTCAACTTCTAAACCATGTGGTTTAAACTTTCGCGTAAATGTGTCACCTTACATTCCCATAAAAATATTCCAACCATTAAATACGTAGGAATGAAAAAAAAAAAATCTACAAATAAAAATAAAAAAGAAATTACAAATAAGAATAACTTTGCACGGTATATATTCAACTTAATTTAGAAAGACCTCCAAAATATTTAGAAATAATTTGTCAAAAGATTCAAAAAGATTTCCTAATATAGATTGGAAAAAAAAAAAAAATCCAATTTCCAACCTTGAAGGGTGTAGTCACATAAAAATAAAACATATTATGTGTTTTATCTTTATTATAATAATTATTTATCAACTTAGATTGGAAAAAAATTTTCTTGACTATATATATATATATATATATATATATATATATATATACACACACACACTCATAAGCAACGTGTAGAGTCGAGAAATGCAGTCACATTCACAACTCTCGATCTTGACCGTCGTCTACTTGAAACCAAAACAAGTTCCACATGATCTTACCTACCAAAAATGAACAGAGGAGGGGATCACTTTGTACCAAATTTGGCAATAATAATTTATTATAAAAAATATTTGAGTAATATTATTGGGATCGAACATTTAATTCGAAGGCTAGTCCAATTTGTTTTTTTTTTATACTTTAGGATCAATAAATCGTCCGAGATATAAAAAAAAAAAATATCGTTCAGACTATTTTCGGACTATTTTAATCGTACATAATAGTATTTTTTAAAATGTTTTTGCAGCCTCTCCATCTGCTATCACCAATCCCGAGATGGTAAATGATAAAGTTCAGATCTAACTAGGCATCATTATAACTTTGGCATTATTTGTTTTATTATTTTTACAATCAAAATACCTAGACGAACTCAGCAACGCTCTGATAAGAGTTTATTGTATTTAGTATACTGATGCAAATTTAAATCCTAACCAAAAGTATGAAAGAAATATACTCTGCGAGTTAGCAAACATACATGCCGAATAAAATACCGCCAAATAAAAGACAAATACTGGGAGTGACCTCGACGTTCTAAATTCGCCTTTTACAATCAAGATACTATGAAGGATCCCATGTGCTTTCATTAACTATTAATTTATCATAACTTTTCCCCTAAGAAAGCAAGCACCCCCAACATAGTTTCAAAAAGTTTTAAAAAACCAATTAAATCTAATATTTCTTTATATCCCCCCCCCCCCCCCCCCCCCCCCCTCCCCAAAAAAAAAAAAAAAAAAAACGTGCAATCAACCATTTCTCGTTACTAGCGAAAATATCGCAACTGTTTGAGGTCCATTCAGTGAACCTCATAGGATAGATAAGTCCGTAGATTCTCCACCTCCTATATAAACTATCATATTCAATTATATAAACTATCATATTCAATTACGACTGTAAATTTTGCATTTTTACTTACCACAGATAAATAGAAGAGATCTTGGTGTTGAACCCGTCTTATTTGAATGAATTCTCCCCTATATAACTACGGGCCCTATATAACTACGGGTCACCAACACGGTTGCCTTGCTATATGCAAGCAACTTAGATCCGAGCATCGCAATCACATTCACAACTCTCTTATGCATGAACCAAAACAAATTATCAAGAGCCTCACCTACCAAAAATGAAGAGAGAATAGGACCATTTTGTACCAAATCGGGCAATAATATTACTCTAATAATAGTTTGTGTAGCTCCACCAGTCACTCCTCCATCCTCAAACCGTCCATCTCCTAGCACCCATCCCGAGAGGGATAAATGGTATAATCTCTGGTCTAACAAGGCATCTTCATGATTTGGCATTACTTGTATTATTGATCATGTAGTCAAGATACCATGTAGTTCCTCTCATGTTGCTTTCAATAAGTACCAGCTTGTCATAACTCTTAACTTTTCTTATTCTTTTTTTTTTTTATGATTAAAAAATGTAATGATGTTGAAATATTTGAGTTTAATTGTGCTCTTTTTTACAATTTCTTCTTTTGTTAATTAATAATAGAAAATCAAATATAAATTGGATAGTGAGTAAGTTTCATATTACCCTATTTGATACTCAAAAAAAAAAATGAATAAAAAGGCTTTTGTATACAAATCTCTCCTTATATACCAATCTTGTGGTCGGACTGATATGGTAGCGTTCGACGATGAGCTAATTTACAAGCATTTATGATTATCATAGCGGACTAATATAATATTTTTATAAATAAATCAAATATTAATTATTATTATGTAAGATAACTACAATTTTTCATCTCACAATAATCGAAAGTATTTGGATCTTTTAATTGGATTGTATAAAATATTGAAGGCAGATCTATAGGAGGTAGGACACCGATATATTAGTCCTTTTTAATTACTTATTAATTATGTTGTACTGCATCTTCAATAGCGTAACAAATGCTCAATAGTCCTTTTCTTTCCCCACCCCCCCTCTTAAAAATTGCAATGCACTATAATAAAGAAATATATATATATATATATATATATATATATATATATATATATTGAAAGTTGGATCTTGGATCTAACACAAGATACGACGAACGACACACCTTCCACAAATACTAATGGAGTGTTAATGGATATTCTTTTTTTTTTTTTTTTAATTGTCGTTTATAAATTAGAATGTATTATTTATATAAAAATAAAGTGTAAAAGCTGGATTGAATATATAAAATATCAAATGACATACCTTCCACGAGTGTCAGTATGCACGGTTTTAGAGAGACGATTTCCACACCATCTTTCAAGCGTGAACCACGACCCTGCCATGAAAAAAAAACGTGGAGCTCAAATTTCTAGTAATTAAAATTAAATTTTAGCTTAGTTTTTCGCAATTAGCCGCAATTAGTGTTATTTCTTCGAAGTAATAATGAGAAGGAATGCCAGAAATATCATTATTCAAGAATTATAATAATTCCGATTTAATCAGAACCATACACAATATATTGAAATATATACTATATATATATCTTGTCTCTCCCAAAGGGCAACGGGATGTCGCACTAGATGGGCGGAGGTTCAAAGGTCCTCCTCACTCGGCTTCGATTTTTCGTACCGTTAGTTATAAAAATTATACTGATGAATATACGCACATACATCTCCTCACGTGCGACGGAACACTCTTCAAATATCCTACTGAAAGAACTAGATGAAAATCTTATACGGACAGTATCCTAACTCCATACGAAGATTTGAAGTCCTTAAAAAAGATAATTATGATTGTATCAATAATTATGTTATTTCTGATAAATAGCACTGCTCAAACACAAGCAGTTTCTAGATATAGACAAGTAATTAAAAACAATTACACAGAAAAATGTACTAATTATACGCATGAATGTTTAATTAAGACAACTAATCCTACATAAAAATGAGATCAAAATTTTCAGCATAGTGTAAAGTAATTAAGAAGGAAATTATTAGTAATAAAAAGCATTGTTATTTATCTATGGCTTTATGATTATAATATACCACATGTGAAAGTGAGTAACTGGTGATATGGCAGGTTTCAACATGAGATGCCAGCAGCTTCTTCACATCAAGTATCCTATCAGTGGAGATTCCCTTCAAGAAGACCAAAAAAAAAAAAAATAAAATAATTATCCAATAAAAATCATTGAAAAAATGCTGATTTAAAAAAAAAAAAAATCTTGAGTACCTTGAATGTGACTTGGGTTTCATAGGGAGTTACCACTGTTATGTCAACAACACTAGGAATAACTGCAGAAAATAGGAGCAAAAAAATAATAAAAAAAGATTGAGTATAAATGAATGAGCTAAAAACATCATTTCAATTATATGAAACTTTGCATGTGTGAATCTTATGTCATATTCTTAGATAGTTAGAAAAAAAAAAAGAATGTAAAAAGCCTTGAAAATACCGGAAATCAAGTAATATATAATTGAAATTAGAAAATTCAAATTCGAAGAAACCGCAACAAACATGTCTAAACAAAAAAAAAAAAAAAAAAAAAGTTGCGAAAGCGCGTAATTCTACTCACTTTTCTCTTCCTTCTTCTTCCTATCTCCTTTGCCTTTGTTCCCCTTCCCGCGCCCGGCCTTGGGGGCCATGACAAGAAATCTCAAATGAAGAAGAACAAGAGTGGAGGTGCAATTGGAAGAAGGTCTCTGTTTTTATGTACCTATATTAAGAGAAGAAGAGAGGGAAGGTGACAGGAATGAATGAGAGAGTTGTGAATAAATAGGATTAAAGATCACCTTCTAGTACTATTAATTACTTAATTAGTACAGTTGAAAACATATTTTAATGAATTTAATTGAGCCACAAAGAATAATCAGAGAGAGAGAGAGAGAGATAAAGAGATAAGAAATGAGTTCAAAATCTCACCTCCTATAAGATTTCCCTTAAATTCTGGCCTCTCATTTCTAAGCCTCTTCAGCTTGCCCCTCATGTACCTCTTTTATATCTCAATTTCTTTATAAGCCTTCTTTTTTTTGTTTTTTTGTCTATGAAATTAACATATTGTATTTTTTAATGTTTTGAAAATTTTTAACTTTTTTTAAGATAATGAGACAAAACTTTCTTGTTGTACCGACCTCCGATATTAATAGCAACACTATTTTCTAATCACGATCCGTTGTATGGACCAAAAACACAGTCAAATGGTATGCGAAAAATTTTATAATGTTAACAACAAATTCTATAAGTCGGTAGCATCTAAAATAGATGGTTGGGCTAAGTTTTATGTTCGAATTTGATAAATACTATCTGTAAGAATGTGAAACTTTATATTTCTATTTTATGTGAAGAATAATATGAGTTTTTTTTATCATATTCAGATCAAAATATTATAACTTGTCTGTTGATAGGATATGTATCGATATCGTTCTTAGATTTTATCTGTTACGGCGGTCTCAAAAGCAGCTGATTACGAATAAAGTTTCGTAATGATAAATCAAATTAATAAAGTTATTGATAATACTACTTACTACCCATACTAATTTTCCCATTTTCGGTCGTGAATTAAACGGTCATTAAAAGAAAATTGCCTTAATACTCTACAACAATAGCATGAATGACTTTCACTTTGATATTTCTATCTTTTATTTTTGTTTTTTTTTTTTAATTAGATGCTGGATTAATCTCACATGTGAACCGTAAATAGACGGCATAATTTGTTTACTATAAAAAAAAGTGACAAAAAGAAACATTCATGAAATTTAAGGAAACAATAATTGTAGGAACAAATCAAGAAATTATGAAAAAGAAATAAACAAACCAATCTGGTGAAAATTTTCATTGAGAAAACACCTCAGATAAATAAATAAATAAAAGAACACAGGAACACACGTACACATAAACTCCTCCAAACAAATTAATGTCCTATTTTCCGATTTAACCATTAAATATTTCCAATGACCAACTTAAAAAAATATAATTTAATTAATTGATTAATTATAGTTTCAGAATAAATTCCAAAAACAATAATAGGCTACAGTATTAGAACTCTAAGTAAATATAGGATAACATAGATAGCATCCACATTCAAAAAGCGTTCATAAAAAATAGATGGGGGTTTAAATTTCAACATCTAATTAGAATAGACTTTACTTTAACACGTATAATTTTTAATTGAGATATAGAATAAAGTAACAAAAAAAAAAAAATGCAAGATATTTAACAAGGTACATCCCAAAATAATCTTTATTTTTTAAAAGTTCCACATGCTTTTTTAAAAGTTCCGTTGGATATTTTTAATGTCCAATAAAAGGAATACCTGATTAAACCCGGCCCGTTAGGGGCGTTACCCCCGTCCAGCTATCATTTCTTTCACATTTTGTACATACAGTTTTGTCGTGTAGCGGAGTAGCACAGAGGATGCGGACAAGGAGGTGGGGACGAGAACGGACGGCTGAAGATGTTGCCACGTCGGACATCACGAGATTGAACCGGTCTGAGTCCGGTCCGGTTGTTTTGTCGGGCATCGGTGTTTTGGACCAATCGGGTGCGATTGCAAGTCCGGCCACAATTATAATTTAATGACAGCCGCAGGTACAATGTAGGAATCTCCCCCATCATCGGAGAAATATTTAGAAGATGGTATCCTAATTCATAGTCTTTGGCTTATTTGTTTAGACGATTTCAGCCTTGTTTGGCCCCAAGAAAAACAAAAGTTTTGTTCATAGTTTTTGCTATTATTATTAGGAATAGTTTACGTAATTTATGTATTTTATGTTGAACGGTAGCTTAGGTCGACCGGATTATGATGGTGTGATATACAGCCAGAATTAAGTGATGTTGTCGACTTTATCAATAAAAAAAGGTCATTCGTCGAAGCCGACGAGTTAATTTTAACATGAATAATATTGTGTCATCCATTAAATCAGTCATGTGCAATAAGTGACGGAAATGGCTCATGCGAGTAAGTATATCCATAGGTTTGATCCCAACAAATCGAGATTTAGAAAGTTATAACAACGTATAGTGTACCTCAAGCAATAATAACTAGAGAAGATTTAAGTGTATAACTAGTAAGATCAATTGGTTTAAGCATGATTTAGAAAGCATAACATTTGGATTCGGTTAACCTTTGCTTCAAAGACAATTTTGTTTCCGAACAATTACATATTGCAAGATTTGCATACATGTGGCCGGGTTCCTTTCTTTTCGTACAATATCAGTTCCTCTTTTTGAAAATTATCAAATATGGCAACTAAATAAGACGACTATTCTTACAAAATTTTGTTGCATAAAATTGGTCCACATCTTTCTATACATCGTCCATCTATTTATTTAGAGAAAAAATTCTAAGTATTCCTCCTGTTTTATCCAGTTCAATCAAAGCGATGCAAATTCAACTAAAACGACGACAACTTGAGCTATAAAAACATTAAAATTCAACAGTGCTTTGATAATCAGTGAGATACTAAGCATGTACTCATGAACTGTAGAGTATTAGTTCTTACAAATAGAAGAAGAAGAAGGATAATTTATTTATAGATTGAACATTATGTTGTGGATGCATAGGGAAAAATATGTACAAAGACTCATTTTTGAAGTAAGTTTGGCCTCTTTCCTGCTTTCTATTGGCGAACATACATACGTACACTAGTAAGCCTAAAATTATTGTACGCGCAGCACAACTCCGACAAGGACAACTCCTAGCCGATGCATGAGGACGTGACGGCGCAGAGGATTCGGATGGTCTAACTTTTAAATAAGTTGGATGAAATATATATATATATATATATAATATATATATATATAAAGAGAGAGAGAGAGAGAGAGAGAGAGAGAGAGAGAGAGAGAGAGAGAGAGAGAGAGAGAGAGAGACGGTAATATTGGTGCCACCAATAATACCATTAAATCTAGCAAAACTCACTAATCTGCATGGTTAAATAAAACAAAAGAAAATTATAGGAGCATTTTTTTTAAAAATTACAACGTTAAATTATATGTTTTGATAAGATTTACAATTTTAATATTAATTTTTTTTTAAATAATGCTTCTAACATATGTTTTGAGGCTCCAACGTTTAACGGGTTTGCAATAGATTTTAAAATTCGTTACATTTTAGAGCTCCAAATTAACTATTTAGGACTATTTTTTTTTTTAATATTATATTAAAAATTTCATCAAAATTTATAATTTTTATATTAAAGATTTTTCTAAAATAATCGCAAAATGTTTCCTTTACCTTTTAATCATACGATCTATTGAATTTTGGTAGATTTTTAGTGGTGTGATAGAGAGGGACTAGCCGGACAGCTGCTAAAATTTAATCATACGATGCTAAAATTGTTCCTGTTCCTTCATCAAACAAAAGAAACTTAAGCCTGCAAAGATCATTCTAGCCAGAAATTATGTCAGCAAGATAAGCAATGTAGGCCTTGAATGTCTCGAGCTCCTGCTGTTGAAAACAATGTGACACAATATCTGATGGCTTCCGCAGCTGGAGCTGTGTTATATATAAGAATTTAAAAGCCGTTTCGTACAGAATTTTGCTAAATTTTAATTCGAGTTGTACCGTGTCGACCATGTCTATAATAAAATAATATTTTTATATTATTATATTTTAAAAGTTATTTTTAAGATTTTTATTTTTTTTTTAAAAAAAACCTAAGTTGCCACTTGCAGAGCGCGTGACCAGTTAAGTCACGCCACCTGCACAACGAGAAAAAAAAGAAAGTCGCGCCCACCGGTGCAAGAAAAAAAAAAAAAAAACGTCGCGCCGCTGGGCGCAACTGTTTATCTTCCTCGCTTTCGCGAGGGATGAATGATTAAAAACAAAAGAAAAAAAAAGCGTTGTCAGCCGGCCCGGCATCGTTTCAGTGCCTGCTCAGAGATGTTCCGAGCGGCACGCTGTGTGCCGCTCGTAATTTAAAACACTGGTTATATAGACTCGTGCCAGCAAATGAGCAAACTACGCGTACCGTCCGGAATTTAAAACACTGGTTATACAGACTCGCAGTGCCAGCAAATGAGCAAACTGGTATGCGGGGAATTAAATCGGACATTTATTCACTCGAAATTCACATGCTACAGTTTTCTTTTTCTTTTTTGAGTAATAGGCGATACTGTCATCCGTTTATTCGGAAGAGACCAACCTGAGCCGAATAACCAGGCAACGCCACTTACCGTACATAGGAGACACATGTGCGTTCACCTGCTAGCAGAATTTTTATTCCTACTGACAGGACAGAGAGTCGAATTCAAGATAGTTAGTCTTCTTCAAACCCACACTCTATCAATGCGACAACCCGCCTTCTCCTCTCATGCTGCAGCTGAACACAGCAAAGTCTCCCATCGGACTGACCCACCGTGCCCATCGCGCAACATTGAGAGGGTCGTTCAAAGAAATACTTGACCCAAATGCGGCAGACTAGCCGGTCGAGGAGGCCTTGTGTCTAGCAGAAATAGAATTAAGACGTGTGGAGCTTAGAAGGAAAGACAGGCCAGGCCTTCCTACAGTCGTGCTACCAGAACTCTGACGGACTACGAGAGGTTGCTGAAGAAAGTTTGTATGGCACAATGGCAAGCGCCGCCCACACCTCGCCTACCCGTAGCCAAGGGCCTATGCATGTATGAGTCCTCCTACTAGGAACTGCAAAAACTGAAACCAGAAAATCTAAATAAGAATGCAAGAGATTTTTTTTTTTAAGAAAAAGGGTTATGTAAATAAAGTAGCATAAGCTTTGAAAAATCTGCCTGAATATTTACTTCTAGAGAACATTGAATTGACACAGATGGATATCTTCTAATTGTCATTTTTTCATAGAAAAGTTAAAGATGGTTAAGAAGGAATTTTGCCTAGCAAAGAAACATGGTAAAAGACAAACCATTAGCATTTCCATCTTGTTCTCTTGTGATTCCAGTTTTTTCATTTATTAAGAGAAGCTAAAGAGGATTAAGAAGGCATTTCACCTATTAGGGACTAAGCCATAGATCGAGTATGCCTCGTCTTACGATAAAATAAAATTTAAAAATAATGAGAAAAACATAACTAATTTATAAGAACAGAAATAAGAGATCCATTATAAAAAAAAAAGTGTTCAATAATCGAAACTCCAAACTACCACCATTAAAAAAACACGAAATTTTATCTACTATCCTTCGGTCTTCACTAAGAATATATTCGTTTTACGTACAACTAGTAAACATTTGATCCAATGAATATTCTAGTTAACTTTCAAAGGGTTATTTACCAATTATGTCTTGAATGTCATGCTAAGTTCCTAATTGGGGGTCGCTGAGTGGTAGGACTGACATTGAAAAGTTTTTCTATTCTGGTTCTGACTCCCCACATCATCAGTCAATTTCTCGGCTGATAGTAACGCACACATAAACCCCCTTCTATGTGATGGGTCTCGTCTCGTAAGCAACTACGAGAGATATACTTTCTAAGTAGAGTCAGGTTTTTGAAATATACAACAAGAACAAAAGCTGGATAATATCTGGACCCCCAAAAGAAGGCCCTAGATCCATGGACTGATTGTGCATGCAGAGAAGCTGGATATATATATATATATGTGTGTGTGTGTGTGTGTGTGTATTTCTTTAAAATTTAAATATAAAAATAAGATTTCGATATACTCTATAATCTTAATATTAATTTTTTAAAACATACATTCGGAAGGTATTTTGAGGTTGTGAATGTTTACTTATTCAAAATATTTAGAATATCAAAATATCTATATAGAAATATTAGAATTTTATATATATAAATTGTAAAAAAAAATATTTATAGCTTTTTCGACTAAACCTCTAGTTTATTCTTCTTTGTAAAAATCGCGAAACACTATGGTATTCCGTGCTTCTTTATTATCTCTTGATTTCTTGCAATTTCTCTTTATCTTTTTAGTTGTTATTTTTTCCCAAAGGCCAAAATTTAGTAAATATCCTTCTACTATTTATCTTTGGGCGCTCATACCCCTATACTTATTTTCGTGACTTTCATACCCCTTTACTATTAGTTTAGGAACGCGATACCCCTGAAGAGGATTTAGGTGTTAATTACGCTGATGTGGCACCAATTAAGTATTATTTAATTATTTTTTTAATATAAATATGAGTATTTTTTAATATCAAACTAATATTAAAAAATAATAAAAATATTAATTAGTGCCACGTCAGCAAGATTAGTGACGTGTCCGTCTAATTAATTGAATAAGGACATCGCGTTCCTAAATTTGAAGTAGAAGGATATGAAAGGTCCCAAAATAAGTTGAAGAGTATGAGCGTCCAAAAATCTATAGTAAAAGGGCATTTACTAAATTTTGGCATTTTCCAAAATGATTATTATATTTCGTACTCAAACCGAAGGCGAAAACTTTAGCATTGGATTTCCTCCTTGTCGAAATTAGGTGGTTGTTATAATATGTTTGCTTGTACGGTTTTATCTATTGATAAAATAAATATGCTAACTCTAGACTTCTTTTTTTAAGTGTGAACACAGCTTTTATTGCTTAACCTCCTCAACCACCAACCAATATTTAAATATTTATTTTCGTTTTATTATTATTATTATTATTGGAAATTAAGTAACAGTACGCTTGCACGAGTCTATTTTGTGAGATCAAGAACAAAATATTTTAATTGCAAAAGAGTACCCTTTTGTAAGAAACAGAATCTAGGAAGAAAGAAATGAGAAGAAAAACATTTGGAGAGAGGAGAGAGAGAAAGAAAGAAAATGAAATTCTATAGCAGCAACTTCAATAAAAAATTAATTAAAATTACATAAAAAGGACTTTTTTATCATTTCATATGTCCAAGGCACTAAAATACTACTATTTCGTAAATAATGTATTATATAATATACTAGTTTGCCAATTTACCAAAACAAACATCAATATAATAGCTCTATACCGCCTTCATATTAACGTTCTAACGGCCAACGAGAATCTGGAAAGAGTGAGAGAAATGAGAAGAAAAAATTTGAAAGAGAGGAAAGAGAGAAAAAAAAAGGTAAAAAGAGAAAAAAGAAAGAAAAAAAATATAGTATGAATGTCGTGTAAAAAACTGAAATACATAAGACTGTATGCGCCGAGGTACTAAAATACTACTATTATTTATAAGTAATACATTATAGAAAGCAATATTTTCCAAATTTGCCAACTTTTAAAAAAAAACCATCTATACCGCCCTCTCATTAGTGTTCTAATGGCCTACCACTGATGATATAAACCAACTCAAATCTGGCGAACCACGTCATTCGTACCTGCTGATACATTATGGTGCTTCATTATTTACTTACATCTTTTTTTTCTTTTCTTTTCTTATATAGAGAAAAACATTAGTTATTATTTGTTTATTTATGCATTAAATCAGTAATTTATTATTATTGGACTAGTATTAATTAAAACTGATGCCAGCAAACTAGAAGATTGATGATGGAAGGGGTTGGTTAGCAGATCAGGCTCGTACTGCTGTTAACAGTTATTGCAATTTAATTTAGGATTAATTACAAATTAGCCTCTCTTTTCTGAGTCCGTCGAGTTCAATTTTTATCTTATATTTCAATTGAAAATTATAAATAATAGTCCCCAACAGCCAGCACGATACGGCGACACGGCAATTTTAAAAAAAAAAAGGACACAGGTACGGTTCGGACACGGCAATAAAAATTTTAAATAATTAAAATATAATTTATACGAAATATTTAAATATTAGTGTATATAACGACATTCGATAATAAGTCTATAAATAATATAATTTTGCATCCTTGAATAAATCTAAACACTAAAAGTCTAATTATATCAATTAAAACTAAAAAATATAATATCTGAATGCATAACTATATTATATTACTTACCACTATTACAAATAATATTTAACTCTTCTATAAAAAAATAAACAAAAAAATAATTTTTTAAAAAAATGATATAAATACTGACACACGTATCGGACACGCCGAAAGAAGTATCTGATACGCGTGTCCGATTTTTCTTTTTTAATTTTCTTCCGGACACGCCACGTGGCGTGTCCGAGGAGTGTCGTGTCTGACACTTGTACGGATACGGACACGTCGATATTTTTGGAGTGTACGTACTACATGGGTGTATAGTCATCCAAACTGCATGTCTATACTTATGGTGGAAGTTAGACGTGATGGTATATAGTTTCGAACCAAAAAATCACACGGAATTGATTTAATCCAGATTCTAGACTTTGGTATGTTAATCATCTTTGGTGCGGTCTGGATAAACCTAAGGACTGGACGGTAGACTAGTTTGTAAATTTTTTAATGTTAATCTTCAGTAAAAGATTATAATTACAACACATTAATTTATATAAATTAATATATTTAATATTTTACATTCTAAGTTTAAGTAATTTAGTAAAATATAATCAAATGCATTGTATTTGATTATTCTACCAATATGATCTAGACCGAACCGCCTCCCTCTCTAATATAGTTTGTGTATATTCTATTTGCTTTCTCGTGAGTGTATAAATGGATATATGCATGAAGGGGCATTGAGTCGGGACATGACTGTATATATGTATTGTTTTCAAATTTTGTTACAGGATTTTATTTGCGGCATTCCAAATATTTTCCATACGGAGAAGTAATTAATGAAGTGGCAATTAGCTGCCATTCTCCGATCGTGTTGCCCGGATCCATGTCCAACATGGTCCGGATAAAGACCGATATGACATTCAAGGTTTTAGACTAATTCCATATATAATAACATTAGCGAAAATATCATCTGCGATGCGTGTGAAATTTTTTTTTTAATTTTTTTAAATTTTAAAAATATATATAAAAATATTTAATTATTTAAAAATAAAATATTTAAAAAAATTAAGATATTATATATATATATAATTAATTATTATTAATTAAAATAATATATATTTTTAAATATATTTTATATTAATATATATATATATATATATATATATATATATATGGGGGGGGCATGCACTGTAGCAACTCCCCCCACTGCAAGGTGGAATTTTGAAGCCACATTTCATCTCGTAATAGTTCACTTTTGGAAGAAAATCAGCACAAATAAATTCGATAGTAATTTACGCTCCTGATTTCAAAATTATCTATAACTTAGATTCTGAATTTAAAATCTTTGCAAATCAACCGCTGCTTCGAATTTATACTAAGTATAATTTCATTATTATGTAAATATTTTTTTAGAGATGATTTGAAAATAGATATTATGAGATACAATTTTTATATTTAATTTTTTTTTCTAAAATACTTCTTTTTTTTTAGTCTATTACTGTTAGTTCGGTTTCTATCATACATCTAAATCGAATATTGGACAGAACGGTAGACCGATTCAATAAGGTATTGTTGAAATTCGAACCCTCGACCTATCATTCACGAGGGACATACCATGGTCAATTCTCGACATCCAATTCCCTAACTAACTGGATCATTGTTGATTGGTTCAAAAATATTCCGAAATAAGTATTTTGAGGATTCTAAGTCTTAGCGGGTTTAAAAACTATTCCGTTAATTTGCTTATACCTTGGAGTTTCAAAATATCGACTCAAAAATAATTTTAAAAAAATTAAATACCAAATAAAATAGTCTTTGACACAATTTTTTTTTTTGGTTATTTTTTAAATAATATTTCTACAATAAGTGTTAATGCTATTTTTTTAAAAATAGCATTGTTGGGGGAGACAAGATAGAGCCCTCATAGCAGGTTAATGCTCTTCTACCGGCGGGGGGGGGGGGGGGGGGGGGGGGGTTATGTCGGCTATTTTGATTACTCAAAAATAAGTGTTTTATAAAATAAGTCATTTTCATTTTTAGGTTATAATAAATGGGACAGTTGGGAAGTTCATAAATAGAGAAGATGTATATAGCTGCACTGAAGATAACCTAACTGCACCAACCACACCTCTATTGCTTCTCCATTTCCCCAACTACAAAACAAAAGACCTCGATCTTCTTCCAGCCTTCGTCTACTTGATTTTTTTCCTTATTTTTTTAGATATTCTGTGTTTAACGATCATGGCGACGGAGAAAATAGCTGTGGTGAAGCTGAGAGAAGGAGGAGAAGGATGAGGAAGTAAATGATGAGAAGAAGAAGCACAGTAGTGGTCGCGAGAAAGATATCAGTAAGAAGAAGAAGAGGAAAAAGAAGAAGTATTTGCTGGTAAGATACAGTGAATTACCAGAGTACATGAAGGAGAATGAATATATACTTGGCCATTATCGATCAGAATGGCCAATCTCCCGTGCTTTTCTTAGCATATTTTCCTGGCACAACGAGACCATCAACGTCTGGACGTAAGTGTATTTTTTGAACATATTCTTTTTGTCAGCTGATGAGCCTTGTTTTTCCACCTTTCTTGCATGATCATTTGCTTTATGAATTTCTTTTTTTTTTTTTTTTTTTTTTTTTGTATTTACATGCTCTTGTAATTGGATATAAATTTTTTGGACCGAAGATCCTAACAAAATAGCCCCTTCCGAAAATAGCTCGTTCGGAACTATATTGTATTATTATTGTTGTTGTGGGGAGGTTGATGAGGGCTTTTGTCTTAGTATACTTGAAGTAATAAAAAAAAATTAGAAGTTCAATATTGTGAGGAATGCTTCTCTTTTCTGGTAGTGTGTTTGTTTTCAGAAAAAAAAAAAAGGAGAGAAAAGTTCGATAAACAATTTTCATGTCTTTGCTCTCAATATGGAAGTGGATCTAGTCTTGTATGAGTTTTAGAAGTTGAAATTTTCTATGTCAGGTTCCGCACTTAAATTGTGAACTCTGAAATTATCACTTAATAACTTTTAATATTTCTGTTATTCAAATATGTAGGCACTTGATTGGATTCTTTATTTTCTTGGGGCTGACTCTGGTGCACTTGAGGGATGTACCTGAGGTTGCAACTTTCTTGAGCCATTTCTCATGGTGAGCATCTACTTACCCTAATTTCTACGTATTAAGTTTTTATATTTTAATTTTATATTTAGAAGAAAGAAATTAATTTAGCAAAAGTAGTAAAGAAAAAAAGCTAATGGCCAAAATAATAAAGCACCGCTAGAGTTGCAAAGCCCTAAGACCTATGGTCCGCTCAAGAAAATCTCTTGTCGGAAACACAAAAATGTTCCAAACAACTACTGTAGCGTTATCAGCACCTGTATCATAGTGTTCGGATTGAAATATTCGAGATAAACTATCTTAATATTTTTGCGAGCTTTTTAAAAAAAAAAAAAAAACTCATCCCCTATTTATGAATTCTGTTTGTCATAGTTAAAACATATATCATTATTGCTTGTCAGGGTTTCTTTAATTTGTGAACCAATCTTTTCTGGAGAGATGTAAAATTGAAGAAGGCCACTGATCACAATTCATGAGCTTCAATTAATTCTTGTTCTGTGCTCCACAATTTCTCAAAGACATTTTAAAGTTGTCTTCTTGCAGGTACGTATCAAGGACTGCAGAAAATGTGTCCGTTCATCAAGCCAATCTTTCCAGTGTAAGCTTCTTCTTCCCCCCTCTTAATTCCTTTCTTAAAATCAGCAAACAAGTGGCCATGTCAGCCGCCACACCAGCTTCATTTAACCACGTCAGCGTATCGTTAGGATCTCAAACGGAGGTATTAACGCCGCCACCTTCACAACCTGGATGAAAAACGTGAAATAGCAAAATTTCATAATAACAACGGTGTAATTTTGCTGCAAATAAGTGCATAAAGTTTTTGTGAGAGATCGAGAAGAAACCCTACTTACTCTTTGGGCTTTAGGGTACTAAAATAAAAGATATTATTCTTTTTTAGATCGATTAGAGAATTCCCTTGTACAAATTGCCCTTTGCTTACCAGCAGACATTGTATTATCTTTTATTGTTGTACGGTTAGGAGTCCTTTCATGATGAAGTTAACTAGTTGTTTTAGTTGGCCTATCAATATCTGATAGTGTAGTAAGTTTTACTACCAGTCAAGACACATTTAATCAAATTATAAAACTTTATTGGAGTTTATGGTATAAATTTGATTAGCTATAACCAAATAACAAGAATATCCCAGTCAATCTCTGTCGCGATAGGGCATCAAATGATAGGTATACGCAGTCATATTTTAAAGGAGGCTTTTTTCTGGATCCTCAGACTGATAGTGTAGTAAGTTAGTGACTGCCCCGAATTTGATCACCGAAAGCAAAACTCTTCAGGGATCGATGTTCAAGTCGGTCACTAAAAGTCGATATTGTGCTTTTCGGTGACCGACTCAAAATTAGTCATTGAAAGTGCTATATCTATTGATTGACCAATTCTTAATCATTCATTATAGACTTTATTTAGCAATCGGTTCCTGTACTGAAATCTTTATGTTTGTGGTAGCAAGTCCTTCGTGAATAATGAAAGATGTTAAAGATACTGGTTTATTTTTATTTATTTTTATTTTTTATTGTGTGCAGGAAACATCTTCACTAGCCAACAAAAACTCATCATCTCCATTATCAGCAATTTCCAATTTATCAAACCGTAGCAATACTCATAGTAGTATTGCTACTGTACCAAGGTGGCCATTCTACGTGTTCATGGCAGGTTCCATGTTTTGCCTCCTCACGAGCTCTCTCTGCCACCTTCTCTGCTGCCATTCCCGCCGCCTCAACCTCCTCCTCGCTCGCCTTGACTTCGTCGGCATCACCATCATGATCGTCGCCTCCTTCTTCCCGCCAATCTATTACATCTTTCTCTGCAAACCTCTCTACCAAATCCTCTACCTCGCCACCATCTCCGCCTTCGGTCTTGCCGCCGCCGTAATTCTCCTCAGCCCTCACCTCGCCTCCGGCGCCTACCGCTCCTTCCGTGCCATGCTCTTCGCCGCCATGGGACTCTCCGGAATCGTTCCGGCCGTGCACGCTACGGTGACCAACTGGGAAAATCCTCGGCGACCGGTGACGCTGGCATGCGAGGCGGCAATGGCGGTCTCTTACCTCACGGGGACCATGTTTTATGTTAGCAGGGTGCCGGAGAAATGGAAGCCGGGGGCGTTCGACATCGCCGGACATAGCCACCAGATATTCCACGTGTTGGTCGTCGCCGGCGCGCTGGCACACTACGCCGCGGCGATTGTGTTCTTGGAGTACAGGGATATGATAGGATGTGGATAGATCATGTGATGTAGAAGTAAACTTTTCTACATATAATCTTTGTTTGTTTGTATAGACATGGTTCATCTTTTTTTTTATTATTATTTATTTTTTTAAGTTTGGTTTCATTCAAAGTTGAAAGTTTGAAAAAAAATGAAATTGCAAATTCTATAATCATTGAAGTGGTTTACAAATTGACAATCCCACCATTGAATGTAATACAAGGGGAATTGTGTGAGATTGATTTCTTTCTTTCTTTCTTTCTTTCTTTTTTTTTTTTTTTGAGATTATCGTGGTGGAACAGATAATGTGAGCACACGCCCCCGTAGGAATATCAAACTCTCGAAAAACCTCCACGTCCAGTCCCGACTGGCGCTTTGGGATCCGAATACATACTTTCCATGAACGGGGACTTCTGTCACAGGGTACCGAAAATTTTTAGAAAATTATACGAGAGATTTCACCCCACGCGGACTCGAACGTGGATAGTGACGCTTCCTGAGGCGCTTTCGATCCATTTGACTAGCCGCGCTCGGCAACCTGTGTGAGATTTTCACTTGACAGACCATCAATACATATGATGTAGAGTATAATTAGGCCTTCTTTAAAAGCAAATGCCAAATAGCACCTATAACTTAGTAGACAATCATTGAAATTTGAAATTCTTGAGACGTATAATTATTTCCGGTCTTTCCTAAATGTCAAAAAGTAAAAAGAGAATACCTTGAGACCCTATATCAAAATAGATCAAAAAGAGTATATGATGGATTACATCATAGCCAATTAAATCTTTGCACTTCATTAAAAATTAAAAAGAAGTAGATAAATGAGCCATTTGAAAAACATAATTTGAAGACGAAAGAGTAACTATTCCCCGTTTTATTGATTGTCAAGCACACATATTGTTTTTGGAGAAATTATTGCATGAACCTGGTACACCACGTCATCCGTGCACCGCATATATCTATAAGCATTTTTTAAAAATATTTTCAATATAAAAGTTGTAGATATTGATTAGATATATAACTTTCATGTAGAAATTTTTTTTTAAAAATATTTCTAATAAATGTTTTGGACTAAATAATCATAACGTCAAAAAAATATTTTTAAATTCAAGAGAATTTTGGAGGCTAAAAACATCTATTTAGAAATATTTTTTGAAAAAACTTTCTACATGAAAGTTTTATATCTCATCAATATCTACAACTTTTATGTTAAAAATATTTTCAAAAAATGCTTGTAAATATATGCGGTGCACGGGATGACGTGGTGAACGCGGTGCGTGCAATAATTTTTCTTGTTTTTGTTGTTAATTTGACATTACTTTAGTTGAACTTAATTATTGTTGAACTCCAGTGCTGCTATAATTGAGCTTATCTCTATTTTTATTATTACTTCTTTAATTGGAGTGGAGTAAAATAAAGAGAATTTCTTGAACTCTTGGGTACATAATAAATATCTTAAGCATACCAGTCAGCATAGGTCAAATTGGTTAGCAGGACTGAACGCTGGAAGGCATCCGAGGCATGCTTCTCATGAATGGTACATCGAAAGTTTAAAACCCAATAAGTACTGGTTGTGAGGTACTATCATTCTGCTGAATTTTATATCGAGATGTGGAATAGAAATCGAACTCGACAATCATATAAAAAAAAACCCCTTGATCCATATAAAGTGCGTGCAAGAATGAAATTTGTTGAAGCAGGGGTTATTGTTGATTGAACTTTTTTAAAAGTTGAAAAATTAAGTGTTACTTGCTAAGGGAGTTAACCAAAATTTTTTCCAATTAGAGGTTAAAATTGTCCCTTCCTAGGGGGCACGGCTCCCATTGCGGATGAAGTAGGAAAATAGAAGACGATGATTGCGTCCGAACATGGATCACAAAATATTATATAAAATTTTAGTTCATTTATTGACATATTTTTAAATATTTTTAGAAAAAATATTAATTACAAAGTTATAAATTTTAATACGATTATAACTTTGTAATTATTTTTTTTAAAAAATATTAAATAATATATAAAAATAGTGATCAAATTTTTTATCATTATTTTGATATATTGTTTGACATTTTAAAAAAAAAATTTAACTATAAAATTATAAATTATATCAAAATTTATAATTTTATAGTTTAAAATTTTTATTAAATTTTTAAAAATAAATTAAATAAGTAAATAAAAATTTATATAATATTTTATGATTCATATTCGCTGACGTGACATAATCGTCAATTTTCTACTCCTTACTGCACCAGCAACACAAGAGCCGCGCCCCTTCCTAGGAACCGAAGCGGCTAAGCCCAAAGTTGTTCCGTGCCCTTCACGTGATGCCAGCTCTGTTAAGAGCCTCAAGATTTTGTGATCGGCACTAGGATTGAATGAATGCGGTCTTAGCGAGAGCAGCAATGGCGCTCGCTCGACAGTGCTACTCCAACAACGCCTCTACTCTCCGTCCCTAAGCCCTTCTTCTCGCATCTCTTCTTTAAAAGCAGGAAGCCACTCACCCTCTCCAAATCGCCGTCGCCACGGACTTTTTCCTCCGCCGCCGGCAACAATGGAGTTGCGGTGGAGAACCCACGTGAGCGCCGTCGCGAGTTGTGGTTGTACAACACTATGAGTAGAAGCAAGGAGGTTTTCACGCCGCGAGCACCGCCGAACGTCGGGATGTACGTCTGCGGCGTCACGTCGTACGATCTTAGCCACGTCGGACATGCGCGCGTCTACGTAACTTTCGATGTGCTCTTCAGGTGTGTATAAGATTTTCGTTTTCAAGTTTGAATTTTGCTTAAATTGAGTGATTATGATCTTAATTCGAAGAGATATTTTTAATCTAAATTTTCATAAAAGAATCTATCGACGTTATCTACTGGTTTTAATCTTGTCTTTGTCAAATTTACATTTTGTTTGGAATGAGGGATTCTGATCTTTATTAATTTAAAAGAGAGATTTTCAATTGAAGTTTCAAACAAAAAAAAAGATCTATTTTTGGTTGAAAATAGCGGTAATGGTTACTTTATAAGCAAGCGAATATGATTGTAAAGTGATGTCATCTTTAATGTTTGCTTGAACTTTGAGCGATTATGATCTTTGTCTATTTAAAAAATATATTTTCTTTAAAATTTTCAACAAAAAAAAACATATTTTTGGCTGAAATATGGGTAATGGTTTCTTCTAAAGCATGTGAATATGATTGTCAATGCTGATCTTTAGTTTTTGTTTCCGAATATAGCATATGATCTTTATTACATTGAAGGAGATTTGTAATTGAAATTTTCAAAAAGAAAATCAGTTCTTGGTTGAAAAATATGGGTAGTAGTACTTCTGTAACCTTGTGAATTTGACTGCCTGATCTGGTCTTTTAACTTGTACCAGAAGTGAAAATTTGCGTCATATTGAGAAGATACAGCTGGGAGATAATAAATGGGAAAGTAAATACATTTTCAGACATCATATATCTTATTTTTGTTCGTTAGTTGTTCCAACTCATATTGAAATATTCTGCCACTTTACCATCTGAGCTATTCCTTGGTCATTTGTGAGTATGAAGCTATTATCTTTCACGTATGCTTGATTCCTTGTTGATACGTTGGTTTGTGTTGTGTCTACATAACTGACAAAATAGATTGATTTCTTACCTTGTTGTCTAAGTATTAAAAAAAACATATTTAGCTAAATTCGGTGTCTCTCTGGATCTTAGATACCTGAGACATTTGCAATATGAAGTTTGTTACGTGCGCAACTTCACTGACGTCGATGACAAGGTGAGCATCTTAACAGAAAATTGTTTTGCAACATTATTAGCTGTTATATCATATTAGGCTCATTACATTAGTAATTTCATTGTAGCAATGTATTATTTGAAGCATGTTTCTTGTAGTTGATATAAATATGCTATTTATGTGACATAATATTTTCACTATGAGTTGGAGAATACTGAATATATACCTAGTGGTCTCATCATGTCCTTCATTCTGTGAATCAGTGTGATGTGCTGAATATCCAGAAACTCAATATGAACTACTTTTGTTTTTATATATGCATGACAGGAATCCTGAGTTCTTCACTTCTGGAATTCTGTAGATAATCAATAGAGCAAATGACCTGGGGAGGACCCTTTAAGCCTGAGCAGACGCTTTTGTGATGAATTTCATACTGACATGGCATATTTAAACTGCCTAACTCCTTCATATGAACCTCGCGTTACTGAGCACATCAATCAGATTATTGATATGATCAAGCAGGTAACCCTGTTGCTCTTTTCATCTGCCTTGCTCTTTTTTGGTATATGGCTTTGGATGCTATGCCTTCTTGTATACGTTAGAATGAAAGTTGCAACCTCAACATTAGGGGTATTATTATGGCGATATTGGATTACTTACTATCAAAACAGAACAAGTAAGAGTTCTTGCTGTTACTCTATTGCTTTATGAGAAAAATTTTTATTTCTTTGTTTCAGTGCTTGAAGCTTGAATCCACATGTTTATTTTGTTAGCTTTGCTGGAAGATCTATTTTGTGTTGACAATGTAAAATTTCAAAAATGTAGGTTGATGGATTTACTTTATGTAGGAATTAACTTTAGTTCTGGGGGAATTAACTTTAGTTCTGGGAGAACTATCATAATCTGATTTAACATAATTGGATCATTTAACGTTCTGTCAAAAAGTTATTATGTAGTTTCCTTGTGAGAGATGGAAGAAGATGCTTGCTACTAAAATAAGCGGAATATGGAATGTTAAGCTGAGTAGGTCATCACTAGTGTCTATGATGTCTGAAATTGTTGCATGTGATATTTTCACAACCCGTCTTTCCTCACATTCTTGAGGCCAAATTCTTTTCTTGCTTGCAGCATAGCTTTCGAGTCTCTTCGGAAAGCCAGTATCTCAAATCATATATAAGTACAAATACTTCATCTGTCTGGGTATTTCGTACGAACTAATGTAGCAAATTGGAAATTTCATGTTCCATTAATAACATGAATATGTTCTAATTATGTAACTTCACTCAATAGGACTTATTAATCCGGTGTATTATGGAGTTCATTACATATGGTGTTGAAATCCTTATTAACTAATAAGATGCCTACAGTATAGCCTTTTCCAATCGCATGATATCCAGATTGAGTCTGACAGAGATGAAAAAGCATCTTTGAACAGCATTTGAAAATTTTTAAGGATGTGCTCTTCTAAATCTTACAATGACTATTGGTTCCTAGTATCTGTAAGTTCAGTTAGCCTATTTACGAATCAGGACCCCTAGCTTTTGTGGAATTCTGTTCTGTTTCCAACTAGGATCCTATTGATTAAGGATCTTAACATAGTAGATCTTTCTTTATATATTTCAATTGGTTTGAGTTTAACGAGAAGAAAAGCATATTTCATGGCTTGAGAGATAACTTTTTAATGAAAGAAAAACTTTCATGGTTTGAAAGAGAACACTTTCTTTTTAACATGAAAGAAAAAATCAAAACTCAAAGTGCTAGGTCCTGGCAAAAGCTCTGAGAACAGAGGGCACTTATATCTCAGTTAGCTTCCAACTAGGATCTGTTCTGTTTCCAACTAGGATCCTATTGATTAAGGATCTTAACATAGTAGATCTTTCTTTATATATTTCAATTGGTTTGAGTTTAACGAGAAGAAAAGCATATTTCATGGCTTGAGAGATAACTTTTTAATGAAAGAAAAACTTTCATGGTTTGAAAGAGAACACTTTCTTTTTAACATGAAAGAAAAACTCAAAACTCAAAGTGCTAGGTCCTGGCAAAAGCTCTGAGAACAGAGGGCACTTATATCTCAGTTAGCTTCCACCTACAAAGCATGGACACAGACATGATACGGCCACGGCGATACAACAATTCTTTAAAGATCTTAGAGATGATACGGGGATGGATATGGTAGAAATTGTATAAGGTCATACGTACTTTTAATACAATTTAATTATAAACCTTATCAAAAGTGAACTTGATACCTGGAATTTCAAATAGTCAGTAAAATATGATAACTAATTCAATATCTTAGTGGAAAATATCATTATAACTTTACGACAAGATAGTTTTTTCATATTCCAAATTGTTGTGAATACAATAGATGAGAAAACTTTTCACATTGCCAATCATTATGTATACAAGTGACTAAATTACTATTCAGCTTTTCTTAAACAAGATTTCTTGCTTTGAGTAAACTTTAAGACTTGGTTTACATATAATAATATACTATATATTTATCTATTTAATTTGCTATATAAACTCTATGTTATTCGTACCAATTGATTGTGAATATCCAATATATAGAAAACCAAGTAAATAAGAATATCCGATTGTGGACATAACTTCCGTGTGTTCCACACGTGTCCGAGGTGTGTTTGGCGAATTGTCGTGTCTGATGTTTGCCACGGACGAAGGCACCTTCGGAGAAATGCGTGTGCCTTTTAGGCTGCCACTATAGTTAAAAATCGAGTGACAAGCAGCTTTTGCCGTATAACCGTGACAATAATAAGAGACATGTATTCGTCGAAATAAATGTTACTCGTGAATCATTTCCTTTTCATTGAGATTCATTAGCTCAGGGGCATCTACCCCTACCTGGACAATGTCAAGTAACACCCGCTCTATGTACCAAATTGCTAGTGATATATACTTGAGGGGAAAATTTTAGAATAAGCGTACGTAGTTTATTGATTTATGTAATATTGTCCTAGTGGGTGATAGTTTTGCAACACATGAGAGGCCATGGGTTCAAATCTATGCCTCCACCATTCCCTTTAGATTTTTTTTTTCGTCCTTTTCCCCCCTATTTTTTAGCCCCTTCAAATGGATTCTGATACAGTTAATGACTTCTGATTGCTATTTCTCTTGGTTTTTTTTTTGGTGTGTTTATTTATTATGTATTTACATGACAATTTGACATCCCTGCTTGAAATTCCTGGATCGGCCACCCCATTAGTTGTGCAAACTGCTTTGGGGGTGCTGTAACCTTACGACTAGGCACTTTCTTGAAATATTTTTCCAGTGCTTCATTACATGTCCTCAAACTCGTAATATGCCGTATATAAGAGATGGTTTTATATAGATCGCACGGGAAGCATATATGGAATTAATTAAGCATGCACCTCTTCTTTCTGAATCTTGGTAGAAATGCGAACTCTAGTCATGTGGTTCTTTGATGCATCTATGCTTCAGTTCTTGACTGGGACTTCCTCTCTTGAGCAGATACTTGATAATGGATGTGCATACAGAATTGATGGGGATATTTATTTTTCTGTTGACAAATTTCCTTCATACGGTCGATTATCACGTCGCAATATTGAAGATAATGCTGCAGGGCAACGTGTGGCTGTGGATTCTAGAAAGCAAAATCCTGCCGATTTTGCATTATGGAAAGTAGGAGGCTTTTCTAGTTGTCATCTTTATACAGTTATATCTTATTTTGACGTTGCAAACTGTTGCAATTACTTGCTTTCGATTTGGATTACAGTCTGCTAAGGCCGGTGAGCCTTATTGGGAAAGCCCTTGGGGACCAGGAAGGCCAGGGTGGCATATCGAGTGCAGTGCGATGAGTGCAGCATATCTAGGCCATTCATTTGACATACATGGAGGCGGGATGGACCTTGTTTTTCCACACCATGAGAATGAAATTGCTCAGAGTTGTGCTGCATGCAAGGATAGTAATGTTACCTACTGGATACATAATGGGTTCGTCACCATTGACTCTGAGAAAATGTCAAAATCACTTGGAAATTTCTTCACCATTCGACAGGTAACTTCATATGCACCATTTACTGCTTCTCTTAACTTGATATGATCTTTATTTCTCAGCCAAAAGAAAATTGAAACAACTTACACTTTTATGGTATCTGTATTTTAAATCTTATACTGTAATATTCTTAGGTGATAGAACTGTATCATCCATTGGCTCTGAGACTTTTCTTGATTGGGACTCATTACCGATCTCCTATCAACTATTCCGATGCTCAGCTAGAAAGTGCATCTGATCGGTTATTCTATATGTACCAGGTATGAAAAATGCATAAATGCTCTGGCAGGCTTTTCCTTAGTAAATATGGCTGTCACTTTTGCAGACATTACATGATTGTGATGAGGTTTTGATAAAAAATAACGAAGGAAGTTTGATAGATTCAATACCAACCGAAACTGAAGACTGCATCAAGAAACTACGAATCGAGTTCGAAAATTCCATGTCAGATGATCTGCATGCTGCTGTTGCTTTGTCCGCCCTTTCTGAACCTTTGAAAACCATCAACGATCTTTTACATACTCGTAAGGTAATGAACAGGCTGAAAAGTATTGAAGGATTTATCTACATCAACCCTTCGTTACATTTCATAATCCTTGAAATTTGAAACATCTTGTATGCATGATTTCGAGCAGGGTAAGAAGCAGGGGGGCAGGTTAGAGTCTCTTTTCGCTCTTGGAAAGGAAGTTAAGAATGTTCTTGCTGTTCTTGGTTTATCGCCTTTGAGCTATTACGAGGTATGACTAGTCTTTTTCCAATTAGAGTCTTAAGTATTTTACTAATGCTGCTATATCAACCAGGTTTTGCAGCAATTAAGACAAAAAACATTAAAAAGGGCCGGAATGCTGGAGGAGGAAGTTCTTCAAAAAATCGAGGAAAGGGCTTCAGCAAGAAAACTCAAGAATTTTGAGAGGTCTGATGAGATAAGAAAAGAATTGGCAGCTGTTGGAATCACCCTCATGGATAGTCCGGATGGTACGACGTGGAGACCAACTGTGCCTGCCAAAGCTGAAGCTCCTGTCCCCACTACCTGAGCTTCTCCAAGTTACATATTGTGATGCTAGGCTGCGGGAATCCCCTGCATGCAACCAGTTTAACACAGTCCAGATGGCACGGATAACCTTCAACGGTGCTATCAGTAGCATTTTAGGATGATAGCATTTTATTGGGCGGACGTGGTACACCGAGCAAATGTTTTTGTAGTAATTAACATTCATTCTTCAAAATTTAGGATTTTGTACATGACCAATAATTTAGGGATGTTCAACTGTAGACTCAGCTGCCTTTGAAATGTTCGTAAAATTGGCTGATACTGATACTTATCTGCCGATCACATACCCCTCTCGGCCAATATGTAACACTATCAACTGAGGGTATTGCCGTTTAGCTGTAGAGTTTCAGTCTATATTGGCTTATACCAATCTATAGATTACCAAAATATGAAAAGATAGAAATAAAAAATTGCGAACATGAACTTTAGTTTATCTTCTTGCTTATGAAAATCTGATAAGGTTGCAAAGAACTATTGTGGATGATGACATCGCCATCGCTATTTGTCGAGAAACTTGCTTTTCCTTCATTGTTGTTTTGATCAGTTGCCAAAATGGGAATGAGAAAAAAAAACTGTTCAAAACATTCCATGGCAGGAACTTTCTGAGTATTACAGGAGGATAGTATAGTAGTGTCTCTTAGTTTTAGCAAGTTTTAAATATCGTTTCGTATCAAGTTTTGATAAATTTCAAATTAGAGACGTGTGAACTATACCGTACTGACCGTACCGATAATAAAATATTATTTTTATATTTTAATATATTATTTATTTTTAAATTTTTTTTTAAAGATTTAATTTTTTAAAAATTAAAAAAAAAACAAAAAAAACCAAAACGGTCAAACGCCCGCAGGCACACAACCGGCAGCTGTCGTCGTGCTCCTGTGCATTAAAAAAAAAAAGAAAAGAAAAGGTCATCTACGTGCAGGCGATGCTGAGCCGACTCGGTGCCAGGGGGGGGGCGATGCCGAGCCGACTCGGTGCCAGGGGGCGCGATGCCGAGCCGACTCAGTACTGCCACATACCGAGCAGCACCGAGCATACCACCCGGCTTTTAAAAACCTTGGTATGGAGCATGGAGTATTTCGGACTAGTTATGTTAGTATTGCTAACAGCGTATTAACTTGAACATACCTAAACCCATATAGCATGGACGCGCTAAAATTTTGTCTCGTACAGTATCGGTATAGTACTTGACATCGACACTCAGCAGTGACACACTAGATAAATGTCCAAAAAATAAAATAAAAAATTTCGGACGCGTGTCTCAAACATTTCAGACAGAAATATTAGACACGCGTGTTCGTACTTATATTTTATTTTTGTTTAAGAAAAAACAATCTTGGAGAAGTAAAAATTTACATAGCGATAAGTAATATAGTATAATAATATACTCAAACATTATATTTTTATTTTATTGATGTAGTTAGACGTTTACTATTTAAATTTATCTTAAATACATGAAACGTTATAGTATACATAAATTTTATTATTAAAATATTATTATATCATATATTCAAAACTTCAAATAATTAATATATTTATTTTTTATTAATATATCTGAACATATTTGTGTTCTATTTTTTTAAATACTATCGTATTTCATTTTCGTCTAATATTTCTGTATCTGTCTTCATAGTTTCTAAGCCTAAACTTAGCTAGGCTACACCCCTACAAATAAGGTGCATGGCTTGCCGCAGGATGTACGACCATCAATGATGCACTAAGGTTTGCAAATATAGATATCATTATCAATGTTTTCAATGTCAAGATGAAAAGCAGCAAGCATTTGTACTCCATAAACACAACCATTCACGTAAAAAATTTGATAAAATCGGTCAAATTGAAGTCGATTGGCAACTGGCTTCATTCCCAAACAACCCTTTTGTCTCCCTTTCTCTCTTGCAAAAACTAATGCACAGTATCTAAACCCAAGAAAAGGGAGAATCTAATATATATAAATATCTCATTTCCTCTTTTTAGAAGGAGGCTGTTCCTCATCATCTTCATCGTCCTCTTCATCATCGTCACCATCTTCCTCATCATCCTCATCGCCTTCATCATCGTCGTCTCCATCATCATCCTCATCTTCACTTTCTTCTTCAACGTTCACCTCGGGATCATCATCATCGTCATCGTTTCCTTCCTCACCCCCAGAGGCATCCTCATCATCTTGGTCATCTCCAGCATCTTCATCTTCCTCATCAGCATCATCCTCGTCCGAGTCCCCAGCATCCTTGTTCTCGGGCACCTTTTCTGCTTTACCTCCACCAACAAGAGTTGCAGGAAACCTTCAAGCGTAAAACAAAGTTATGTTCTATCTTCAAGCCCATTTACTAGTAACTACTTTTATGACTATTGAAATGGACATCTACCCGTCAGATATTCCAAACTCTCCCATCACTAGACCAATTCCTCTAGAGGAGACACCAACCTGACAAAATGAAGCAAACGATTAGTAGAATCAACATACTTAATACCAGAGAACTTGAACCAGATCATAGTTTTTTTTTTTTTTTTTTTCATTAGAAGCTAAACAGAATAAGGGAAAACCGTACGACCAAAATATCGTGGGTTCGAGGTACGAAAATCACCTCCTACAAAAACAGAATATGATGACATATATTAGGCAAGAATTGCCCGCCCCCTTTTCGGCGCTTACACGCGCGGGAGCCGTTGTGGTATTGTATAGCTTCTCTTTTCTTAAGAGTAACAAAAAGGACATTTCACGTAAGCAATAAACAAGGGGACTCGAGCTGAATCAGGTGACAGCAGGGAAACTAAATAGTACATATAACAAAATCACATAATGCATAGATAATGAGATAAGAGTACGTCTAAAACTATATCTTAATGTCCACTACGAAACATGAAATGCACACCATAAGCATTAAATCTTGACAAAAAATAAAAAGGAAATGCAGATACAGACCAAAATGACAGACATAAAGATAAGAGACTAGAAGAAGCTTTAAAATAGGTTACTGATGGCTGACGTGATCATATTAGTAACAACGCAAATGGTCATTAAGATTCTTAGGCAACAAAAATAGTATCACAAAAAAGTAACTGAGTCATTTAAAAGGTGTTAAAGCACAAATCTGAAGATAACCCCAATGAATATATAAGGCATCACAACTGGAGCTGAAAAGTATAACAGGACTCCAGCATGGCATAAATCATGATATGGAGAACTCTTCTTACTGTACATGGAAAATTTACAGCTAGGGCAATAACACCACAGGTAAATGTCACAATGCTAACGTGGCTGCAGACATAATTATCTGTTACTAACTGGATGATGGGAGTAAATCACCTAAACACTCACATTTAAGGTTCATAATAAATAAGAAACAGGTTAGCTATTTTCTTTTTAAATAGGATTAAATACAATTTGACAACGTTGACAGTATAACCCACCCTCAAAACCAATTATCCCTTAGGAAATGGCAAACAATTAAACAACGTAAAGCAATTTAGTAACCTCTATCGCCTCTAACAACAGCTTGCCAGGCAAACAATATAAGTATATAATATATAGAAACAAGAATACAAAAAAAAGATCTAAAAATACTTGCATTTAATTGCACCAAAGACAAGAACCTAGTCTAGAAACATATAGCTAGTGATAAATCATTCCACAAGAGCAGATCAGTGCAAAAGAAAACATATGTAAATCACTTTGCAGAAATTTCCATATGCTCCAGTTATGGTGCACATCAGAATCATAGGACAGCTAACATACCTTTCAAAGTCGAATAGAAAAGTTTATAAGCATTCAAAAAGGTGACAAAACAAATGTGGACAATGGTATGAATGCTACAAAACAAAGGTCCCAAAAGGTAAAACTCTTTTCCCACTTGCACAGATGATTTATAAGGTGCACAATGGAGCAAGCCAATTGAAGAAACACCTAAAGTCATAGAAACTCAAGAGTAATATTATTTCGAGGTTAATGAAATGACTGCCCTCATATTTTGGTAGGTGTTTCATGAACCTATGTTTTAAAGAATCATGCTGGAGTCCTAATTAGCAGTCCATTTAGCATCCCCCACCATTTAGTAGGGGCAAAGACTATAAATCAATGTCTTGAATTTGGCATAAGGGATGAACGGGTGAGATTTACAGAATGACATATGGTAAGTGAAGAGGTGACAAGTTGGCCCTATAGTTGCATGAACCTTCTAACAACCCCACGAATCCTCCTCAAAACATTGCTCATGCACCCCCTCCGCTCTTGCACCTTGTTTAAGCGCATGACCACCTAAATATGCAACACGCTGCTTGTTCTTTAATATATTTTTCTAAGACGTTACGTAGAGAAGAATGCTCAGATCGTGATTGCTTGGAAGGTTCCCAAATGTTTCAAATATCATACGACAAATGGGTTATCTTTCCCTTTTTTTGTTAATTTAACTATCAAATCATATATATAAAACTCCTATTCCCAAGTCATAGAAATTCTTGAATAACATTTATTTCAAGGTTAATGAAATGACTTCCCCTCATCAGTAGGTGTTTATGAACCTGTGCTTTAAAGAATCATGCTAGCGTCCGGCTTATCAGTCCATTTAGCATCCCCCAAATAGGTAGGGGGCCAAAACTGCAAATAGGGTCTTGAAATGGGCGGTAAAGGATGAATGGGTGAGACTTAGAGAGTGTCACATATGGAAGTGGAGACCAGTTGGTTCTATAGTTGAGGAATTTTCTAATAACCCCACGAACCCTTCTTGGAATGTCGCTCTTGCTCCTACTCCCGCTCCATTCTCGCACCTATTTTAAGCACAGGACCACCTAAATATCTTGCAACACGCTGCTTGTTCTTTAATATATTTTTGTAAGACGTTACGTAGAGAACAATGCTCGGATCGTGATTGCTTGGAATGTTTCAAATACCATGAGATAAACACATGATCTTTCTTTTTTTGTTAATTTAACAATCAAATCTATATATAAATATATAAACCGGGTGATTAAAACAGTTGCACTGCGTGGCATCTTAAATAATTTCCGATATGCCATGTGATATTGTTTATTCACTAAAAAGCCACGTGGCATTTTCATTCATTGATAAAAATTTAACTAATTTGAAGAATATAAAAGGTCTAAGATGAAAATTAAATAAAATCTAATAATTTAATCAAATTTTAAAATTAATTTGTAGAAAAATAAATATATTAAAAGTCAATATATTGTATATATGTAATACAACATTTTAAATGAAATTATATATATATATATATATATATATATATATATATATATACATTTTCATACCACGTCTCAAATAATTTGAATATATGCAATGTGGCATTTGCTTTTGCTCTAATAACATATTGCAAGTAAATTACATTATTTTAATAAAAATAATTACCATTTTATAAAATTGAAAATATAATAATAATAATAATAATAAGTTTTTAACATCAATTATAAATATGACTAACACGGACGTAAAACTATGTGTTTGTGTGTGTGTATATAAAACTCCCATTCCCAAGGCATGTTTAAATTTTCACTTCGAGCTTCCACACCGCACCCACTTTGCGCAACCTAGGTTGGTTCGTAATTTGGCTACTTTAAAGTATACCTACAAAAACCTGGTTTAAGCCTTTCATGACGACCCCCCTTGGTATGTATTTCCATCCAAACTCAACCGATTAGCACATGCCTTCATCATAACCTCCTCATCCTATAAAATAATCACTTTTCTCTTAATTATCCTTAATATCAAATGAAGTTAAGTGACCTGCTTCTCGGTCACTCTCCACCTCCATTGTCAAACACCATAAAATAGTCACTTGTCTCTTAATTTCGCATTAACTTCAATGGCCTAACTAATGAAGTGTTTGAATGCAATATGACTACCGGAGAGAAATGCTACAAAGTGCATAAGCCCCACTTAAAACCCATGAACTTTTATTCCAGTATGTTTTTTTACCAATAAACAGGACTAGGATCCTTGCGCATTAGCCTTGTTTTAAGAAAAGAGAGTCCCCTCGGCAAGTACAGAACTACTTGATTTAGTGCACCTTTAGTGAATTGCAAGCCAAGTTCATCGACCACCTTCTACTTGAGAGCCTTACCCATGTTGTCAATGCTAGAAATATCATTTAGTCATGTTTAGCTATAACATGTTCCTCACATTTTCAAAAAGGAGGATATGTCTTAGTCTTATGAATCCCATATTTGGGAAGTAATAAATTCATCTTTATTCTCGTGACCAAAAACAATAAACAAACAAGTCCTGCTCCAGCATACGACAATCCTAAGGAGTGATAATACCAAATACCTGGGAATGTACCACGAACAAGGACACGCAATAAAACCAGAAATTTCCTCTAGAGAGTAAGATCTAATAAGTCCTCTTTCCTTCTCCATTTGATTTATTTTTTTTCTTGTAACAGCAACAACTGTGAAATACAGAGCGCAAAATTGAATACAGTATAATGACAGCAGATTAGCAGCTTATTCTTGTGATGCAGCTCCTTGTCTTCTTTGTTATTTACTATCTTGGCTCACTGCACTAGTGGACACAACATTACAAATGCACTCACTCACTCTGTATGTAAAAACAGGGACAAAAAAGCCAGGAATTAAATACATACTGTGTCGCGTCGATGTGAAGAATAAATGGCACTACAGTGAAGGTCATTAAAATCATAAGCTCTACAATACCAATCAAGCAAAAAGCATAACATTGTTGAATATGTGGGCACACACATGTAAAGTTGATGCTGTGCATGTGTCCCTAATAGAGAAAATTATGATTCCTGACCAGCTTATGCCAGGTTTTCAATAGTTAGGATTTCCATATCTAGACTAGACACAGAAGAAAACTAATTACAACATGCAAACTAAAAAAAGTAGAGCCTAGGCCGTAAGAGTGAAGATACACACATACACAACATCATGTGTCCGTGATACAAAGAGTGATATAATTTTGGATCCAGCTTGCACGTATATGGAGCAGCGACTATTAACATCTTCATATACAAAAGCAGAGAAACTATTATGACATTACAATGAACGAATTATCACCCAAGCGACATGTAAAAATTATAGAAAACGAAAAACTTAGCTGCACAGCTGGAGATGTGTTTCCGTAATACAGTGACTGTTATTAATTGGAATCCAGCCTATGCAGGAGTAGCGTATGCCGCTGCAAGGATTATGATCTCCATATCTAGATGCTGAGAAATACGATAACAATAGATCATATGACCTTTCACAACCTAATTATGCTCGTATTTTTTCCCCAAACCACATGGATATGACAATAAAAAAAATACATCTGCATATGTACACTTTTAATGAGTTACGACACCACATTTAATGAGTTACGACACCACACGACCTTTCATAAATACAAGTTGCAAAGTCACTGAACTTTTGAAACAACTATAATGCAGGCAAACGGAAACCGTCAGCTATATTCTATGGCTAATCCAAAATGCTCAACTCATCACAAACCACATTCCACATAAAGTACTGCTACAGTACACAAAATTAACCCCAAAGTTCAGTTTGAAAACTGAACCATGGACACTTCACGGTTAGCTTCTAGGTTAACTTTTAGGCCAATAACATTTCTTTTAGGGATATAGCAGACTACACCCATATAACGCGTTAAAATATACAAAAAACAAATATAGGAAGCAAAAACAAATACGATATTCCAACTATACAAACTAGCAGAATTAGAAACGCTGCAATCTCTTACCAACAGGAGCAACCAAAAGAGGGACTCCGCGGCGAAGACGACAGCAGCAGCGGTGGCGGCGGCGGATGAGGAAGCGGCGTTGCTCTTGCAGGGTGCTTCCATAGTAGTACTATACTGAATCGAGAAATCGAGGGAGAGAGAGAGATTTAGGGTTTTTGAAGAGGATGCGGTGAGGGTTTTGCGCTTCGCCGGTAAAAATCGAGGAGGATAGAGTGTAGGTGTAAGAAAGCCAAGGGTTGCTGCAGAAAATTGGACGTTGAACGTTGACGTCACAGTAACAATGGGTGAATTGATCCGGGAGGCAAAGTAATACTATTTAGGTTGGGAAGCTCGCACTTCCCAGAAACACTATATACAAATATGTTTTAATATATCATAATAACATTCTTTTTTTTTGTCAAGACGTGTTTGAATTTTATCCTACATTTCGACAGAATAATAAGTGACAAATAATAGACCACTCCAATCAATATTTATACATATTTATATTCTATAATTTCATATGTTAGATATAAAAATATAAATGTATGTATAAATATCCGTAACATAAAATTTTGAAGTTATTTTTTAATTTATTAAACATACAATTAAATTTTAATGTTTTACAAAAATAGAAAAGTATGTAATATGAAAATTTTATATCTCTCTACGCCGAATCTTACTCTAATAGAGGGGATTTGGGACAAATTATTTCTTACATTTAGGATATTTCTGAAAAAACAATGACCAAATATTCTATATTATATGGTGATATAGTATGAATTTGGATTGCCACGTATTAGCAGAAAAGCTAGCCAACAGATAAGAAGAAAAGAGTCAAAGAATTTTATATAACTGAGGTGCATACGCTACCGAGGTATCCATCCTCATACCTCTGGACGCCAAACCGAGACCGACCTCAACCACAGCTCGATCATCGATCACACTCCGGATCGACCCGATGCTCTAGCTTCAGGATCACCAAGCCGAGCCAACCTCGGACCGACATCTTGCAGACACCTCGGCTCAAATTGAGATCCTGGCAAACTGCATGAAGTTCCGTATTCAGCAAAGGTCAGCTGAGACTGACGTCAGATAGAAGCTCAACCAAGATCTCGATAACCTGACCAAGCTCATTTGATGGAGGTGGAAATACTAAGTTTTTTCTTTACCTTTGGATTTTCATATGATTGTATCACCTCATTCAGAGGCTCATGTGATCTTTCCGTTCGATATTTTACGCTTCTTCCATTCCTGTATATATAATTTACTTTGTACTCCAAAAGATTTAATTCTCTTTTATACTTCAATAATTATTTTTTTTAACAAAAAAAAAAAAAAAACAATATGTTAATGTAAACATGTCTAAGACAGCCTTTTATCTGTTATTTGATAAATTCCCACTTTCTAAGATGCTTTCATAATTCAAATTTACAATCTTGAACCCGGCCCATCACTTTTTTATTCGTCCCATCTTATCCGGTGTTGTCGAGTCGGTATACACGTGACAGTAATCAGCCCATTATTTAACAACTACTATCCGTCAGCAACTCGACTATTCCTCTATAACACAAAATAATATACTAATCCAACTAATTTTAAAAATGTAATACACTTAACTGGATTCTTATGTCTAACCTGTGCATCTTTTTTGTTGGAAATTTAGGCATTATGTGATTCTCATATTGGAAGTTTACCTTGCATCACTCCTCATAAATAGTATTAGAACTTTATTTGTGCATGATGTGATTCAGAAATAAATGTTCATTGAGCAGTTTTTAAGAATCTTCGGTCGCTGGAAGTATGTGGTGGGTCAACAGCCGATGCTGTTGTAAAGAACATCAAGATCTTGCATCTTTAACTCTCCTAGATATGTTACAGAATGGCGACCTTACCGACAAAACCTTGGAATTGATTTCAGGTTCTTGTATTCATTTTGATAATGTGACTCCTTTACCTTGGAATTGATTACAGAATGGCGACCTTACCGACCTGAGTAACTTCCAGAAGGTTGGACTATATGTGAATAGCCGCATTCCAGAGAAAGCACAATCTTGTAAATATAGCTTCTCAAGAACCAGTTTCGCTGGGCATCAGAGCCCAAACAAAGATGTAAATGGGGTGCCATAGTGACATCGGATTATTGATGGTTTGGAACGCTTAGAAGGTGTGTTGTATGTGGAACATCTTTCGGAGCATGGTGCAATGCTGATATAATGAGAGTGTAGATATATGTGCTCCCTCTGCACAAATTGGGAAGTCATCCTCCCGCGTCTTGTAAATCAAGATACTAAATTTTCTCGATTCTACTTCTCGCTCTTGTTTATAGCTTTTAATCTATTTGACTTTTCTATCTGATTTTTTTTCTTTATTGCCATTTCTTTTAGTGTGCTTCATGCTGAAAAACTAATATTCTACTGTAGGGCTTCCCTTTTCCAAATCCTACATTTTGGGCACTAAAATTGCGTTCTACCGTCTATGTATGTATAGATGCACTTATGTATGCATATGTATATGTTTTCGTTAATGTGGCAGAAGATTAAATAAGAAGTGACGTGCATTATAAGACTTCGTCAACAATTTGAACAGAATGCTTTATAAGCTCATAAGCTTTATTTATTACAGATCAACACAAATCTTAATGTTATATATATACAAGTGAAAGAGCTGCTACTCATCCTTCTAACATGAACAAATAAGTAACCTATTTTTTTTTTTTTATCAAGGCTGTACAGAGAATCCCCTTCTTCACACATCAACATTCCTGGGCTGGGTCCCCAGCATGAACTGCTCGCCATGGACCGAGTTTTCATAAGTCATTCCATCACCCCACACCGCATAGGCGTCCTCACCGTGGATTGCGTCGTCGCCGACGAGCATGGCCTCTTCGCTGAGCCGTAAAGGCACGACGATCTTGATCAATAGGCATATCAAGCTTGTTACAACGACATTTAAAACAAGGATAAACCCTATTCCTGCTAATTGCATGCCCATTTGGCGTAAGCCGGCAGAGGCTCGGCCCTCTTTGATTGCGTAGAAGAGACCCACGTAACGCCGGTCATCGCCGAAGAAGAGGCGTGCTAAAGGCGGATCAGTTAAAAGGCCGGTCAGAATGCCGCCGAGCGTACCGGCAATGCCGTGGGTGTGAAAGACGGCCAGGGTGTCATCGACGTGCGTTAGGAATTTGATCTTCTTGTGGAGCACCATCATCGTGTACCACGGAATGCTGCCGGATAAAAGGCCCATTACAAGAGCAGCCCAACCCTGTACAAGGCCTGCCAAATTGAAAGCCACGCTCAAAAGGTGCGAGTGATTGGATGTGATATGGGCCACCATTTGAATCATATGGATTAGTTGACTAACTTTCTTTTGTTTTACTTTTTTTTTTTTTTTTTTTGAGAGTATATGCGTAGGTACGGTGGATTTCGAACCTCCGTTCACACACCAACCCGTTTTGTACGTCACATTCGTGGGATTGGTTGACTTCTACTTGTCTAAGAAGTATGTTTAGAGATGTTTTCAACAACAACAACAACAAAAAAAAAAAAACACTACTCGTAGGACTTCACTCTGGTTATAATGCTGATGTATGCATGATATCACAAAAAATAAATAAATACCATGAAATACTGGAATATACCTGCAGCTGGAGTTATGCAGACAAGGCCTGTGATCATTCCCTGGACGGCACCGATGACTGAAGGCTTCTTGAAGAAGAATATATCGAGGAAAAGCCAGACGAGAAGGCTCGTGGCGGTGCAGAGGTGCGTGTTCATGACGGCAAGGGAAGCATCGATGTTTGCCGCATAGGGGGCTCCTCCGTTGAACCCCGTCCAGCCCATCCACAACAGTCCGGCCCCAGCAAGGGTCAGCAAAATGTTATTTGGTGGGAACCTTTCCCTATCCTTGGCCAACCTAGGTCCCACCTATATGGGATTTAAAAAATGAGAACACTTTCTATATATGGTGCATAGTAAATAGGACTGAGTTACTAGTAGGCCAAGTAAATATGAACAACTCCATTTCAACCACATTGTTTTGATGGTATTTTATTTCTTTAATTTGTGAGGAAAGTAGCACATTGCTATCTTTTGCATTTCAATAAATATATATTGTTTAAGTAATGCTACAACATCCAAACGTATTAATCCGAAAATTTGCCCGAACATATTTTTCTCTATCTCGGGATCGATAATATATGTTGTTTAGGTAATGCTACAACATCCGAATGGTAACGGTTTAGTCCGAAAATCTGTCTGAATATATTTTTTTCTAAAATAGAGAAAAAATACGTGCAGATAGATTTTCAGACGGAATTGTCAGCTGTTGCAATATTTTCATATTGTTTAGGTCTTGCGTAAAATGTGAGTATTAATTTATTTATGTTAATCTTCTTGATTACTATTAATGCATTAAATTAGGGTAAAAAAACACACAATCATGCAATAATAAAAAAGTTTCTTTATTTTCCTTAATAATCTTCTCAAAAAAAGAAAGCAGCAAAAATATATATGAAGGAAAAGTTACCCAATATGCAGCGGTGAACCCTGCAATACCAGATGAGAGATGTATGACATAGCCGCCGGCGAAGTCCATTACACCGGCCTTGAACAAAAACCCATTGGGCGACCAAACACTGAACGCTCCAATGGAGTAAGAAAAAGTTAACCAGAGAGGAACGAACAACATCCACGCCCGAAAATCCATCCGCCCGAGCAACGCTCCGGCGACGAGGATCAACGTGATCGCCGCGAACACGAATTGAAAGTAAACTAGAGTCGCTCTAGGATACATCCCCGCGAATCCCTGCGATAATAAATAATCCTGGCTCAACGCGAAACCCGGGCGGCCGACGAATGGGAGGAGTTCGTCGCCGAAAGATAGGCGAAAGGCGAAGACCGACCACGCGACGAGCACGGCGGCGAAGGCATACAGCGCCATGAAGGCTGAGTTCACGGCCCATTTCTTCTTTACAATGCTTCCGTAGAGAATAACGAGGCCGGGAACGCTCTGGATGCCAACGAGGGTGGCGGCGACGAGCTGCCATGTGTTGTCAGCCTTGCTGGCCCACTCCGGCGATGTCGGTGACGGGAGGAGGTTAGCCGGCACCGCCGACATCGCCGATATTTGGATGGGTAGTTAGAGCTCGGGGGAGAGAGGGGAGGGAAGTATGGCGAGGAGAGGGACGTCGCATCGGGTTCATTTTATAGCAAGCAGGCGGTCAGAGTTGGAATTATAGTTGACAAGTTGGATTTGCGTTTTTTGGGGCGAGAAAAAGGAGGGTCAAACCGAAATGTGAAAGCCCCGCTGGATGTTTTCATGGGGTTTTTTTAAGTTTGACTTGGTACACAATTTGGTTGAAATCGGTAAAAGTCTGCGGACAAATCATTAAAATTAGAATTTCTTTGATAAAATATAAATTAATATTATTTATAAATTTTTTTATTAGTATAATTATATAAAAATAAATTAATTATATATATATATATTTTATATTAATTTTAAAAAATTTATTAAAGACTAAGCGAATAGAGCTCTGAGTCTAACAACCTCATCAAGTTTTTTTAAAAAACAATTAAAGTATTGGTTGAAATTTGCAGCAACCCAAAATTTTTGGACTAACTTCTATACTACTTTTTGTCTAATTACTCCGATGAATGATATGTACATGTTTATTTTTTTATTTTATTTTTTTGAGAAAAAAATGTACATGTTTAATTATTAAAAGAAGTTTTATATTTAAACTACTAAAAGAGAAATAACCTATATGTCAATTATTAGAAAAAACAATGAGGCAGAAGATTTTATAGAAAGGGGTGGTGGAGGATGTGAATTCGATTTATGCTAGTTCTAGTTCAACATTCAAAGATGTTTTAGGCCGGCCCGCTAAGTAGGTTAGGCGGGGAGGGTCGGCTCGGCCCGCCCCCTGAAGACGCTGGCTCGGCTCGACTGGGCTACCCACAGAGCAGAGCCGAGCCATTTTTTTAAAATATTTTAAAATTTAAAAAATAGTAAATTTATTTAAAATTAAAAAAGATGTTGGAGAAATTAAAATTTTAGTAACATTGGGTTGTTGTATTGGCTTAGATTGTATGGATCCATTATAAATACTATTAATATTTGACTAAAATAAAAATATACCGAAAAATAAGCTACTAAAAATTAGAGAGATTGGAAGTGTTTTTTATTTTGAGAATTGAGATAATAAGATTAAGAGCTGTGAGTTGAGAGTTGTGTGAGTGAAGTTAAAAGTTATGTGGTATTCATAGAAAAAAAAAACAAAACAAAACAAATTAAACGCACAGGACAGGCTGCGTGGGGCAACGTACACCCCCCCCTCCCCACCCCCCGGCACGAATGGGCTGGCCTGCAGCCCGTATGACCAACCTGGCGCCGTGCCGTGCTATGGACCGCGGCTAGATTAGCATCTCTATCATGCAAGAATGATATTGGTATCAATGAAAGTGCACGTCTATGGCCTGGGATCTCGTCTTTCTGCCTTACAGAACTATTTTTTATATTATATATATATATATATATGTACTTAGCTCGACTCTCCGCAGCTTTTGTAATGATTCATAAGAAAATCTCATATGTTTACTTTGCTTATACAGTTTAATTGCAGCAAATAATAAACGACCATATTGTGCTTTACTCATACGTAAAGTGCAAAGTCTTCATTGAGTATATATATATATATATATATATATATATATATATATATATATACACGTATTTTTATAAAAATTTGAATACGAAAATAATAGATTTTAGTGCGCTACAACTTAGATACTGAAGGCTTTTCTAAAAAATACGTATAAATAAATATGTTAGAGGCTCTAAAAAATACGTCTAAATAGATAACTAGTTATAAAATTTTTTTTTGCCAAATATTATACTATTTTTCAGATATAAAACTTTAAATATAGACTTATTTAAAACAGTTTTAAAAAGCATATACTTCTTCCACAAAACACCTTAGAATTTCATTTAGATTTGCACGCTTATTGAGTGGAGATGAGGGCTGTTAAGGATGAGGTCAAACGAGCTCAAGCTAGATGGAAAACATATTTCTTAATGAATATATGCAGATAGATTTTATGCCCGCAGACAAAGACCAATTTACCGGATTTCGTGAACCTGTTATGCCAACTCACCTAGCAGGACAATGGTTATTTGAAAAAGCAATATAAATCTCAGTCTTGCACAGAAAATACTTCTAACCGTGCCAGTATGCACCTTGCTATCAATTTTATCAATTACACACCAACTCAAAGTTAAAAACCCCACCCATGAAAGCAAATATAGAAACAAGCTAAGCATCTGTGCTGTCATGATTCGAGCCGGCTATTCCAAAATCATACTGCTGTTCAAAATCAAGAAAGAGAGTAGATCAGTAATAAGATTACAAGCTAGCATTAACGAATGCATGGAATAAAAATAAACAGAAGCAGAAAAGAACCTTGGCAAGTACTTCTGAATTGCTCGTTTTGAGGTTGAAAAGGGAAAACGGGGTTGACAACTTTTACATAACACTTTACATCACCTAGCTGGATTGTCGGAACTTGAGGCACCTTGCTGTGGAGACATGGACATGCTGGTTGCAGACCCATTTTCAGCTGGTGGTGGAGCTCCCCATTTCCCCTCTGATTCGAGTGGCTCCAACACATGAACCCCACCGTCGGTCATTCCTAAGGCGAACTGGTTTGGCTTTGATGGATGTGCAGCAATAACTAGCGGATATGTATTTGAGCTGGAAAGGAAGAATAGTATGAACGAGAAATTTGTAAAATTTCATTGCTACAAACTTAGATTTTATTTTTTTTAAAGAGAAGAAAATTAAATTTTGTATAGATAATTGATTTGTAGAAACATGCATTATAAAAATGATTAGCAAGTCGTCCCGACAAAAAAAGGTAAAGAAAATTTAGGAAAGGACATTCATACATAATATAAGATTTTCTAGAATTACAGAAAAGAAGGAAAGTTTACTTAAATAAATGTTATTGGCTATTCTTTCGAGGAAGAAATAGGGTACCTGACATTTGATGGTAGATAGGAAGCTGGATTGATCCGACATCTTAACTTGAGATTAGAAGCAGTGAATACACTCACAGTCGCATCTACATGGCTGACATATATTAACTGACTGTCACAGGAGAATGTTGCATGCGAGATGGGGGCAGAAGCTTCATGCACGATCCACTACAGAGAACATAGATGAAATTATGAAGACGAGGAAGCCTTTTTTTCCCCTCAAAATCTGCACAAGTAGAAGCGGAAATACCTGCTTCATACATTCCAGTTTGGTGGTTTCATAAATAGCTATTTGTGTCTCATGAACTACTAAGAAGTGAATCTGATCTTGATGAAACTGGACTTGCGTATCTGGAATCGTTGCAGGTATACGCCCTGGAGGAATGTGCAAAAGTCTAGCCCACTGCTTCTCCCATCTATCTGTTCCCCACACACGAAGCTGTGAAAGAGAAGTACCACCAGAAGTTTGAGAAACTATGTTACCCTAGTATAATTAAACTGCAAGACGAACTTAAGTGCTTGTGGTGTTAAAGTTACAATCACTTTTCTCAAAATAATATTACCTGAGCATCAGCTCCAGAAGAAACAAGCACATTTAGTGCATGAGAAAATGCAAGACCAGTAATCCGTTTCCAATGACCTTTAAGCTTACTCTTAACCTGCATCATTTATGCAAGTTGTTCAACTTATGCTTCTTAATGTGAGAAGTAAAAGAAAATTATCTCATTTATGAAATAGACAAACCTCATTAGTCCGGACATTATATATCACGATCGTTGAGTCATCCATTCCGATGGCAATAATGTTGTTGTCTTGAGGATGAAATGCGAGAAACGTTGCAGCAGGTGGAGGAGGCATGAAAATTGTCATCGTCTATACATAATGGGGATATGTAAGCATTTTTGGGTGCAAGATGAAAACATAAGTAGATGCGTAGTTTCAAAGTCGACCTTAAATGTCATCACGTTAAATAAGGATATTTTTCCTCCTGAAGCAGATATGACGTATGAATCATTTTTGGACAATGCAAAACATGGAATAATTTGTTCTGGATTTGCATCAGTTAAGTCATTTGTCATCCAAATGCCGCTTGGAGGTTGCCATAGTTGAGGGGTAACACTTGCCGTAGCCTAGAGTACAGAAAGCATAAATGAGGATACAAATTTGAACAACATGTGATTAAAAATGAAAACCATCTTTTGATAAAAACGAAAACCATATTTTGAATAAAATGTAAAAAGTTCCACAAGACCACGTATAAGTAGAAGCCAAAAGAAGATTTACCTTTCCACTAGGATTACGTTCGTTGCGAGGCCATTTCCAGAGTAAATGGATAGCATTAGATGCCAAGGCCAAAACGGCAACCCCAGAATTTGTATATATCAACCTTGATATCTGCAGCACAGTTGCATAACATTCTTATAGATTAGGAAGTCTCATAGACTGCCATAAACTCCACGAGAAAGTGGATATGTTTTAACATATGCAAATACACACTTGAATAAAAACTCTGTACTTGCCTCTTAGACAGCTACTGGTACATTATACACGCACACAACTGCACAGAAATGGGCACGCATGCATGCTCATGCACACACATGCAGTGAAGACATGCACGTACGCACAAAGTGTGCTAGCATAACTGCATTCTGAAATACTTCTTGGTCAAAACACTTGTTTAAAGCCTGACTCACTTATCTCGCTCTGTTTGACACAACTTAGGCTGCAAATCTACAGCCATAAATTTAAGTTTGAACCAAACAAGCTACTATGAAGTATGAATACATAAATACAGTTATCAACCTCAAGAAGTATTTTAACAAACGAACATTCACAGAAGTACACACAATTTCAAACACATTTATCTACCCACCTTTGGAATTTACAATCATTCTAGGTAACAAGTTTCTACAAATGCTCTATATATGTGTAAGCTGTAAGCAAGCATTCAATGATGCTATATAATCATAAATTCTCAAGTTCAAATATAATAACTAAATCATTTGTGGAAATTTAAAACCACAGATAGACCTGGATGGTGTAGGATTATCCATTTGCATAGTCAGATTACGAAATTAACCAAGGAACCATTATTACTTCCACTGTATTAAAGTGATTTCAGCTCTATCAGACAACACTAACCACACATTGGTTATGCTGTAGCCAAGGTCAGTTTCAGACAGTTAAGTTGACCGTTTGAGCTTGCGGCAACCGGACTAAAGAATCAGATTTGAACTCCTTTCTCATTACTGAATCTAGGAGAGAAAATACGGATGAAAGCATGCCTTTATCATATTGCTTTTTATTTATCCATCTTTATCTAAGGCCATGCTGTTACCTTCCATGTGCAACAAAGAACAGTTAAAAGCAGCTGACCTTGCTTGTTCTTAACTTATCCACAAGCCTCAAAGACTGGCATTGAGCTGGATCACTAATTTCAGTAAGCTTCCATATTTTCGATTTTTCCATGAACTCATCTGCTAATCTAGGCTTTACATCTACCAAGTTTCTGCTGTCTCCATTCTGTCACAGAGAAAAAATATATATTATAGTTAAGTGCGAACATATTGATAGACGAAGTAGCAATTCATGACATAATAGTAGTAATGGTTTTCAAAAGTATCAACAAACCGTGGTAGATATAGCCACTGAAGGTGCTCCTCTTTCTGTTATTCCAGTAGTCGTTGCAGCAGCAGCAGCAGTCAATGAACTAATTATAGACTGCATAGCATGCATTAAGTAACCAAACAAATTATAAGAACGGGTACCACCATTAAAGTTATCATGAGATACTTGTTAGTGAAAATTATACCTTAGTTGTGCTCTCTGATGCAGCCCTTGAAGCATCAAAAGAACGATTTTCAAGTGTCCGGAGCAATCGTAGCCCATCACTATTTGCTAATATTTTAACCCCATTATCATGTGTTGAAACAGCCAAAAGGGTTCCCTCCTTGTTGAAGCGTATCCTTGGGGTAGCCTGGATAAATTTAAGGGGTTGCCTTTGAGCGGAAAGTGGAAAAGTGAAAAGAAAGTAGTAAAGTAGAAAGTGCTGGAAATATGGTAAGAAAATATAAGGTGAAAAGTGAAAAAAATAATTATATATATATATATAGAGGAAAGTGGTTGAAAAGCATAATTTGAATTTTCTTCTTTACTTTGGATTATGAAGTGGGATAAAAGTAAATGGTGGAATAGTAATGACAGTCATTAACAACAATTTAAAAATATTTTTAATATTTTAGAAACAATAATTTTTAGTAAAAATATAATATATATTGAATATGATTATTAGTAAATATGATTATTAAATAATATATTAGTTTATATTATTAGATAATAACTTATAATATTATTAAATATTAAAAACTAATATTTGATTATTATTAACAATAATTAGTAATTATTAAATATTAATACTATTATTATTAATTATTACTAAAGAATAAATATAATAAAATATTTATTATTTTAAGTAAATACTACTAAATATTATCATTTGAAATAATAATTATCATACATATTAATGCTGTCACTTTTTCCCCTCTTTCAAACATTTGATAAGAAAGTGGAGAAAATAAAGTTTATGTAGAGAATAGAAAGTGAAAGAAAATTCGGTTGCTTTTTTTTTTCACTTTTCTATTAGCAAGAAATAAGAAATTGACTATGCTACGTCCTCAGTTTTTAGTTTCACTTTTCCTAAAAAAAAAAAAAAAAAAAAAAAAACAACAACAACAACAAAGAAAGTGAAAAAGTGAGTTTCTCACTTTCTCCTTCAAGTAAACGTGCCCTAGGAAACATCCTCAGTTACTATGGATTTGCTTCTATTCCTCCCATACAACAGCTAAATACAAGGACATAGTAAACGTCTTACTGTTAAGCCGCCCTCAGCATCAACAGTTGCTAGAAGGTTAGTATTATCCATATCCCAGAACTTAATCAAGAATTTATCTCCAGCTGCCAGGAAGCGGTTTCTGGTTGTATCAAATTGCACAACCCCAAGAGATCGCTTGCGGAACCCTTGGTAAGTTCTCTTCATAGTTCCTTCACTTTCATTCCACTCAACAATGTACGAATCACCCTCTTTGCTTGTCCCACATGAGAAAAGCCTGTACATATCAAAAGATACATGACGGAGCGGAGAACCATATATATGCTATTCATAGCATAAAAAGGTTGGACAGTATCTAAGCTCTCAAAAAAGCTCGAGTATCTAGCTAACCTGGTACCATCAGCACTGTAAGCCAACGTTGTGCACCAGCCACCTGGCGCATCAAAGTCTACCCGTGATCCCCGATTATCATACAACCATGCCTTTATCTTTCCATCTAAAGCTGTTGAAAAGATAAACTGCGAAAAAATGAAAGAACAGTATCAACTAAAAATTATACTAAATGTATGCAACCGAAACACATTCTATAAAGGAAAAAGGATCCCTATTCCATTTTCCTTTAATTCATCACCTGAATGTTCTCCTTATAGTGTGGGCAGACAGAATACACCGGTGCTTCATGACCCTCAAGTGTGTACTGCTTGGTACCACTTCTTGCATCCCACACCTATAATCATATAGTTATTGATTATTTTATGTTAAATGCATATACTAGTCTACAAATTACTTGTTAATAATTAGCATCTCGACTAACCTTAATAGTTTTGTCATCTCCACAAGTTATCATGCATAGTTTCTTACGCGGATGAGCAAATGCAAGGTCATTGACACCACCAACATGAGCATCAATCTGCAGAGGTCATGAAGTGAAGAACAACATGAAAAATGTGGAAATATATATAAATATAAATAAAAAATAAAAAGATGAAGGGATATGCTAGATCTCACCTCCAAATGCTGCCTAACGTCATCTCTACCATGATATGAATATATTTGCACAATGTGCCGTGAATAAGCAACACCTAGAAATTGTGAAGAGAATTTATAAGAGCAACTATATGAACTATTCTCTAACATTGCTAAAGGGGAGCGGTATAATAGAAAATAATGTGGAACCAATCTTACCAAACAAGGAACCATCTGGACTCCATATAGCCCTATTTACTGAAACAGCTGGATCTTTAGCTAGAGCATTCTAAACCATAAAAATTAGAAGTTAAAACCTTCACTTTTTGAAGAAATACACCTCTTATAGTACCATCTTAGCATAAGAAGCAAACCTGAAGGGCCATGGAGCATGTGCTAAGATCCCACACTTTGAAATTCTTCAGAACTAATCTCTCTCTAGAACCAACATCCCACATTCCAATGTCTCCCACATTTGAACCGACTAGATGAAAAATCATGTTTTCCAAATTGACTCTAGACTTTAAAATTAAAAATGTGAAGAGGTAATGGAAAATAAGGTGGAAGCTTACTAAGAAGAATGGTTTGCTGGATAGGATGAAAATCCATGCTCATGGGAGCTGAGCCCTGATTAAGTGTACGGGCAACAGTTTTTGGCAAGTCCTCCGGCATGAACGTAGCCTGATTATGACTTTGATGATAAGTAACGGGTAGGATGTTCAATAGCAGATTCACCTAAACTATCAAATGGAGGATCATCTCTTATTGGTTGTACTCACATGACAAATATCGTCTTAGAAACTGGCCATTCAACATACCTCATCAGATGTCCCGAGGGGCCTTCGCTTAGAGACATGCTCAGATTCTGCTGAAGGGTAATCAACAGCAGGATTGTTTGTAGGAGGAGTCCACGGATGCTTCAAAATAGCAGCTGATTAAAAAAAAATTTAATCTTGTCAACCAAAAGGTCAGTTTCCAGGAAAATGTGAATATGTTGGCATCAGCATATAAGCAAGAAGAAGTACCAGGATTCACAGGAGCATTAGACATCCATCTAGCCAAGGGTGTCGGAGCATCTGCTGGTGTAGACTCGAAAGGCTAAGAGATGAAACCGACTAAAGTCAGGGTAAAGAGATAATCACAAAGTACTTATTAGAAGTCAAATAAGTCAAACTATTCAGCTTATACCGCATGTGTTGTCAGTGGACGAAAACCTCCAGGTTTAGGCATGGATCCAAGCGGTGGATTGTTAGCAGGAGATGGAGCTTGGGTACCATTTGGTTGCCCACAAGAATGGTCAATGAATAGAGTTTTTATATCAGCATGAGGCCGTGGATTCTTACAAAGTTGATGCTGCCAGTTTAAGCTACAAAATAACAAGAGGTGTCAGTGTGTCACTTCTCTGGATGTATGAACAAATGAACAATATTCTGACTGCAACTATTAGCTAAAAGAAGCCAAAAAAGAGAGCAGATGATTTAAAAATCAAACCCATTTCTCACTGCAAGAGGACAAAACTAGTAAGCATCAGAATTAAACAACACCTACATAGTAACTACTTCATAAGGATTATCTACAACTATGCTTAGATACAAAGGACAGAAGTTAACATAGTATCTTGTCGTGTATGCAGATGCTATAAGCATATCCATAAACTGAAAAGCTGTTTCGAGATCAGTTAACCGTGTGCATGCTGTAGACAAACTATCAATCATTTTTGAAATTGGCATGCCTAATTACTTGCTTTATAGTAGAGTAGTCACTTGAACAATATAAATAATCTCTTATAAACATTCTAAGTATAGAGATCCTCTATTCATGGTGTCCTGAGTGGGCAACTACACATTGAACCAGGCCCTTTGACCACATAATTGAAAAAGGTAGGTAATGCAAAAGTAGTCATAGGTTTCAGAAGCTGTGATATGGAAACCAGCCAAAATCATGAACAAAATCCAAATCTGGTCGAAACCTTCTCATCTACGGTGCTCCATCTCTAGCCCCATTCCAGGAAAACCTCATCCAGCAGTATTGCTATGACCAGATAGTAGCACCCTAGAATACTCGCATACAGAAGCACAGGATAAAGCATCTAAAATATGCTTATATTAGGTGACATTCTCAACTCAAAAAAGTTAAGAGAATCTGTGAAACCTGTATCATATGCTATAACCGTATTTCCCTAGTAACCAAAAAATGTCACCTTTTTCCTGTGACATCTTCAAATTACAATAAAACTGTAGAATTTCAGACAAATTTTGCCAGGAAAAAACTTTGTTATAAATCAAAAGCCATGTAGTTTACTAACCTAATGTCTGAATGAATGAAAGCTGAGTGTTAGTTGCAGGCCACAATTCTGAACAAGATTTCATTTCACAAATAGCCACAATTCTGAACAAGATTTCATTTCACAAATAGTATACTGTCTATATTTTTCTTGTTAACGAAAACCTTAAAAGATGGTAAAACAAGATTGATGCATCACAGGTCTAGAAAACTGAAGTCTCATAAACGAGACAACTTCCTACTGCCAATTTTGCATCAATAGTATGTAATTACACGAAAATGACACGAAAGGTGCATGATATTTTGAAGTTCAGGATTGCAGTACCATGCTCTCCTAGCAAACAACAAATCTCACACTTGAAAGTTTACACAACAACAACAACATCCCACTGAAAAGTCCCGCCTGAGCGGGGTTTGGGTTAAGATGTACACAACTATTATGGATCATGGATCATGTCAAAAGGGTTCAAGCCGCATGAAGACATAGATCATGGGTCGAGCCCTGAGTTGAGTCAGAGTTTAGAGTTTATATTAGGTTTATACTAGGAGAATTATTTGCACAAAATCTCGAAGGAAAAATTTGTATTAGGAAATAGTATTATTCGGAGATTGTATTAGGAGAATATTTAGGAGGAATATAAGGTAGGAGTCTATAAGGGCGGCCTTTATAAATATGCAATATATCATGTATTTTTAATCAAGGAACGAGAATAGTTATTTAGATATTTTAGTTTGTAGAAATAGATTATAGAGCCACCACCAGGCCATCGTTATTTATTTGCCATGCCAAGGCCGCCGATAGGATCCGACATGGTCGGGTCATTACAAATTGGTACCAGAGCAGTCGGTGTCAAATCCTCATTGCCGCTGCACTGTACTAACTTTATCCTTACTACAACATTAGCATTATCAGCAGCATCCCCACCATCGCTACCATTTTCTATAAGAGAAAAACAATGGCATCTTATTGGGACACCACAATCCGCGCCTTGCATCCCGTTGTTATTCCGCAATAGCTCAACATCACCTCCTACATCCTACACTCCATCCCTATCATGGTTCCTGTAGTCATCAACATCACCTTCTATTCAAAACCAGCAATCGATGCAACAATATAGTGAACACCAGCATCCACCACCATTATGTTGGTCTATCTTAATTGTCGCCATACACTCAGCCGCTGCCACAATAGAGCTAATATTGCCCTCTTTTACTACAAACACCACAATCACATCGATTTCCGCATCACTATCATATACGACCGCCAGCTCAAATATCAGATAATATTCATAACCGGATCAAGTTTATAAGCTTCAGTGGCTGAGAAAATAATAGATAAATTGGAAGAGATTTCTCAAAAAACTGAAGATGTATTCGAGAAGATGATTGAAGCAACGAGACGCTGAAAGGAATTACTCACGCCTTAAAGAACTTCATACTTTTTGGCTGGAAGACTCAGTAGCACAATATTGGATCAAGTTTTCAAGATATAAAGCTAATATTCGTTTCAAGTCCGAACAAGAAATTATTGACATATTTGTTGATTGTCTCAATAGCGAGATGCGCCGAGAACTAAAAAGAAAGCGATCGTTGTACTTCATATCTTTTTACTTAAAGATTAGCCTTGTTCATTGAGTTGCGCCACAGTCAATACTTCAAACAAGTTAAGCAACCCATCGACGTTATTGGACAGGATCATACCTCAATGATTCGACTCATTTCATTGGCTATATATCATCCTGAATATTTTTTGTCCTTACTTTCATAGGTCCAACCTGCCGCAAGTTCATTCGGCTTATTGATTTTGGTGGTTTGGACGACATCAATTCTCTCGGTGCTTCACTTTCTGTAACATTGTGGACAATGTTGCTTTTCAAAAGGATATGTTATGGATCATGTCAAAGGAATTCGAGTCGCATGAAGACATTGATCACGGGTCGAGTCCTGAGTGAGTCAGAGTTTTAGGGTTCGTATTTGATTTATATTAGGAATAGTATTTAGACGATATGTACTATTAAATATTTGTATTATGAAAGAATATTATTTGGAGATTGTATTAGAATAATATTTAAGAGGAATATAAGATAGGAGTCTAGAGGGGTAGCCTCTACAAATATGCAATGTTTCCTTTATTTTTAATCAAGGAAGAAGAATAGTCATTTTAGATATTTAGTTTGTAGAAATAGATTACAAAACCGCGTCTGGACCGTCGACAGAGGTTGAACTGGTTGATTCATAACAGCAATCATACCCGGAGGAGGCTGTTTTTCTAGGACCCTCGAAAAAGCAACACCCAAGCAAAACGAGCATATGATCATAAAAGTTCACAAAACAAGCAAAAAACTCAAGCACAACCAAAACAAGCACGACCCAAGCAGACACAATAACAACAAGAATCACAATAGTAACAAAGATAATGTTAACAATGTTAATAATAGTAAAATAAAATAAAAGTAATAAAAGGCACTTGAAAGTTTAAATGTGAATAACTTTCTGGAACAGTACAATAAGAAATGAAATTTTATGAAACTAGATGTTGGAGAAGAAGAAGCACCAATTTAGGGACACAAGTGAGTGCAACCCATTTGAATACAGTTGCAGGTAGAGGTGGCAAAATTACACCCGGTACCCGCGGGTCCGCGGGTACCCGTCCAGACGGGCGGGTACGGGTAAAAGTTTTAGTTAAAAATATTGAATACGGGTATCACCCGCCCGTACCCGCAACTTGCGGGTCAAACGGGCGGGTGCCCGCGGGTCCGCGGGTACCCGCATTAACTATATATATATTTTTAATTTCACGTTTTATCCCAAAAACACATAATTAGAAGCATTTTTTGGAAAAAATTTTAACATGAAAGTTATAGATATCATTTGGATCTATAACTTTTATGTTAAAATTTTTTTAAAAAATATTTTTAATTAGGTGTTTTTATGGGTGAAACATAAAACGCGTATAATTTAAACTTGAATTTTCAGATTTAATTTTTGGAACCTAAAAATATTTAGTTAGAAATATTTTTTGGAAAAACTTTCAACATATAATTTGTAGATCTTGATTATATCTATAAGTCATATGTTAAAATTTTTTCCAAAAAATATATCTAATAGGTATTTTTATGTGGAACATGAAATACATACATTTCAAATTCGAAATTTTATATTTAACATTTGGAACAAAAAATACTTAGAAATATCTTTTGGAAAAACTTTCAATATAAAAGTTATAAATTTTAATGAGATCTATAACTTTAATGTTATAAGTTTTTTCAAAAAGTATTTATAAATATATTTTTTTTCTAAAAATTATTATTTTTAAATATTGAAAGATTTTAATCCGGGTACCCGCGGACCCGCCCGCAAACCCGCGGGCGGGTACGGGTACCAAAATTTGAACCCGGCAAACATAGTGTACCCGCCGACCCGCACCCGTATGACCCATTACCCGTTGACCCGCGGGCGGGTCGGGTCGACCCGACCCGTTTGCCACCTCTAGTTGCAGGTCTGCACTTCGAGGTTCAAACCGTGGTTTGTATCATAATCAATGTTAGAATTCAGACATTTTTCAGCCTAGATGAGAACGTCAAACCAAACCAAATAACAGTTCCAAAGGACATTAACATAAAAATATGAAGCTCTTAATTCAGAAATAAAAGTTAACAGATTAGGTTTAGCTAGACTACATTAATAAAAAACAATTAAACAGAAGGGCAGCGGAACATGATGCTTTGAATTACCTTTGATTAATGAGAGTTCGTAATCTTGAATTTTTGAGGTTTGGAAACTGCAGTTTGTCACGGAACAGAGGATTTGCCTCAATCAACTTCTTAAGCTCCACAAGCATTGTCGTTCTTGCTGACTTTGTATCCCCGTAATTAGAAAGTTGCTCATTTTCTCTGAACATGAACAAGTATGTCATACATCGTTCTCATTCAAATAATCAAACAACAAGCTAACAAGAAGATAATATAGCACAACTTTCACCTAAAATTTCTCAAAGTCAATAGTTGTGCGATTTCTTTAAATAGTTCCTCATTGAATGAAGAAAACACTTTCAAATCCTTCACAAGGATATCAACTGCCTTTGAGCGGTCATGCCTGTAAAATGTGCCCTTTATTGACATTTGCCCCAAAGAGTAAAAATCAAACAAATTTGGGCAGTACATAATGATGTCTATACTTATCCAACGCCTCAAGATACTTCTGCTTTCGAATCTCGAAGAAGATCTTCATGGAATAGCGGTTATCCTCGACCTTGGTGAAACCAAAGAGGTATCGCTCGACCTCATCCCAGTTCCCATTGTGTACCTCGTCCTCAAAATACTTCATATTGAAGAAGAACCCGGATTCTTGCTCAAGCCTATCGCAAATTTACGAAATGATAATCTTAAATACAAAAGCACTACTAAAAAAGTCACCTTCGTTCCCAATAAATATAACTTCATAGGTAATACGTAACATTACTTGCTCAAAGCTATTACAATTTAATAACAATTTATCTTAAATTCAAGAGGATTAATAGAAAAATTATATTGTTTGAGATACTCGCAAAAATCTTGAATGGTCAGTTCCACGTCATGGAAAAATAATTTCTTAGATACTAGCAACGAAGAAAATCTATGGAGACGCATCAATTTTTCAACTTTTAACATTTTCTGAAAAGTGACGAGCTAAAATATTATGTAGTTTGTTAAGACTTTTTATCTAAAATTTTGTAATTTTCAAAATTCTTTTAGGAAATATCAAATAGATGTATTTTTTATATTTTTCGAAAAATTTTGAACTACAGAGTTGTATGCTGCTAAAATACATAATGTTGTAGTTCGTTACTTTTTCAAACAATGTCAAATAATTAATATATATATATTATATATATAATATATATATATATAATATATATATAAAGGCTATTCTCAGCTCGACCTGAAACCTTAATAAGTTAACATCTCAGCATATATATATAATATATATATAATATATATATATATAAAGGCTATTCTCAGCTCGACCTGAAACCTTAATAAGTTAACATCTCAGCCTTTGATTTTTTTTTATCTAACGGCTGAGGTATAAAATTAAATCTCAGCCGTTAGATAAAAAAAATCAACGGCTGAGATGTTAGCTTATTAAGGTTATTCTCAGGTCGAACTGAGAATAAACTCTCTCTCTCTCTATATATATATAGAGAGAGAGGCTATTCTCAGCTCGAACTGAGAATAGCCTTGGTAAGCTAATATCTCAGCCGTTGATCTCCTTGATCTAACGGCTGAAATTTAATTTTAATACTTAAAGGCACCGTTAAATACTTAACAGTGTGAATCTTTATTCCGTTAAGTGTGAAATTAAATCTCAGCCGTTAGATTAAGGAGATCAACGGCTGAAATGTTAGCTTACTAAGGCTATTCTCAGGTCGAGCTGAAAATAGCCTATATATATATATATATATATATATATATATATATATATATATATATATATATATAAGGGTTTGTAAATCAGTTTCCTAGATACTAGTCTGTAGAAAATCACTTTCCCACTTCGTGAACCTGCCAAAACCTACCAAAGCAAGGGTGGCAGTAGCCTAGGCTCCACTATGGACCCAGTCCCTAAGCCACATATCAGACTAGCTCAGATAGCCCCACGCCGGAAGTTCGAACCATGACCTCTCATCCAGAGACGAGAGTTTTGCTAGTGGAGCCACAAGCCTCTCATCAATTATTTTCTAACCTCTCATCAGTTATTTTCTAACAAAACAGTCACATGTATTCTAGTAAATTTTAAATTGACAGTAACTAAAGAGAAGTGAAAGTTGAAAGTTGAATCTACTTATGAACCGTCTCTTTGAATTTCTCTTCATCGAGGAACTGAAGTACGAGGAAAACCAGCTCTCTACCAAGCGAAGACATATCAACGCGGCTGTACTCTGTGCTCCCAGCCTCCTTCGATCTAGAAAACCAGCAAACTCAATAAAAGGATATAAAATCAAAAAATTACTGCTCGTTCAGATCAAAATTATCTGGAAATGAAAATTTAAAGTAAAAAAATTGAGTTTAAAGCCAAAATAAACAAAATTCGGACTGTTCATCACGCCCGCTCACCAACTCTAAGATTAGACGGTAGGGTTTTGATCGATTACCGCTGAAAACAACTATACGAAGATTTTACTACTGAAAAGAAAGCTGACCTGATCCTGATTCCGGTTGATCGATCGATGGATCGATCCAATTCACGCGCTATCTATCGTTCCTTCTCTTCGTTCTTCTCGTCCACACCAATGTGCTCCCGAATGTAATGAACTGGACATTGAATTGAGACCTTTTGCTTCTGCGAGGCATATTTATAGCGAGAGGGATAATAAGTTATTGCACTTATCAAATTGTAAGCGATTAAAACATGGAAGCGAATCAAGCGATCTGTGATAAGTGACAGAGTGAATCCCGTGAGGACCGGTTAGTCGTCGTTGGTTTGTTAGAGCATGAGGACCTGTGCTGTTGACACGTGTTTGTCAAGTTTTGAAATGGCTTTTAGTGGATCAAAAGTTGCTATGTGATTCAAACAGCAAACAGGTACACATCAAAAGAGTAGTACACATAGTGATAGCTCATTGATAAATGTCATAAATACTTATATGACATTCAAAAATAACACGTATAACTTAGTAAAATGATGTTCATTAATAACACGTAAAACTTAGTAAAGTACAATTAATTTTGTTTTATCTATTTTAGAATAAATTTTTAACATACATTAATAGTACATATTATCACTTATAATAATTAATTTCGTTTTATCTTTTTAGATTAAATTTTTAACATAATTAGTAGCACAATTATATTATCACTTATTCAATTAATAATGTAACTTTGTATCATAGTATATCTAATTTTTAGTTGTAAATAACTATGGTATAGGTTATAATGTCAGTATTATGTTGGATATTCTCAATCTCACAAAATATTATGACTCATATCTATTGTTTGCTAACCAAATGCTACTATCATTCTTAAGTCAATTACATTTGATTACACTTTTTCAAGGAGATGTATTTGTTTATTTTATTTCACAAATTTTTCATTGAAACATCATGTCTAGTTCATACACGCCAAAATTGAGTTTGTGAAATTATAATGTTTCATGTTCAATCATGCTCGGCAGACTAGTACTATCTAAAAAGAAAATTGATTAACATCACAAACGCGGGTACAGAATTTATTACGGATGCGTATGAAAAACTCGCGCATTCGTTATGAATTTCGTGTGCGCATGCGTAACCTCAAGCATCGCCGTCCAAAAAATAACGTAATTACTCAATACTAACTTCCTCCATCAAAGTGGCAGGTCATAGGTTAAATTTGTACCTAATTTGGCCATCTTTATTATGACATATTCCACAAATTTATTAGGACCATGAGACCATATGTTTTGAATAAATTATATATCACATTTTTTTTTCAAAACTTTGTGCAATTTAATGTTCGAGAAAAAAAATATTTAATCAAATATTGGTAAAAAAATATTTAAATATTTAAAGCTAGCATTGTATTTATAGTAGTAGTATACTGTTATAAACAGTGCTACTAGTTATGTACGTGAACATTTTTAAATGAACTATGTTAATGTATTAGCAGTGTATCGTCATATTAGCGGCGTGTGATATCGTATCGTCATATGTTAATTTATCAGAAAAAGAGCATATATCAACTATCAATTTCTCATAAAAAGAAACATATATCAAGTATCAATTTCTTAGGAAAATAACATATCTCAAACAACTCACGCTTTAGCAAAATTTTACAATAAAACGTTTACGCGACGTCATATATCCTCCTCGTATTTAAATAAAAAAAAAAATTTATGATCATTTTTTATAAAAGTTTTCTAAATAAAATTTGTAAATTTTTATTAGATCTATAAATTTTGTGTTCAAAATATTTTCAAAAAATACTTTCAAATAAATATTTTAGAACTCCAAAATTTAACGGATTTTAAAACTGTTTTTAAATCTGCTTCAAAACCGTTAAATTTTAGAGTCCCAAAACATATTTTAAAAGTATTTTTTAGAAAAATTTTAACACAAAAATTATAGATTTTGTCAAAATTTTTAGTTTTGATGTTGAAATTTTTTTAAAAAAATATTTTTAAATAAAATTTTTTAGACTATTACATAGAGCGATATAACCATTAGACACAATAAACTCTCCACCCTTTAAACTATCTCATCCCATTATCCGTCACCTGACCGACACTGACATATCTCAAATATCAATTTCTCACGAAAAGAATATATATCTCAAAAATCTCACCACTTATGTCTTGTTTGGATGGGAGAAGAAAAAAAAAAGAAAAAAAAAAAAGAAAATTACTATTCAGCCCCCTAATTTTAGGATATCGCAATTCAGCCCCGAAACGCCACGTGGCGGCACGCGCGCGCCGCCACGTCGGCGAGAAAATGCGTTTCGGGGGGCTGAACAGTAAAAAATGAGAAACGGGGGCTAAACAGTAATTTTTCCAAAAAAAAATTACAGGGAAAAAAAGTAGTAGGAATATATTCCCTCATTATATTTAGAATAGATGGAAACTAATAAAAAATTAAATTATACGAATTGATTAAAATTTAATTCTCTATCTAAATGCATCTCCTCGCCAACTTTATCGGTCCTTTAGAATATTTTTTTCAGCCGACTGAACGTTCCTCATATGTTAGTTTTCTGTCCCTGACTTCGATCACTCCGCCGTGCAAGATATTTATCACTGACTTTAGCTATATTGGATTAGCTATAGTGCATTACCGCTCCCTTCTCTCACTGTCTTCGGCCATTGATAGTGCGTTGTCGTACATAAAAAGTAGTATGCAGTGGAACTGCAAGAGCATCACCGTCAGAGCGTCCCCACCTCTCTTCCCCTCTCTTCTTTTTCTCTGATTCTCGTCGAATTGGCGGTCTAGGAATTATATTCCTTCCAATTCTTTTCCCACGATTTTTTTCTGGTTTTCCAAATGTGAAAAAACAATTTGTTCTCATCTTTTTATTTCCATTGAATTTCTTTCTTCCCGCTTTTCGTCTCCCAAACTATGACCACCCATTATCCATCATCTCAAGACACTGATATAGCGACGGATTTTGCCATACATCTCAAAAAAATCACACATATTAACGTGACATAATCAAGACTACATATTATAATGGATATATCTGTAATTTTAATATTTTTTATAGATTATGAAAAAATTATACAGATCACGAGATATGTGTGTGGTGGAGATTGATTGTATGTAATTTATTAGATAGTTTATTAGAGGCGAGTAATTTTTTCTATAATAACACGTCTCAAGTATCAATTTTTCCGATTATTCGTCATCTCACGGCGATAGGAGATCATGCATTTTCTCACATTTATTGAATTTCTCGTGATAAAAGATCTCCCAAAAGAGTCCATTAGTTGTTTCAGCTTTTCATGTGTTTCGCATAAAGTTAAAAACTCTCACCATAAGCATCAATTAATTAATGTCCCCAATCTCAATATTCAGTCTATTGTTACACTTGGCAAATTTCTGTCTAATTCCTTCCCATAATTTCAGCTAGGATCCAAAATTTTTTCTATTTATACAAACCAATCTCTAAATTTTTTAATTACCATTTAAATTTATAAAAAAAATTTCTTTCAATATTAGAAACCATTTTGATCATTTATAATTTTTTTTAAAAAAAAAAAATTATAGATTTTTTTTTGTGAGATTCATAATTTTTATGTTTAATATTTTTAAAAAATATTTCTAAATAGTATTTTAAATTTTAACATTTTAGTAGATTTCAAAATTAATTAATTAATTAATTAAATTTTAAATTTAAATAAAAAATTTAAAATTTAGAATGCTAAAATTGATGAATAAAATAAAAAATTTATTTCATAAATTTTAAACAGTCGAGAAATTGATGTACAAGTCCCCTTTCTTTTATGGGCTTTGCTATGCACTCCTAAGAACCAATACAAATAATTACATATGCTGATGTGACATAATTAAGACTACACATCACGATGGGTATATATGTAATTTTGATATTTTCTACGTATCACAAAAAAATTGTATAAATTATGAGATATATGTGTAATAACAATTGATTGTATGTAATTTATCATTTATATTAATGACTAATAATCGTGCATCGCACGGGTTCAAAAGTAGTATTTAATTAGTTTTTTGTAACTCAATCAAGAACAGATGGATTAGCTCTTGGTTTAGCTGTAACCAACATTCTAGTGAGTTTGGTCTGGCTGCAATCACACTGAAAAGTACTTTTTTGGTATTGAAAAAATGTCAAATAACGACTAAACAGTTATTATTGTTTATTCATTGATAGCACGAATTTTCGTTACAGAAGCTCTTAATGACTAAATTAACAAATGTTTAGTCACTGAATTTTTATTACTAAATATTATTTTTCTATAGCGAGTGTTTTAAAGTTTTTAGATTTGTACTATGTTTTTGTTACGCTAGGGATGGAGATAAAACTGTCTATTTTTATGTGTCAACACTACATTAACAAGTGGGGGAAAAAGAAAGAAAGGCAAAAGTTAAAAAAAAAAAAAAAAAAACAAAGAAAAAAAAGGCAAAGGAGAAAATAAAGTAGAAGGCAAAAATCAGTGTGGTGGTCCAAGAAAAAGGTTGGTGACATAAATTTATCATTCTACATCGTATACATCATTTGGTGTAATGGCGGCCGTTCTCCACTAAGACTGGCCCACCTTCGTTCCTTACGTGGCAGAACGAGGCTCGTTGAATATCGTGAATTTGCATGCCCGCTTTGGTGGCTACTTTCTTGAAAGCCATTAACGATTAGGAACGTTTCTTTGAAAGCTATATAGGTGCACGATGGATATGTTACATATCCATGCCGTAACAAATATGCATACATGCATGCTTGTATATGGATGTACGTGGACAAATTGCATCCGTCCATTTAAGATCTAGTGGCTATTATTATTATTTTTTTTATAGCAAAAAAAGGAGTTTTTTGATAGCCTATGAACTTTGATACCATGCAGTTATCGAGCTTCTATGCTATAATTTTTCTTCACACAAGGACTTCTGGTGAGATTTGCTTTATGTTATATGATTTAGTGATCATGTTTGAATTAGATTATGGGGTAAGTAAAGCTGGTTTAGTTAAAGTTTTAGGTATTTCAGCATTCTATTAACAAAATATCATTTAAGTAAGCATGTGGATTGCGATGATGCGAAAGAATAGATTGAACTTTAAAGAAAAAATACCAGATCAGCCCATACTTTTAAAATCTATCACAATCAGCCTCTTCCTTTTAAATCTTTTACAAATCAACAACTCTCATAATTATGCATAAGCATTTTGACTACTATATAAGTATTTTTTGAAAAAAAAATAACAAAAAAGTTATAAAATTTGATAAGATTTATAACTTTTATACTGAAAGTTTTTTTTTCCAAAAATACTTCTAAATAGATGCTATAAGGTTTTAAAATCTTAGCGGATTATTCACTAACCCCTTAAGGCTTAGAAACCTTATGAGACCTATTTAAAAATATGTTTTTTAGAAAAGCTTCCAACATAAAAATTATAAATTTTAATGAGATAGACAACATTTATATTCAAAATGTTTCTAAGATATATTTCTAAATAAATATTTTGGGTATAAAAGGTTAATAGGTTAAAAGTAGAAGGGTTGATCCAAAAAATGTGAACAATGGAGGGGCTGATATGCAAGTCCCCCCACTTTAAATGAGAATTTTTCTCCAAATCTTGCGTGCTGGGTCACTAAGGATGCTAATGATCATTCCATTTTTATCATAATTTATTTTTTAAAATAAAGAACACAAGCATAGTTACTGATGCTATTTCCACAAATGTGTAACCTATCAATGTAGTTATTGGTCTACACCATTTCAAGATGTGAGGAACGTGGCTTTAGATTAGAACGTATACCGCTTGCGGTGTCCTAACCAGTTATTGGTCTACCTATAGGGGCAGTAGAAAATCATGATATAGTTTGACACATATCTGAGTGCGATACATATTCTAATACAACATTTAGTTTAGATTATCAGGACCTTTATGAGTCCTCGATGAATTGGTTTTCTGTTTTTAAGATTTTGATTAACCAAGCTATGGAATCTCTAAAGTAAGATCTTGTCACTTTCGTTATTTAAAATTTTATCATGGGATGACCAGTTTAATGTTGATTTTCATATACTGATGCAGAATTTCTTCAGGATGAGTTTGTAAAACAAAAGAAACAGCTCTGTTGTTGGAAGAAGAAATAATAGTTGCATGTTCATATCCTTACAACCTAAGTCAAGCTTGAACCAGGTGGTTCGTCCAAAAAGGTCAAGCTTGGAGATATTAGTTAGTTAAGGCCAAACTTACATACCTCTTGATTTTTCTACCCTGGTTTAGGAATAAGCTAGCACCAAAGCACCTGCTTAGCATAATGTATGGTGGATTGCACTATGAGGTGCTCAGTTTTTCTTTTACGAAAATTGTAATTGCCCTCCTTTGAAAAATAAAAATAAAAAATGCCGGCCATGCAGGCTGGCTCGGCTCGTCCGAAGTTGATAGGCTAATTTCAGACAACTGACCTGTACGATTAAGCCGTGCGGGCCATCCGTCGCCCGTACCTATGCCACAGGGTGAGCTGCAGCACGAACACAAACTTTTTTTTGTATCTCTACGCCTGTCTCTTCTATTGTTGCTTTAATTAGCTCTCGTTGTGTTGTTTTTGTTAAATTTTATTATCTAAGTTTAATTTAGTTTGGTTGAATCTTATTATTATTGCTGAAGCCGAACTTATTGTGTTTTATTCGAATATGACGACATTGCTTCAGTTGGGAATTGAAACAATACCATGAGCAAACAGGAAACTGGCACATACCAGTAGCATTGCAAATGCAAACACCAAGCTCGCAGTTTTCAATGTTACTACAACAAACTCTTAAAATTCAAGCGTTGCCTTCCTTGGATCATTCCTTATCATTATGTAGTTTGTTACAGTCTGGTGTACTGCTGATAATTTGATCAGAATACAGAAAAGATACGAAATGCAGGGAAGTGCTAGCAATAATGAAGTTTGCCTTATGCAGATCATCTGTTCAATAATTTAGTGTCTTGTCCATGTTAATTATAAGATACTCTCAAGACCAGTCATATATATCATGTGATTCTTTTTCCATAGTAGCGAATAAATAGAAAATCTGTGATTGTGTGTCGTGCGTTCATGCAGTTATAGGAGCATTGTCTGCTATCATGCTTCAATCAAGATTAGTAAAGTTGGACTGAAAAATATAAGACGGTACTGTTGTTGGATCCATTATTGGGCCTGCTTAATATATTGTTGAAATGCCTAAAAATGGCACATCACCGCAAAAGTCTATGCCGTCATCTTCATAAGGATTTGCATCATTCGGAAAGAGCCGATTGTACTAGGATTCACTATTGGTGGCTGCCAACGGATTAAGGGTTTTTTACGAGGTCGTCAGTCATCGTAAAGGCCCCGTTGGTCATTCACAATATCAACCTAGTTGGTTATCTATTTTACTAATGAATAAGATGGTCGCCGGTTAAAGTTATGGCTTTACATGGCCACCAATAAGGACACACGTTTATATGCCGCTTGAGACCAAGGTCATCAGTTAAATTGACGTTTTGGTTTTATTATAAAATTAACCAGAAAATAATTTAAAAATATAGTTAATCATTAAAATAATATTATTAATAAATTCATAATTCCATGTACTTTTACTGTGTATTTCACCAAAAAATTAGTTACCATTGTAGTAGTACATGTGTCATATTAGTTGCCATTGTAGTAGTACATGTGTCATATTTTGGTTATTTTTAGGTCAGTGAGACACTAATTTATAGTATAGAAAATTCATATTATATTTTATTAGGTATTTCAGTACGCGAAAGTTGTCCAAAATTTTATCCTAAAATATATATTTTGTTTCAATTAGTTTAGGTTTATAGGATCATGATTCATTTCAAACCTAAACTTTAAAACCTTTATTTTTCTATTAAATTACAATCACAATTCCCCCACCACGATTAAGCATGGCGTTACAAAGATAAGATGCATATTTTACAAGACAATCCCTATATTAACTACATTCACAAAACCAACTTCTGTCCCTGGACAAAAAAACATAACGCGACTGATGCAAATCTAACGGTTGATTTCACATCACTTAATCGTAACAGAACACCCGTACTCTGGCTTTTTCTTTGCAGCGAGAGATAGAGATACGACGACGACAAAGAAGAAGAAAGAGAGCTCCGATGATGGCTCTGGGTTCTCGCATCCTCTCGCGTTCTCGACAGGTGCAGCTTTCTAATGTTGATACATTGCATCGCTGTTAGTCTTTTGATCAGTTGTTTCATCTCCCTAGGATCTTTCTAGGGCTTCTAGGCGTGTATCGATCAATCCTCCGATCACTGGTTCTATCTTGTTACACGGTTACAGAAACTACATTTCAAGAATGAAATGATATTTCGTAGAATAACGCGTTGTAATGAGCACGCGACTTAATTAGCGCATAGGAGATGAAGAATAACGAATTCAATCCTTGATATTTGAGTGTGGCGTCTAAGAAAGGAAGAAACAGGGGGTTTTACTTTCTTGGTCTAACTTTATTACTGTAACCTTCCTGGTATCGTTTGCTCGTTACACATTCCCACGTTAATACTCTCTTTCATATATTCTAAATTCTATCAATTTAATTTTTAGTGACTGGCACTATGGTTCATATAATTTGCTACTCAGATCTGATACATGAGGGCTTTGGTTGAGGTAGTGCAGTATTATTTCCCATTAACTGTTTTTACCAAATGTCGTGTGTGTGTGTGTGTGTGGAAATAGGCTAGCCTATTTCCTCAAGCTTTGACTATGTTTATCTTATGGATTGAATTGAACTTATGACAGAATTTAAGTCGCAATCATCTCAGTTATTACAGTCTGATAATCTTGGGCTGTTAATGTTTCGAAATGCCTCCACATTTATGCAGTAGATTATGGTATTTTGGGCATCAAATTCATCTTGCATCTGTTTGTTAACATGGTTTCAGTTTGAATTCGATTAATTTTCTTCAATTTGTAGTTGTATTCCACTCAAGTCATCCTGCAACATGAACGCATTGGTTCTGTCCGGACCTATGCAAAAGAAGCTGCACCACCTGGTCTACCGCCTCTCAAGGGAGATCGTAAGTCAAACCTGCCATTGCTTTATTGGTTATATTTTTGAGTGGGGGAATGCAAAGATGTGAAAGTTTGTCATATACACATCTATGCCAGTTTTACTAAATGGTGAAGTACTGTAGCTAACAGATTTACAACTTTTTTTGTTTCAATTTTATGATGGTTGGGTATAGAGAAATCTGTTGTTACATATAAATTTTTGTTATTGGGATCCTACATTCTACTAACAAAATAATGACACACTTGTCCTTGGAATTTTTTTTAAGAGTACGGAGTTTGTATTGTCTCTGCTAGGCATCATCTCTGTCCAATGACTCTAACTTTGGTGAATCTGGCTATGAAGCATGGTCATCGACAATGATACACTGACATCTCAAGTCTCAAAATATTAGGATAGGCCATGGCAAGAACGTGATGCATATTACTACTACTCGATTAACGTGAATAAATGTATGTTGTCTCATGTGATATGATCTAGAATTGATTAGCTTTGTTAAGCGCATTGTATATAAGATTAATTTCTATATTGTTGTAGGAATGGGATTCAAGGATCCAAATCCGACCCCACCTAGCAGTAAAACACTTTGTGATTCCATTGATAGCAATTGGGTGCAAAACTTGAATATCTAATGATGCCTTCAAATATAAAAAGGATATACTTTTTTTTTGGTAAGTTATTTTATTTGCTCAAAACTAGTAGTTACCAGTCATTTGGCCTTAAGATGAACCCAACCCTATCTATTTAAAATGATGAGAAAATCTAGGTCAATTCTAAGATATCAATGCTGTGTACAAACTAGATATATGGAAAACTCATCCTAACAGTTCATCTAATCCTAAGAAAACCAACGAGATATAGGACATTAAAAAAAATAAAAAAAACTGATTAACAAAATAACTATTCAACTAGGAATAATCCATCCAAATTTCTTCTCCGAAGACGTCATTCCCTCCAGCAAGCAGCAAATCATATGCGAGTTATTCCCCTAAGCTTCAAGGCAGGAAATAGAGGATCCAATAAACTTGATTTGTCTTCTCGGCTTTCCTGGGTGTATTTGGGGTACCTACATCACATACATCACAGGAACCACACAGTGCCTCCTCTTAGCCTATCTCATGCATGCCCACTCATCTCTCCCTCTCTCTCTTATGATGTTACTGTTTCGGTTTAAGGTTGTGGGGCACATGGCTGGCTAACGCACATGCGTGAAATTAATTTTATTTTAAAATTTTTAGAATATATAAATGAAATAATTAAGTAGCTGTTGATAGGATCGGCATGTATGGAGATCCAAGTGGTGGTAGGATTTTGCAGGAGCTCTCAACTTCTTTTTTTGGTGCATCATTTCTTGTAAATGAATGCACTCCTTGTTGTATTGCTAGGATTTTGAGTAACACTAAATACGCCTATCTTCTATCCCATGTAGTTTGTCATGGCTATGTACTCGAATGGATAAGTTATATATAGGAAATGTAAATTCACGTGTATCTCAAGGAAACTTCTTGTAGCACATGGACAATGTAGTTTCACAGGTAGTGCAAATTATTAGGGGGTAGACATCTTGATTATGAGCAATTTTCAAACATAAACCAAATATGATGTGTGGATATGATTTTGTTCTCTCAAGTGTAATTTGATAGTTGCGATTAGCTCTGAATTTTATAATTAAATTTATTTAATATTTGCTACTTTATGATTTATGATGACTGTATTTATAACCTTCTTAATAGTTCATCTTATTTGTTTAGTGCTTGTGTGTATCTCAAAGACAAACACTTCACTGTGGCAGAGATGTTGAAAGACATTTTTTATGACGTAAAGAACAAGTTTGATACGGCCCTTGGAATCATCCGAAAAGAGAAGATCACAATTGATCCAGATGATCCAGCTGCTGTATCTCACTATGCCAAGGTCATGAAGACAATTAGAGAGAAGTATGATTTTCTTATTTCCTCTAGTAATGATATTGAGAAGGTGGATAGTTTTCATTTAGCTAACCACTTATACTATATCATATTGCTAAGCATCTGATTGTGTGGTTCTTAGTTGAAGGTAATTGCAAATAATGCTGTTCATATTACTCTATTGGTCTCTGAAAGTTTTGTGAAAGTAAAAAATCATTCTAATATCCATTAGTGTAGATTACATCATGGATAATAATGGAACTACAAACTATACTTTAATATTCTTCCGTCAAAATTCATCATATTGCATTGTATTGTATGGTCATAGGTACTTTTTATGATATTTAGATATAGTTCTAAACAAGATTTTCTGTGCCGAGCGAGCCGAGTTTTGGTAAACTCAGATTCCGGCTCGTGCCGATGGCCATGCCGATATATATTTGGTATTATTTTTAAAAAATAAAAATATAATTAAAAAATTCAAATATAAGATTTTTTGACACGTGCCATGCCGATTCGTGTCGTGCCGACAACTGCCGGAACAGGCATGTGCCGCCCGGCATGGGCTATGCCGACCGGCACCGAAAACCATGGCTCTAAAGCTTTTATTTTTTTATTTATTGTAGGGCTAACTTATTCTCGGAGTCTCAAAGGATAAAACATACTATTCAACAAAGAACACAGGATATTCCTGATGCTCGGACATACTTGTTGACACTTCAAGAGATACGGATCAAGTAGGTTTATGTTGTTTGTGCTCTTATTGTTATCTTCTTCACATACGTTATACGCACTATAGTTTTGAATTTTTGCATACCAGTTTGATCTCTTTCATTTTACACACATGGTGTTTTATTGCATCTTAAGAGTCCTTTACTTCCTTTATTCACTTTTGATTTCCCTGTGCTTCTAACCTGCAAAATAATTTGCTAGGGTTATTTGTGTTGGACTTTTGAAATAACTGACTCCGTTATTTTAATTCCTTTTAGTGGAGCTGTTTAAAGTTGACCTAAAGGTGACTGCTTGCTAGTATTTAAAGTTTTAAGTTATTATGCTAAAAAAATTGACAAGTTGAAGCATGACAAAGCATCTTATTATATTTTTATGAGAGGCTTAAGTTTGGAATTTACATAAGTTTGCTGCTTTCGACAAGAATGTCTATGACAACAAGACTGATTCTATGTTTTGAAGAAATAAATCAGATAATTTCACGGAATGTTTTAAGTGCCTAGCAGCTTTAAGCAGTTTAGCAGTTATACATGTCTTATATGGGTTATTTTCCTATATCTTTTGAGTTTGCATTGCTGTCATGCAATGTTATGTTTTGCCAATTGCGAATATAGTCATGAGTCTGCTAAGGGAAGTCCTTACCTTTTCTCTTTATTGATCTACTATTGAGTTTTTATACTTAGGAGTGGTCTCACTGATGATCTTGGCGCTGAGGCTATGATGATGGAAGCTTTAGAGAAGGTTGAGAAGGATATCAAGAAGCCGCTGATGAGGTCTGACAAGAAGAACATGGGCCTTCTATTAGTGGAGTTTGACAAAATCAACAAAAAGTAAGTATACATGAGCGTTTTATGGAAGTGCTTAATGAAATTGAAACGCCATATGCACCGTTGTAGATGCTTCTGCTACTGCTTAAGTGTTTCTGGATATTGATTTTACTGATGTGAATGATGCCCTCCTAAAAAAGATGCTACGGTACATAGAAATACAGGTATTCAATCATGTTACTCCAATATCGATGTTCTTATCTAAGACACTTGGATCTGATTTACTGCTTCAAATCTTGATACTTACTCCAGCACCACCGGTTTCTCTCTTAAATTCTGGCTGTTGCCTCTTTTTACTCGCCTCTTACTAAGGGAAATGATGATTCAAACAGACTAGGGATTCGAAAGGATGATCTTCCCAAGTATGAGGAAGAGCTGGAGCTTAAGATAGCTAAAGATCAGCTTCAGGAGCTTAAGAAGGACGCAATTGAGGCAATGGAAACTCAGCTGAAAAGGTTCCTCGACTTCTTTATTTTTTTCACATTGCATTTCTTATTATCAGTTCATGGTTTCTCCAGAAAGAGGCTTCCTGTTTGCTTTATTGGAGTAGTATAGAATTCAGAATGTTTATGTAGTAAGTGTTTAATTCTAAATAACATTTTGTTGTACTATCAGTGTTGAATTGTAATGCATTTGAGTGGACTAATAGTTGTTCATAAGACAACAACTTCATACTGGACTAAAACCTAATGGAGGGTAAATATGGGCACGGTAATTGCTCTGCTGAAGAAAGCAAAGTATATCGGAAGTATTTAATGACTGCTATATTATTGCATTTATGCTGTTAATGTATGTTACATACATTCTGACTTGAACACTTTCTCTTGTCATCTTCAGGGAGGAGTTTAAGGATGAACAGATGTCCGACGTGAAGTCCTTGGACATCCGAAATTTTATCTAACTTTTGATGGAGCTTGCTGCTCTGAGTTGTCTTCACACTTCATTTATGCGAGAAAGAATAACTTTGCTATTAGTGCAAGAAGCAACCTAAAGTACTGATGTCGACAAGCTTGTTTCAACCTGTAATAATGAGTCATCATGCATGGGATACTATTTGCCGTCATAATATTGGAAGATTGGAAGAACGATTTCCTGTCTTGGAGAGGTTAGTTACCGCCATCTGAATGTATTTTGTATTTGAATGGTTCTATTACTATGCATCGACTTGTTTGGGTTACCTTAATAAGCAGAATAAAGGCCTATATGCGTTGTTATTCTAATAGATGATTAAATGCTAATCCCCTACATGATTAGTTTAGTAAAATCATTTTCCGTGGCCAATATTGAGAGTTAGACTGCCCGCCACGAGTGGGTCGACTGGTGGTTGGCTCTTTACAACGCGTTAGCTTGTTGGTCAGATACATAGCACATGCAATGTGCTTGAGCATAGCTCGTACCGAGAAGGTGGCAGGAAGAAGCTATATATACGCTGTAGCGCATAGCAACGTATAGATGGTGCTAGGCTTGCGTAGTCTAGCGCCGTAGGCAGATCCTGTGCCCTTGTTGGTAGGGTGGAATAGTTTAAATATTTTAATATTTTAACGAAAATTGTTAGTGTCCTTTCTCTTATCCTTCCTATTAGTTCTTCGTTCAACTCGTAGTATTGTTTTAGTTAATCTTAATTTGAGCTTTATATTGTTTAAGTTGAAGGTGATTTTAGTTCAAATTTAGTGTTGCGGGAGTTGAGAGTGTCGTTTTAGTTAAACTTGATGTTGTTTTGATTGATTGGAGCAATATTGGGAGCAAAAATAGAACATTTACTTGAACTGTTCTTTTAAGGGTTAATATAATCTTGGGAATTTGGACAAATTGCACCTCCCTTAATAGATATTTAGCACTCCCTTTATTTAGTTTTTCCCAAAATGGAAAAAGCATTATTTTACGACGTGAAATAATAAAAATATCCGCATCTCGATTTTTCAGTTATAATTTTTTATATAGAGCTCCAACTACGATGAAATTAAGTATATGAAAGATCATCGAGTCTACTTTCATATATAACTAGTTTCATCTTATTTGAAGCTCTTTAAAAAAAAATTTATACAAAAAATACCGTGACCGTGTCAAGCTGTTAGAATATTTGATAGTATTTTGGTATTTTTAGCATAACTTCTTGTAGAGAATTCTAAATGAGATGAAATCAGTCTTATATGAAAGAAAACTCAGAGCGTTTTCTAACAAGTATATGGCGAATACCTATGAACACCGGCGAACACTTGACATTTTGACGGCATCTAAGTAGTTTTAGCATAACTTTTCGTAGAGAAATCCGAATGAAATAAAATAAATACATATGAAAAGTCTTCGAGTTTACTTTCATGTAAAACTGGTTCCATTTAAATCAGAGTACGCTATAAAAAATTATGTGAAAATTATCGAGATGATGTCAAGTTGCTATAATGTTTGACAGCGTTCTTCGTATTTTTGGTATAACTTTCGTAGAGCTCCAAATAAGATGGAATCAGTCTCATATTAAAGGTGACTCAAAGAGCTTTTCAACAAGTGTATGGCGAACACCTATAAACGCCTGCAAGTACTTACGAACACCTGCGAGCGCTGTATATTTTGATGGCATCTTTATAGTTTTGGCATAACTTTTCATAAAAAAATCCAAATGATACGAAACTAAGCCCATATGAAAGAACTTCGAATTTACTTTCATATAGAATTGGTTCTATTTAATTTGGAGCTCGCTACAAAAAGTTATGCTAAAAATATCGAAACGCTGTCAAGCTGCTATAGTATTTGACGACATCTTCATTTTTTTGCATAATTTTTTATATGGAGCTCCAAATGAGATGAAATCAGTTCAATATGAAAGAGGACTCAAGGGTTTCAACAAGTATATGGCGAACACCTATGAATGCCTATGAACACCTATCTGCATAATCACGTGGAGTTTGATTGTAGGTGCAATTAAGAATTCACTATTCTACGGTCAATTTAGTTGTAGTGGTTATGCGTGTTTCTTGATAGGATACTAATATTATCACAAAGGGAAAAGTTTTGATTGTGTGAAGTTGTTTCCTCGGCTTACGTTTATCTCATGGAGCGTAGTGATAAATGTTAAGAGGCGTATAATAGCAGTGCTCATTTTCAATTTAACTTGCGTTACCCTATTTACACTGAAAATTCTAAGCTCATTCCACGCATTCTACAATCTCTATCTACACTAGGGGAGCATATTACTATCTAGCTCAAGCTCGAAACGATTGATATTGCTCGAGCTCGAGCTCGACGAGCCTCAGCGGCCGACCTCAAACTCGGCTCGAGCTCAGTTCGATTGCTTGAGTTTGAGCCGAGCTCAAGCTCGAGTACCTTGAGCACACGAGCTCGAATATCTAGTTCGAAAACAATATGCACAGTGGCAATATTTCTAATTTTAATGAAAATTAAGACTGAATTATAAACAACTATACATTTTATTGGGCTCAACCAACTTATAACGGTGCGGACTAGATTCAAAATGTCCATTATCAACTTTGTTCGTATAGGCTCACGAGCCTTACGAGCTGAGTATTATAGTGCTCAAACTCGACTCATTTAGTTAACCGAGTCTGAATTTGAGCTCGAGCTCGGTTTGAACTCGAGTCGAGCTTAAACGAGTCGAACCCGAGCTGGCTCGTTTTCAACCCCGATTCTACACACCCCAAACTTAATTCCCTTTTCATTTTAGACCTCCAAAATGTAATGATATTTTAGCCCAACAAGCAAAATGACCATTTACTCCCAACACCTTTAAATATAGCCAATCTGACCTGCTATTCTCATTTCTCCCATCGGCGCATCTTCTTTTATGTACTGAGTTATCGTGCAGATAACTCGTGCAGATTTAAGCCTAATCTACTACGACCAGCCTCATGCCGGCCGGTGAACTACACCCTTTGGGGAGAGAATTTCCACAGCGAATTCTTGCTTAATTTACTTTCCAATAGATCCGTGGTCGATAATTTTAACTGTTGGAGTAGCTCCATCCCCGTTAATGAATTCTCCTCCTGCCCCATCCGCCTGTCCAACAATGTACATCAAATTTTGTTCCAATTTTTCAATAGTTTTAAAACTAATTGCTTTTTATAATTATTATAAAAAAATACTTTAGAAAATTGTGCCAAAAATTATATAAAATATTATTTTTTCTGAATAGTTTTGATATAAGTTGTTCTTTCTTAAATATTGAAAGTTGAAATTGATACATTTAATTGTTTGTCTACAAGTTTTTTTCAAAAAATTTCCAAAAAAAAAAAAAAAGAATATCTTTAAACAAGATGGGTTGGCTTTTGGTCCTATAGCCTACATGATTAAAGTTATTTAATTGTGATAGCGCATGATTTTCAGATTTAGCATGTAACTTTAGATTTAGGATTTATCCTAAATTTGGAATTTGGGATCTTCCTTATTTAGTTTTAAATTTTATACTTAAATTGGCTTTAAACTAGATTTAGGATTTATGCGCTATCATATTGGCTTTTCTTTTCCTTATCATTACTTAACTCTTTAACATTTCATTATTTCCTAGACTACAGCCTTTTCCATAAGGTCCTTTTCCAACTTTGTTTCAACTTTTAACATAACCGTTAAAGAAACAGTTGCTTCGGATTCAGTCTGTTCCTAAAGGTCACTACACCTATCTCTCGTTTCTGTCGTCAGAGAATAAGCACCTCTCAGACAGACAATAGTTAACTGGCTGCCCTTTTGCGCTGTTCGGATATGAACCACCTTGCATAGCGCAGCAAAATTCAACTCCAATTGGTGGTGGAAACTCTCAGATAGAAGAAAGTCCGCATCATTACCCGCGTCAACGAGTACTGCTGTTGCAACGTTCCAACTTTGGGAATCAAAGTTGTCGGCCCATGGTTATTTGCAATATTCTGAGTTGAGTTCGGGCGGGGAATTTCAACGTTCCAAGTACGGAACGAAACCACCCTGCAGGAATAACAGTACCTGACAAATAACTCCGTCAAAATCATAAAAATACCATTTGGTGGAAATAATTTATCAAAATGACTATCCATGAACGATATTGATCACACCCTTACAGGTGGGGATAATCATTCGAAAACCAAAAAACAACATAACAGAAAATACACAATGCAGAATAGAAACTAGAAATAAAGACTGATACGCAATAATTACCTGGACGAACGGACTCTGGCGACGGAGATGCAACGGACGGAAGTACGACGGAACGTTGTGCCTAAACTGCGAATCGAGCACAATGAGAAAACATTGCAAGAAGCACGAGAATCCCAACGTCAAACTGTTTTAACAAACAAATCACAAATTTGATCTCAAAGTTATATTGATCTTGATTTAATTAATTTAATTTTGTGTTAATTAATTTTGTTAATACTCCGAAAAAGAGATTATGTACAGTTCCAAAATCGCCCGTTTGTCACCATCTTCCATACAACAACCAACTAAAAGTGAGATGATCAGAAATAATGCATTCATTGTCTCACTTCATCGCCCGATCCTCGTGCTTGGGGATTTTGTATCTCTCGGTGATCTGAAAGTCTAAGAAACCTGCGACGAGATTCGTAGGTCATCGGCGTTGGACATGATCGATAGCCGGCTGGGCCGCGGCTGGAAGGCGGCGCGGCGACGCTGATGGTGCGACGACGGTCGGATCAGGGTGGCAAGAGCGCGCTTGACCCACTCGCCCTCGATTCCGATACGAACCAGCGAGTTCGTCATCGCGGATCGGCGCGCGTAGAGCCGGTTCGACGGCGACGACGACACGTTGCCAGAATGTTGATGTGCGTTCTTGTGGAAACTACAGCGGAATGAACCGGGATGAGTTGTCGGCGAGCACATGCAGGTGCGGCGGTGAGAGGCCGCGGAGGTGGTTGCGGATATCGAATTCTTGACGACGTGACCGTCGACGGTGAGTTGGCGGCAGGGGGAAGATGGCCTGTGGTCAATGGAGAATTGAACGGAAGAGACCGACGGAGCGGTGCCGACGAGGTTTATGCGCGTCGGCGATGCCGATCGCTGGAAGAACGTCGAAGATTGCGATGAAAACGAGGAAGGAGAAGCGAACTGGCCGGACGACGACGACGGAAAGCCAGCGACCGCACCGCCACAGAACTGGCTGGACGACGGTAGATTGCCGGAAAAAGTTGTTGATCGGTAAAACCGGGCCGCTTGATCTTCTAGAAGAAGCCATTGAAGAGAGAAAAAGAACTAAAGAAGTGTCAACGAGAGAAGAAGAAGTTTAAGGGAGATACCTCTGTGGGATAGAGGATAGAGTAGAGGCTTCGGATCTCTAAGTTGGCAAACCAAACGCAAACTCACTAGATGTATTTATAGCCCATGCGGTGATAGCAAAGTGGTAATTAGAGAAATTGTACGGGGTTTTGTTTAAAAGGATTCGCCAGGTGGTGCGCTGGTTAACTGAACCGTGGTTAGTTAGTTTTCCTTCTGTTTGTTCAGATTCTGGTGCGGAAGGAACATCTAACGGTCTTCCGGTGGTCCTTGGTCCCTGCAGTGCGCGGTACGCGCCGATCGCAACTGCTCTTGCATCCGCAACCGCAAATAGCTCTGTTTGTTATCACTTTTAGCATTTGACGTTCAAGTACGAGGCGGTGGCATCACCCGCAATAGATTATAAATATAGATATTATTAAAAATTTAATTCTTATATATTTTATATAAATTACAAATTATTTTTGTAAAATATTATATTTTATATTTTATATGTTATTAGAGAAAAAATACTATGTATTATGTATATAAATTATTTAAGAAGTGTCATAAAATGATATATATATATATATATATATATATATTATATATATATTATATATATATATATATAACATTTTTTAAAAAAAACTAATATTAAATAATATATAATATAATTATTTTTATACTAATATTTTTGTCTGTACTTAAATCATTGTTGTAATTGCTATTTTGTTTAACTATTTATTTTTATATTAATTTTTTTTAAATTTTTAAATAAATTATATAATTTATAAATATATTAATTAATATAATATTACGTGACTCTTTTAGAATAAAAACAAATATCCTATGGTAAACCGACTTTAATCACTCAAATATATATATATATATATATTGCTTTTTTTTTTAAGATTATCGTGGAAAAATTCTGTCTGTAATCGGCATATTTTTATGCGACGGTCGTAATATATAAATTCACAGATGGCACCGATATATAATTTAGTAACTGAAAAATTTTAATATTTTTTAATCTGAATAGATCAAAGCTCGTGTTATTCCTCACATACAGAAACAACTATATTGTAGGCTTTCGTTGGCTGGTCTGCAACCTGCCGAACAAGAGATACGGCACGGAGCTGGACAGGCCTACAGGCTTGGTTAGCATAAAAATGCGTGACGGCCTTGCTCGTTGCTTCAGCAGGTAGAAAATTACGGTTCTGTTCGGATTGCATTGTTCAGCACTATTTCTGAACACATCGAGTTTGGTACGTACTGTTCACATATGCTCCGAATTATTTTAACATATATAGAGTTACAGAAGGGATGTAACGACTGGTGGGTGTTTCATGGGGTGTATGTAATAAGTCTTATATCTTTGCACAAATACTACTTTAGCAGGATAAAAAATTCTGCAAATAAAATAAATTCTTGGATAACATAAATTCTTACCCAACAAATATCTCATCTTAGATCATTGATTTAGTCAGAGTTAGCAGACGCTGAATCTCTTATAATATATATATACATACATAGTAATTATAATGTCCTTAACGTTGGCCATAGGTAGGGTTTACACATGAAAAATCGAATGTCATGGTAATTGAATAATACCTAGATAATGGAAAGTGGTTGGGGGACTTAAATTAGCTCATGCCTCTAAGTCTGCTTTATAATCGGTTATTTATTTTATGTTCTAAAAATATATTTAGAGATTGTTTTTGAACTTTTGAATTCAAAAATTATAGATGACGCCAAAAGCTTTATATATATATATATATATATATATTTATATATTTATTATATATTTTAATTAATATTTTTAAATAGGTAATTTGAGACTTTAAAATCTTAATGGATAGAGGATTAGTTTTTAGACCTCTAAAATTTGAAATCTTAAAACACCTATTTAGAAATATTTTTTTAAAAAAAAAAATTTAAAAAAAAAATTATATATGACATCAACTTTTTTTAATAAAATTTAAATATTTTTCAAAAAAAAAAAAAAAAACTTGTATAATAATTAAAATGTCTCTCATACAATTTTTAAACTAATCTGTAAATAATTTAATATTTAGAATGTTATATACAATTTTCCAAATATTGTTTCTTTGAGGTAAAGATGCGAGATCTTTTATGCAATAAATATAAAATTATTTTACTAACAAAATCTTCTTTAACTATAATTATTAGACCATAATCATAATATAAAATTCTGAACATATATCGTCTTTCTATATATTGTTGAGTATATGTACAAATTTATCATAACTTTCAAATTTTTGGTTTATGAAGACTCAGAAGTAATACTTCTTGTATTGGATCGTACAAAACTCGAACCGATAAGCTATGGTTTTATCAACCAACCACCAATTAGCTAAGCAATCCAGCATGGACTAGATAATATCAAATCTCATCAGACAAATAACACTCCCTAGATAACATAAACATTATTAAGAAATCTCTCTTAAATATAATATTGTTGCCGTATTGGTGTTGTTTTTATATCTTATTTAATATTTTCACTCTTTAATTGTTAAGCATTAGCTGTCCCTCGCTTAAATGATAAGATTGATTTACAGTACACCTGGTCTGGTATTATATGTACTTATCTCTAAATTATACCAATCGGCCAAATGCATTTGTCTTTTGATGTCTAATGATTAATAAGTTTTTTTTTATTTTGGTGAAAAATTATTAAAATAGAAAAGATCTATGCAACATCTCTATTATAATATATATAATATCTACATAGCAAAAATAAACTATAATAAGATATGCGGCAACTTCGTTATCTGTCATATGACACTAATTTGTTTGGATATAGAATAAAAGGTGGAATATGAAGTTTATTCTAATAAAAAAGTTACCGAACATTCGATTCGACTGTTTTTACCAAACTAATTCTAAAAAATATTTGCTTCATTCTATTCGTGAATATTGATTGTTCTTCAAGTAAATTTTAACTACAAAATACTTAATTTTGTTCTTCAAGTTATTTTCATAAAATATCATAATATATGTCAAAAATAATTATAAAAATAATAATATAAAATTAATTTATTTGTTTATAGTTTCTTATCGATTTATTTGACATGGTATTTAATTTTTTTTTGAAAATAATTTACACTATATAAATATAATTTATTTTTCTGAACAATTTTGTAGTTGAAATTTTTTTTTTTAAAAAATATCTTTAAATACAAGTTTTAATGAATGTTGTGTAAATTTCGAAACTTACGTCCGAGCATTATAAAATTTTTCCCTAATGGGCCATGGCTACTCAATGGTTGAAATCTTTCGCGGTACAAAGAGAAAGTGAAAATCATGTACAAATGTTGATGAAATCATGTATTCTTTTGGAAGGCACACAGAAAATTGTTTTTTTTTTTTTTTCCGTGAAAAAGAAAGGACGGGAATCAAATCCGGCGCGTTCGCGTTCTCCTTCTTGTGGAATGCTCATACTGTCTACCCTAGCTGTTGGATCTCCCACTACTAAGTTAACCAATTATTGGTATTATTGTAACTAGTTTTCAATGCAAACTGTTATATTTGAGTACATATAAACTATAAGCCAAAAAAAAAAAAAAAAAAAAAAAAACCCATAATTTTTAAAACTCATACAAAGGCGCATACTTTTCAGCTTTTTAAAAAAATACATGGCTGTTTCTGATGTATTCCAGACGTTTAATTTAATGTTGCAGACAACTATTATAGTATTGCAAGCTTGTATTATTTAATTGAAGCTTTCGGACGGAAAAATAAAATATTTTAGACGAGCTAATGAAATATTAGAGCGAGCTAAACAAGTACTATAAGGGGAGAAAAAAAGATGCTCTGAAAAGCTAATTTAATATTTTTATTCAATGGATTGATTTGTTCATATTTTGCCGGATTTTATTTGACAAAACCACAAAGAAAATAAAAAAGTTTGTCGCATTAGTTTACATGGTTCCAAATCTCACCCTATCCTGAGTATGAGATGCACTCATCGAGTGTAATATATGAAGGATACATTAAAAAGGTTGCTCCACAAGAGTCCACTACTTGGAAACTTTTTCAATGCCTTCCAGAATTTGATATCCAAAAGTCTTGGACACGTCCATAGTTATCATAACTCCTATTACTATTAATGGCATCTAGAACAAGTTCGATCCACCGCTATTGCTATCAACATTGATATAGTAATATAAGGAAAATAAAAAAATATTAAAAATAGAAATTCCAATTTGAATATATGTGTAGTATTCAAATTTCTTAAGGAATTATCCGTATTGCTTGCCATTAATTTTAGTTCTAAGATTTCTGTAAATTTTTAGATTATGCAACATTTGATTCCGTTAGTAGAAGGCTGCCACACGTGATATAAGGGTGGCCGTGGAGTAGTAGGAAATGTCATTTTATATTTTTTTAAACTGATAAATTTATAAAATAGATCTATTAGAATCGTTTATGATATTTAAATTGTCTTAAAGAATTCCAAGTTAGCCGGCAATCTTCTCCTTGTTTTATTGTGATAATCAAGCAAGTCCGGTCCCAATTATCATTATTATTGAACAAACTTTGCCTCCGAAATTTGGCGATGCAAATATTGATGAACTGTCCTTCATAATTCAGTGGATTAAGTGTTGAACTGGAGTACAATTATCAACATTTAGTTTGTCAAAATTGTTAGCCAACAACAATTAGTTGGCCAGCAATGGCTCCACCAAGCACTAGCAACCTTCAATTTTTTTTTAGGAATAACGTCGTATCGACCCCTCTTTGTTTACCGACCTCCCAAATAAATTTTTATTATTTTTCTAATAATTATTAAATTAAATCAAAATACACGCGCACGCGCACACACACACGTGTGTATATATATATATATATATATATTATATATATATATATATATATATATATATATATATATATATATATATATATATATATATATATATATTATAGTATTCCACAATTGTTGTATTGATATTTTTTTAAAAAAATTCAAATGAAAATGTGCTTTATGACTCGGACGTTTTGTTGGTTAGAAAAGTTTTAAGCCTCAAAATACATAGATTTAAAAATATTATTTTAAAGAAATTTTGACTGTCTATTTTTTCGTATTAAAATTTTTTAATTTTTTTAAGATATGTATATTGGAGTGATTTTGTGAGTCTTTTATAAAAACTTCAAAAGCTTATTGATCAAATTTTACAATCTAGATGGTTTTTCAACAGATTCCTTTTTTATTTTCCTAAATAAGAAAAACTTTAGCATATCTTAATCCAATCCCCATAGAATTTTAAAAAAGCAATATCAACATAATTCCTACAGCTGAAAGGAAGCTTAGCATATGATGGTTTATTCAACAAAATTTCTGAAGTCCTCACGAGGAGTCGACTCCATTCTAAGTTCAGTGGTTTGAAGTAATTTCTTCACATCTAAAACCTTCTTATTCTTCTTCGTTAAAGCTTCAGTATCAATAGCAGATTTCGCACTTAATATACTGGCAGCTCAGTAAGCATTAAATCTCTTAGGTCAAGTCTCTGAGTTTGGGGTGACGGAATATCGCAGCAGATGGATGAGAGCTTAGGAATCCTCTTCCTCTCTATCGGGTTTTGAATTTTCACTCCATTAGTTTGAGATTCATATTGAGATCCAAATTCTCACTTCGTGTTGATATTAAGTTCAAGATAATATCCTTTCGAATAGAGTTATATTCGGAATAAGGAAGGTACTTGTTTCTAAAAAAAATTCGCTGACTTCAAATTTATGGTAAACAAAATTAGGTACTCATCAAAATAGAAAAATTAGATACTTAACAAAATAGAAAATCTATCTTTTTTTTTTTTTTTTACCTATTATTAAAAATATGTACATCGATTTACATAAGAAAACCTCATACAAAGCCTGATGCAGGCATCGCTCATAAAGATTCAATAGAAAAGAACAATATAATCTCAAACCACTTCAACGCCAGGGGCGAGACCGACGGCGGCGAATCTGGAGCGTTTAGGCTGAAAATCTCGGCGACGGTAGAGCTCATGGCTCGAAGGCTTGATGATCTGCAAGAGTAGAGCGTGCATGGTTCTAGCTTTCTGCCTCGCCTTCGCAGCCGCCGCCGCCGCCGTCGCTACAGCTCGCGGCCTGGCTGCCACCAATGCACCGCCACGGTGCAGCGCGCAGCGGAAGGATCCGGGATGGGTTGTGCGCGAGCATGCGCATGTCCTCACCGCCGCCGTGGTTGAGTTGTTGCTCGGCTTCTTCAGCTTGTTCAAATCCATGGAGAGGAGAAACTTGCCGCAGTTGAGTCGGAAAGTGATGGAACAGTAAATTGCAAGGGAGTTCCGTGAAGGCAACGAACAAAGTGGTGGAGGACTCGCGCTTATATGTAAGTGGAGAGAGATAACGTAGGTTATATGAGGACAAAATTCTTTCACAAAAAGTAGTTGTGGTATTAACCAAAAAACTATTATGTCAAAAAATTACTGAAATGTTAAAAAAATATAATAAAAACCATAATTTTGGGTTTTTTTTTGTTTTTTTTTTTTTTTTTTTTTTTTTGCCAATTGACAAAATCTGCTTTATCCAGTTCAATCATCATAATCGGCAAAATTTCGACCAAAATCGGTTGAATTTTCAAATCATTTTGTCTGAATAATTGATAAAACTCTTAACTTTCTTGGTTTTTGCCCCCTTGAAAGATCATTGCTAGAGAACATAGTCAGAGTTGGTCAATTCTAATGACCTCTCAATCGAAGAAGCTTAAACATTATGTTGCTTTATCATTTAACCGCTAGGAAGAATTATAAATAACGCTCAATTTTGTTTGGTGATAATAGCTTGAAAATAATTTTAATAATAATTTTTGAAATTTATTAGATTTATAGCATGATAAAGCCATATATATATAATGAATCCTTTTCACTCCAAATGCTCTACCAAATTGATCCTTCAAGTTTCCACTATTCCTAGTCAGTACAAATGTTGTCCACACCTACAATCACAAAGACTTTTTTGGATTGCCCCAACATTCTTTTTGTTGCTGCAATAATTTCATATTTGCTGCTGTATTTCCTGCAACATTGCTATAGGTTAGTGATATTCAAATAGACACTATTCACAGTCCACAAAACACTATTTATCTAACTTTCAATACTATCTTACTATTACCGACGCTATTATTTTTTGGATCATTGAGGAGCTATTGGCTAGCCCAGTTAGCATAGGAACTACCCACCCTTACCCCCGACACTATTTTAATTTTAATACATACGAGCTAACTAGTCAAGTTGAACAAGATCAACGAATCATTTGGTAAGAAGTTATACATATAAAGTGCAAATGAGAATTTGATAGTGTTTTATATAATAAAACTATTTAATTGTTAAAATAAGTTGTTATATATAACAGTTATAATAAATATCGTATAGCTTATATTTTTTAAAAAGTTATAAAATTATCTATTTTTTTCTTTTCTATATTCTCTATATGATTTTCAGATTGCATTCATTTTATTTGTGGAATTGTGTTTTTAATTTTTTTAGGATCAACTTTTTATTCTCTTTAGAAAAAAATGATATATAATATATCAGTATAATTTATTTAATTAAAAATATTTTTTTAATTATAAATTAAGAAAATTATAAATTTTATTAATTATAAAATTTAAAATAATTTATAAGAGCTCAGCTTTTTTTGTATTGGATACAATTTCTTTCTTTCTTGCTTGCTTTTTTTAAGAAATCAATGATGAGCCAAGGTCGGCACACGCATCGTATGTGCGTAGCCTGCTAGTATATATACATACACCCACATACATTTATACCTCCAACCAATCCGTCTTGAATTATGAATTATTGGTAGATGATTACCGATATGCATATGAAGGTTGGAAACTTGGAACATCCAAAATTGACGTGTTTGAGCTTCAGCCAACATCTTACGATGGCCAGCCTCCTCCCATGTTGGCCTAGGCCTGTCTTCTACGGGCAAGCAAAATAGCTCAGGCGTCGGTCCAATAAGGATCTGCTAGGCTGTCCTCGGCCCTAATTTGATGCCATATCATCAATTAAAATCCTCTGCCTGATGTCTCCATCTCTGCCCCAACTTATAAACACATATTTATATATATTTTTGAAAAAACTTTTAAACATAAAAATAAAAATTTTGATAAAATCTACAACTATAATATTGAAAAAAATTTAAAAATTTTTTTACTAAATATTTTGGTGTTTCAAAGTCTAAACGGATTTTTAAATAGTTTTAAAATTTATTAAAAACTTAAGATTTTAAAGTCCTAAAATATCTATTTAAAAATATTTTTTAAAAATTATTTTTAAATAGATGTTTGGAGGCTATAAAATGTTAATGGGTTTAAAAACAATTTTAAAAATTCGTTAAAACGTTAAAACTTTAGAGCTCCAAAATATTTATTTAAAGATATTTTTTTTTGAAAAATTTTCAACATTAAATTTATAAATTTTATCAAAATTTATAACTTTTATATTGATATTTTTTTTTTAAAATATATATAAGTATTTATTTAGAGCATGAAAACATAGATTGAAAATATAAAGTGGGAACATAAGATTTCTGTTCTTTCTTTTTTCCCTCCCCAGCTCGGTCATTGGAGCCGGGATCGATGTAACCGGAGGGTTTCGTGTCCTTCATATGAGGACCACAATCGAGCAGAATGTTTCCTGTTTAATCTATAAAAAGAAAGAATGAGACATTTGAGGAGCTCTTACAAACTTGCCATAACAAATAATAATTTGAGATGCCGAATCACAATCCAAGCCAAGCGCAACATAACACCACCGAATATTCTGCTATCTAATCAAATTTAATGAACAAACCAAATAAATCGTAAGATTTGTTGATGTAAACATTTTACACAAGCATCTGAACTAAAAATTATGCACGACGGATGAGTTTTAGATCTTACTCAAATTTCGGACTGCTCCGACATCCAGCAAATTAGAGAAGTTATTGCACGCACCGCATTTACCACGTCATTCGTACATTCACCGCATGCATCTACAAACTTTTTTTGGAAAATTTTTTAACATAAAAATTATAGATATTGATGAGAGATATAATTTTATGTAGAAAATTTTTTTAAAAAATATTTCTAAATAGATATTTTTAGACTCCAATTTTTTGACATTAAAATTATAAGTCCAAAATATCTATTTAGAAATATTTTAAAAAAAAAATTTCTACATAAAAATTATATATTTTATCAATATTTATAATTTTTATATTGAAAAATATTTAAAAAAAAAATTGTAAATACATACGGTGTACGGATGACGTGATGAACACGGCACGTGTAACAACTTCTCAGCAAATTAAGCCCGCTCCCGTTACGCCGAAAGAGTACATATAACTCACCCGACAACACCGTCAACTGAATCATCTCTTGCTGAACATTAAGCACTTATTCTGCTTTACTTCTGTAATGGCCGCTGTGCTTGGCGGGTTACTTTGCTTCGTTTGTTGTTTTCCAGGAGGGCGCTTCTCCATAGCATTTATAAACTTCCGCAGATGCTTTATGTACTCGGGGTATGTCTCTAAATTACAGTGTCCACCTCCCTTTATCCACAAGGGTTCATAGTTTTCCTTCGATAATTCCCAAAGACGCTTTCCGTGAGACCAATCAACAATGTCATCCGCAGTTCCCTGCAACATATTGGGTTCTGAATATCCACAGATGACAAGTAAAATTCAGAAGCTCAACGATTAACCCCCTAAAGAACCATATTTTCAAGGAGTTGCTACAAACTTTTCACAATAAATAGATTTTGACTTTCGATAATAGTTTCAAAGTATCAAGAAGTAGATAATAAAGGGTGAGCGGGTGTCGCCGTGGTAAGGTAGTCCTCAATAAGCCTCCAACTGCATGTTCGAGTTATTGTTGCCGCAGATCCATATATGTATTTTAGGGAATCGTGCACATACCTATCACTTTCCGCAATAAATAGATTTTGACTTTCGATAATAGTTTCAAAGTGTTAAAAAAATAGATCATAAAGGGTGAGCTGGTGTCGCAGTTATAAGATAAGTCTCAGTAAGGATAGGGATCCTCTGCTACCGCCTCCCTGCCTCCTCTCCCTGCTACCAAATTTCGACCGTCCATCGCACCTAGCACGAATCTTGAAATACAGCTAAAAATTTTCGGCGGCTCATTTGACCTATTTTTATGCATTTTTACGAGAAAATTTGAACTACAAAGTTGTAGGATTTGATGTGATCTACAACTTTGTAGTTGAATATTTTTCAAAAAAATGTCAAATAATATACCGAAATGGTGAGCAAAACTTTGATCAATATTTCGGCATACTATTTGACATTTTTTGAAAAATATTCAACTATAAAATTGTAGATCATATCAAAATATATAACTTTATAGTTCAAATATTTTTCTAAAAATGCTTAAAAATAGGTCAAATAAGTTGCCGGAAATTTATATAGGTATAAGACATTTACAAAAATTACGGCAGTCTATTTGACCTACTTTTAAGCATTTTTACGAAAAAGTTTGAACTACAAAATTGTAGATTTTGATATGATCTATAACTTTGTAGTTGAACATTTTTCCAAAAAATGTCAAATAGTATGCTGAAATAGTGATCAATACTTTAATCACCATTTCGGTATACTATTTGACATTTTTTGGAAAAATGTTCAACTATAAAGTTGTAGATCACATCAAATCCTACAACTTTGTAGTTTAAATTTTCTCGTAAAAATGCATAAAAGTAGGTCAAATGAGCCGCCGAAAATTTTTAGTTGTGTTTTGAGATTCGTGCTAGGTGCGATGGACGGTCGAGATTTGGTAGCAGGGAGAGGAGGCAGGGAGGCGGTAGCAGAGGATCTCTATCCTCTCAATAAGCCTCTAACTGCAGGTTCCTGTCATTGCTGTCACTTTCGACACAGCATACGACGTGTGTGGTCTTACCAACTTGGTATGTATCCGCTCCTTTGTCGATAGCCCCATATAATGAGTGCTATGATCCTAAATGGGTTCATTAAAATAAAAAAGAGAGGAAGTAAAGTGTGTTTTTTCCCACCCTCTCAAATTTTTTAGATCTCTCATTTTATTAGAAACTTTTTTAAGGATCTCAAAATCAGATAAGATTGATTGCATGTAATTTGTTTTGAATCTGCATATGGTTGCTCCATATGTTGAGTTCAGTTTTCAAGAAGGGACTTTTCTATAAAGTAGTATTACCTATTACATGCTATTGTTGTTCTCTTTCAAAATGACTGGCAGCTGATCCACAACTGGAGTAAAGAGAGACCAGCAAATGTACACCATCTAATTGCAAATGCATTTAATCCACTACACTGATAATCAGATATACTTAGTAGTTTGTAAATTGCTAATATAAATTTATCAAATAATCCTTCATCCTTTCACAGTCTATAGAACTGGTGGAGATTCAGGATCAGATCTCCTAAGCTGTGGTCTGCCTGGATTGCATCCACGGCTTTTCTATGGAGCGTATCGCTCAAGATGGGGACTATTCACTGTTTCCTCTGTGATCATGAATGCTGGGACACTATTAATCTCTTGGGCAGGATTATATTCAGATGCAGGATAAAAAGTGGCGATGGGTCTCCTCAAAATTCATGTGCACGAAGCGCGGCAGTTGGGATGTATGCCATTAATCTCCTTTCACTTCCAAGTTACGATGGTTTCAATAGCTTTCATTGATGACTTTCTGCATTATCTTTCTTTGAGAGAATTTTGCAGGTTTTTTTGAATTGGGATTAGGCTCACTACTACGGGAAGCTCGGCATGGGATGAGAGGTTGACTATGTAATTGGAAGGTTAGCTGTTCTATCTTGTATTTTCTACTCTTTCTCCAGTCTCTTAAGTCACAAGCAGCTGGAGAGGACCTCTAATCTAGGCCTTACCTTATTGCCCAAGAAAAAAAAAACTTTGTGTTCTATAGGTAACAAAAAGAGCTGTACGAATTACTTCCTCTATTTTTCATAGGAAGCGATCTAAAAACAAGCAAAATACTCAAAATAATTACTAACTAACCATAAAAAGTTCGTAGCAACATTGTGGTGGACTTATCACATATTAAAGTATTATTTTAAAGCATCAACATTATGGCCAAGAGGAAATAATTTTCAAGATAACCACTTGAAGAAGTCAGCACAAAATATACCAAGCATTAGCTTCGACTAACGCCGATATATAGAAAAGGACTGGATAGAAACATAATTCATTGAAACTTACGTGTATAACAAGAACAGGGCAGTTGACTACTCGTATTTTGTCAATGTTCTGCAAGGAACGAAAAGATAATCTCAATGAAACAGTTAATCATTCAAAACAAGAGAAAATAAGGTAAAGATGCAGGAATTTTGAATCACAAATAATACATGTAAAGAAGTGATATTAGGCATATGAAAGCTTACTTTAAAAATATCGAACCAGAATGTCATCTTCACAGGATACAGGACTCTTATGCCTGAAAGTATTGCACTATGAAGGACAACACCTCTTATCCTTTCTAACCGTGCGGCTAAGTGCAGTGTCGGTCCACTACCAACAGACTGGCCATACAAAATCAGATCTTCCTGTCTAATGTCATAGTCTTTCCTCAGACAGTCATAAACAGCTTCTATGTCGGAGTACGTGTTGAGTTCAGAAGGCTGGTAAAACCAAAAAAAAATCAGGTACCGAACACACCCTAAAAAAGAGAAAAAGAAAGAAAAAGATATATGGCAACATAATTAGAAAGCTGATATTAAATGCATTCCAAAAGGTTGGGTTTAATTCTGATGTCTTAGGCATCTAAGATATTGAAACAAAACTGTATGCTCTTCTACTTGATATATCTAACTTTGTTTGCCTTCGAAAATGAACACAAAGTTGACGGGAATATTCATTTAGGAAGCGGAGTGGTCACCTTGCCTGAAGAAGCTCCATAACCTGAGTAATCATAGCTGCATGAACATATAAAGCAATATTCAGTCCTTAGAACAAATTAGACTAGACATAATTATGATAATTGATATAGTAGTTTTATGCAGTACAGGTGATACACTAAAAACGCCTAAGTTTTTTGATGAAGAAACAAATTCAACATCTTCGATAGCATAGTAATCAGAATAAATTAAACCAAAGTTGTAGGATTCATTTTCGAGTGCCTCATGCATTGTATATCCACGACTAAATATCATAAAAGCTAATGCCGTAGGAATTGACAATAATGCATAAGGCACAAACAGATGAACTTTCTCTGGAAATAACTGCTACTGTTTGCGACGACTTTAGCCATTTTTTCTACATAAATCTATACAATGAAGTATATACAAGAATTTTATGAAGAAATACTCTACCTTACAAATAACACGATGAGATACCAAATAGGTTGAGCATTATCATTCAATCAACATAATGGAGTAAAATAACAATTAGCAGAGTTTTCCACTATTTGAAAAAAAACTATCAAGATATTTGAGTTCCCCAGAGGGCTATTTTGACTGTAAATTTCAGCAGTTCAAATATTTTAAATCCAATAAAAGTGCACAGAAGGAACAATCAAATGAAATGCATTATCAATCAACAACCTTTTCCACATAAGATCCAGGTTTTGAAGTTTAATTAGAAAAGGGGAATGCAATTAGACCCTACAAGATCCAGTACAAAGAAAAAAAAAGCGTCATCAAGTTTAACTCTATCCCATCTTTTGGATCTATAACTTGTATATTATGTGATAAATCTCAATGTATTTTAGCTTCAATAATAAACAAAAAAAAAAGATAATAAAACCAGATCACAGACATTTTATCCGTCATGGGGACATTGCAGAACGACCAGCATCAAATTCAAAACAGAAAAAAAGGGAAGAGAATGAGAGACAAATGGGTCACTCATCCGATAAAGTCACAAAAGAATGGCAAAAAAAGTTAGGAAAATATATTCAAGCAAATGGTCTATAACCACAAAAAAAAAAAAGACCTCTTGAGGGGTCAACCCAGATTCCACCATTTTCCTAATAAAAGTAAGTTAATCTTCAAATTCTTCAAACTCATAACCATAAACCAGCAGATGGTTTACCTGTTTGGGGGTCCCAAAAATATGGGCCGCATGCGGAAGGTGTTTCCCTTGTAAATAACGAGAAAAAGAAAAGAAAATAGCTGTATATAACCAATGATCAACACGCAAACACAAATGATCCAAAAACTCGTATTAATATTGAAGAAATTACATACCACATGATGTTGACACGGAGGTGTTGTCGGAGCTGAAGAAAGAGATGAACCATCTGACCGATATCAGCGGCGTTGCCATGGGAGTAAAGCAGCGTCAACTTAGCGCCGGGGTGCCGCCAGAACGCCGCCGCGACACGGTTGCCGGCACGGGTGCCGAGCACGTGCACCTCCACACCTTCACCTTCTCCAACTCCCGTCAACAGCAGCTTCCCGCTTTCGCTTCTGTACAACTGGTAAGTCGCCGGCTCCGGCGGAAAGAATGCGAGCCTCGCCGCCACCCCCGACGTCACATTCCCCATTCCTCTGTCTCTAACTATCTAGAAAACTTTGCCATGATGTATAGATAAACGTATATCTTGGTTAAATTAATTTGGCGATCATGGATCATGTCTTTCATTCTTTGTTCTCCTCCTCCTTGTTGGGGAAGAAAGAGGAGGATAGAGGAGACGGTGGCACCAGAATTGAAGGGGTAATGTGGTAGACTATTTAAAGATGGATCTAACAGAGGGGTAAATAAGAAGAAATAATAGGATTGTGAAATAGTGGGTTATAGTCAAAATATATAGAGAAAGAGAAAGGATGCTTAAAAGTTATAGTTAAAAGTTATATTTAACATAATAATATAATATTTATTTCAAAAAAAATTCGGTCAGATTTAATGAGGCCCAGTATAGGATTAATATTGTAAGACTAATGACAGTTTTTTAAAATGATCTTAAACTAATCAAAAATTAAGTGAATAATAAATAAATCAATAACCAAAAAAAAGTCGGAAAATAATTAATATATATACTTGGGCTGCGTAATAAAGTTCTGTTGTGGGTCTTTGCAAGTCAGCAAGGGGAGAGAAAGAAGACAAAAGAGGGAATAAAGAGAAAAAGAGAAGAAAGAGTGGTGGGGATCTTAAGGTGGCAACGGACGGGTCAGATTTAGTCAAACTCGAAGGTTTCAGATTTGCAGGGTGAGCAGAGATGGAAGTGGTCAGATTGGTCAGAGGAAGACATTCTTTGTTTGTCGGTGAATCTTTTTGGCTTTGCAGCCAACGGCCGTCAACATCAACGTGACCAACTATACCTACGTAGGAATATACAATGGTGGATATTCATTGGAAAATTTGAATATTTCCTAATATTTAAAACTATTTATATATCAGCGTGTAAATAAAATTATTATAAATTAGTTCATATCTTAAAAATAAGTGTTTTAAAAAGTTGTAGTGAATTTAAATATTACTCCATTAAGATTAAAAATATTTTTTTTAGAAATTCTTTTAAGAAAAAATTGAAGTATAAATTTTTTTCCACATTATCTATAATTTTTGTACTTAAATTTTTTTTAAAAAAAATATTTGTAAATGTATGCCTGAGGGCATAAAAAATAAGGGATTCTAAATGATGAGTTTATTTATAAAATAGACTTCAATGAAGGACTGATAATGTAAGTCTCCCATTTTTATTCATTAGTAAATGGATATAGGTGTTGCATATCAACTCTCGTTTTAAAAATGTAAAAATCAGTACCTTAAAACGAAAAAAATATGCTGACGTGATGATGCATATCTCTGAAAATGAAAAAATGATTGACGTAGTAGCATTTTTCGTTTTTAGGGACTGATTTGTACATCTCTTAAAAATAGGAGGGTTGAACGCAATTAACCTAAGGATATATGTACATGATATTAGGTATCCACTATTCAGATTATCTAATTTTTAGCTCCGGTATATTTAACTCTAAATATCGACCACTTTTTTTTAACTCTGAATTTCAATCCATTTTTTTATTCTATTTCACTCTAGATTTTGTTGGTGGACCAATTGGAAATTGCATGACTGGGTGTCACACTAGAATGATTGTTCTTTATGGCATCACCTTTTTCCTTTCATAATTCTTAGCTTGTCCCCTTGTCTGACAACATATTCTTTCTTTGAGATAGATGGAGGCATAAGTTTCTCAAAAAAAAAAAAAAAAGAAAAAAAAAAGGATAAAAACGAAAAAAAAGTACTCATCCCCAACAAACCACACACCCAATTCCACCACACACGTGCCTCGTGATCCGCACAATTCCCTTGTAATCCTCAAGAAAAAAACAAAATTACAGATATACCCATCGTGTGTGTGGTCTTGATTGTACCACGTAAGCATATATGATTTCTTATGTGATTTTTTGGGGGTCCATAACAAAGCCCTAAATAAATTGATGCTAATGAAATTTATCTAGACTCGTCAAAATCACGTTAAGAAAAAAAAACACTGCTATGGTACGGTGCAGTGCATCGTTCGTAGTGTTGCAAAGACGGTTCTAATAACTATTTTATACGACGATTAATATAGAAAATATTGGTAGAAGAGAAAAAGTAAGTATGTAAGAAAAGCATCAAGTTTTTGAAATGTATTTATATGCATGCAACTCTTATTGTTTGGCTAGCAAATACAAGTGTAATGGAATTAAGAAATATTCTATATATTATAAAAGTTTCTAAAATATTCATATGAATAATTAAAAAATAGATATGTATCCATCATACATGATATGACTAAATTTTCATAAAAATATCTAAATCTAAAATTCTCTTGCATTTAATTTTATGGTAGTTTCCTCCAAAATATTTCTTCGTATGAATTGAACTTTTTGGGCATCACAGACTAAGTGGACCCTCAATCAAATTCTTTTCCCTCATCCTCTCCCCAAAATTTAATTTGGAGTATAAATCTAAGTTTAGCTCGGAGGTAATAAAATGCGTCCTTCAACGATAAGGTTAGGCACATTAGGAATTTTTTTCTATTTGATAACTATTTCATGCTTACTCCAACACTAACTATTACATTGTTGAATAGCATATAAAATGCATAAAATACTAGTAATATGAAAATTTATTGCTATTTACTCAGGGAACTTCCGAATACCCACAAACATATATATATATATATAAACACAAATTACATCGCGTTTTTCCAACAAGCTTCCACTAACAGTTACCTCTATCTGCTCCGCGTTACCAAATTGTGTAGGTTAGTGCGTCATACAAGGTAATTTAGAGTATCCATACCTGTGAATCGTGTATAACAGAGCTATTTGTAAAGAAAAGAAAATTTGATTTTATTTAAATACCAGGAGACGGGTGTAATTTGCCCCATATGAATACAAATACTCAGCTGTACTAGACATAATGTAGACAATGTAATGCATTTGCAACATTGAGCAAGTTATAAAAGCAGATCCATATAACGTCCTGTACATTCGAGTGTTTAATACAAATTGAACTTTCCAGTGAGCGTGTATATGAGGGCTACAGATTGGTTTCAAGGAAACTAAACTCATAACGGCAGAAACGAACAATCTGACCAACCATAATATGCCAAATCCAACAGAACACATGTTCAATGAGATACCATATCGACAAAATGGCTATAGCCTGTTAACAAATAAGCGAGAAGTGCCCTCAGCTTTTAACATGTACATCCATATCTTTTCTATCAAAGAGCATTATCATACCGAAAAGTATAATGCCGTATAATGCCGTTGGCTCTATCCTGGAGGAGATTTACTCGTGGCCGTCCACAAGCTGAGTCACCATTTGCATATGAAGCAGTGCATGTGCGTGTTACGTGGGTGCATAACGAGTCGAACTTGGGTGTGGAGAGTTTCTGTGCCCCTGTCCATCGAGTTGACACTCCCATAGTAAAAACATGGAGTGGGGGATTACACTTCTTTATACATCACACAATTTCTTTTACAGATGTTACATCTTTTATCAGTTCTGCTGCTATATATACAGCTCAAGCTAGCTTACCGTTGTGGCCACTTTTTCGTTATTTCCAAACTTTAATAGTGCCATCTCTACTGCCAGATATGAGTAGTCTTTGGTTCAGCTTGACAGAAGCCAAAGATAGCACGGAGTCTCGATGGCATCCTGCAGAGTCTGTGGCAGCCATGGCCAGGGGAGCCTTCTGGATCACATGACGAGAAACTTTTTGGTTCAACTTGTTTTCCAGCTGTCGCCTAATTTCCTGTTTGATTTCAAAGGAAACCATAAGCACTGATAGTTTAGCAATTTCCTCATTAAGCAGTACTAACAAAATGCTCCATGTCCTTCACAAATCATATAAAGTCATTTTATGTGAGTAATACAACATAAAACAAGAATAACATTTGAGTATGAATTAGCTGTGTCAAGCTTGTGCGTGCATGTAATATCTAAAAGTATAAACAACGGGAATACATGCAACTCTGTCCCGCAAGAGAGAATGGAACTAGTAGCTCCATTGCATTATTTGTGTTATAAAAAGATGGAGAGAGTTGCATTAATCAGCACAGCTCAACTAAAAGGATTTAAGGACCAGACAAAACCAAGAATAACCATAAAAGCAAATGTGGCATGCTGAGTCAGATCGAGCACCAAGTGGTTTAAAACATCAAAGACAGTATAAATAAGGACAATAATTCAGACAAAGAAGGCTAAAAATGAAGTCAGGTAATCATATGACTGTCAACTTACCTGAACCACCTGTACCCCTGAACATGATCTTACGTCATAGTAATCTCTGATCTCAACTCCCTTCTCTGACGGCCCACAGACATAATAACTCCGATCAGGACTGTGAGGCAACAAAACAGATCTTTCAACAACTCAAAACCATGCAAGTAAACAAAGCAAGTCTGTGTTTAGAGAGAGTCAATCACCACCTGCTATGGTCCCAGTATCGTATCCTAAGGTCTGTTCCTCCAGTTAGCAAGTCTCCACCAGGCAAGGGATAAAGCGTGCGGATACCCGGAAGACGTGGAGAAGGTTCATTTAATTCAGTGGTCCTGTAATTAGAATTAAAATTCCCTTTTGCAGTATTTGATTTGGTAGAAGGTTGTGCTAGCGCCCAGGGAGTACTGACCATCTTTGGATCACTCTCAGTGCTCGAGATTCTGAATACCTGGGGAAGGAAAAAAGACTTTAAAAAATGTGACAACATAAGTCATCATTTACTAGTTCCTTTAGGCTAGTCACCTTATTTTCCTACAATTCAAATTACAGAAAAATCCTTCTGTGGCACCCCCTTAGCTTCAGGAGTGTTTATGCCGATTTTACAAGTTCCTCATAGTTAATTACAAATGACTTTCCAAATCTTCAAAGGATTTTAAAGAATTGTTACAGAAGCAGCAGAAGATATCATCACCTTATGGTTCTGCTCTAACGAATAAGAGCATCCATTTATGGAAACTATCGAGTGTGATGGAAAAAGAATATGTGCCGGCAGCCCTCTCTACCACTTTATATATATATATAATGATTATGACATATTACAAATAAGCCCTCTGTATATATTTGCAACTCTATATCTAACACCCCTCAAGCTAGTGCATAAAGATTATAATTCCCGAGCTCATTACAAATGTACCCAACTCTAGAGCCTCTCAAAGACTAATAAGTCTGCTAACTAGTCATTTGAACTGACAAAGGACATTATAATCTCCTTGGATTGCACTTTCTCTCTGCCAAAATGACAAATCAAAGTTTACATGTTTTATCCTTTTGTGGAAGGCTGGATTAAATGCAATATGCATAGCAACCTGATTATCACAATACAACTTTATAGGCTCATTTTAACTAAATCCCAGCTCACTGTTTGAGCCATAGAGCTCACAGGTTGCAAGTGTCATTGCCCTGTTTTCTGCCTCAGTTGTAGACCTAGCTACCACAATCTGTTTCTTACTTTTCTAGGAGATCATGTTCCCTCCCAATAAAATACAATAACATGATGTGAATCGCGGATCAATGGGAGAAACTGCCTAGTCAGCATCAGTATGTCCTTCACCTAGAGAAGTCATCGATCATGATATACGAGTCCCTTGCCTGGAGCAGTGTTTAGATATCAAAGTACTCTAAAAGTTGAATTCCAATGGCTTTCACAAGGAGATTCAAGAAACTGGCTACTCGCACTTACAACAAAGGAAATATCAGGTATGGTTATTGTAAGGAAATGTCACGGGAGCCCTGCAACTAAAGGAGGCGACTACTCCACCTGTACAATAATGACGGAGCTGGCACTAGACGGTTCACTGTCACGAATTCCCTCCTGAGATTGCACAATATTAACAGTGGTGTGAGGGGAGTCCAGACGGATATCCACGCAACGGATAACATGTCTCTCTCACATGTCCCATCTTCCCACAATAAATACATTTGGGTTGACCACCTCCTCGTCCTCATCCACGACCTCCTCCACAACCTCCATGGCTACCTCCACTACCACCTCTGACGCTCCTAGGATAGATAGATTGAATAACAAGAGCAAAACGATCAACCAGGGATTCTGCAGAAGGTGCATAGATTGTGGAGGCATGTAGCATCCTCATGTAAAAGATCAGATAAGGAGGGAATGAACGTTCCTCCTAATATATGAGTCTTGACAGACTCAAGCTCAGGTCATATATTATGAACATGATCGTCAGGAGCTTGTCAGTACGATCCTGCATGACACGACATCTGGGCTAACTTGAAGGGGATCTCTGAAATCCATTACAAAAGCTTGGAAGAGACCATTATACTTTGTCATATCACAATCAAACTGGCCCAGATGTTAGGGATTTCAGAGAGTATAATGGTAGCACACCCTATTTTAGGGTTAGGGATAATTATTCAATTAATGCTCTGATACTATTCTGAGTGTGAGGGAAAAAGAATGTGCTGGTAGCACACACTACTACTTAAATATATAATGATTCTGACATATTACAAATATGCCCTTTGACTGAGAATGTTGTAGTGTGAGAGTCTGAAAAACAGTGCCTTCTATACATCACCAACTATATCATGTGACGATTAAAAACTAACTGTTTTAGCTTTAATCTTAGTTTTTTTTTCCTCTTAACCATGCTAGTGTTACAAACGCGCACATATATACATACATAGAGAGCAACAAAGAGATGCTAATCTCCTCTCAAGAGAAGACAAACTACTCTTATATCAGGTCATTTTCAATGATCCGACTTTTTAATGAACGATTGGAACTATTTGATCTACAAGATAGAAACTATTTAGGTACCAATACTCAAATGATTTGGTTATATCTTTAGTGCTATCTATTACGGCTAAAATGGACGGCTCAGACTAAATAAATTAACAAATACGTTACACAAATATTGATCCGTAAGGTTAAAAAACCTTTTATAACGTTTTCTATCACTTCTAAAGGTTTTGATCTTTCATTTGTAAATCAGATGATAAAAAATGACCCGACATAAAACTAACTTGTCTCCTTTTAAGAAGAGATTAGTTTTTTTTATATATATATATATATATATATAGAGAGAGAGAGAGAGAGAGGCTATTCTCAGCTCGACCTGAGAATAGTCTATTCTCAGCCAACATCTCAGCCGTTGATCTGCTTGATCTAACGGCTGAGATTTAATTTCAACACTTAACGGCGTTTTAATACTTAACGGCGCCGTTAAATACTTAACGGCGTGAATCGTTATTCCGTTAATTGTTAAAATTAAATCTCAGCCGTTAGATCAAAGTCGAGCCGCTCATGCCGACCATGCCTGCCAACAGTGCCAGTCGGAACTTTTTTTTTTTCTATTGGTTTAACATGTCCCTTTTATCAATCACATAGAGATTCTATGCTGCAATAAATTATATAATATATATTTTTGATATGTAACTATGACTTTTGTATTTAGTGTTTAATTAATCTTTTTTTATTAACTAATTTTAATATTTTAAAAATAAGAAGTTGTACGGATTGGCACGGTCGGCATTTCTCGAGTTTCGGTAAAAAACGGAACTCGTCTTGGCACGACACGGAAAACCTTGATATGTGTGTGTATACCGCGATTTTTTCATACCGTGTCGAGCCGAATTTCAGTAACAAACTCGAGATATGCCGTGTCGAACCGTACAATTTTATATTTTTATAAATAATAAAAAGGTAATAAAAACTAAAAATAAACTAGAAAAAAAAGGGTCGCGTGCAACCACATGAGCGCCTGTAGCGACGAGCTAGGTCAGTTCAACGCGACTTAAACAGGTCGCAACACGCGACCTTGGGTCGCGTGTACTATTATCTTCCTTTAACAGTACCCTCAACCTTTAAAAAAGAACCGTGTTTGGTCAGCAAGGCTCCGACATGGTGCCGGATCCAACGTAAAACCTTGATAGTAGACACACACACACACACACATATTTTGTGGAGTATAAAAATAAGACGAAGGACCAAGGTAGAAATCGCAAACATGCAGTCACTGACTCACTATATGTCCCCAGTCGTGCACATTTTGGAATGTACATTTACAACTTGCAAAATGGTTGCAAAATGGACATTTACTTAAGCCAACATAAATCTATCCTGGAGATACGAATACCTCTATCCACTTCCTTCAAAAAAATGATTGACAAGCGCACAAGAAAAAAAATCGTAATTACCTGGTGACAGCTACCATTCTCCGCATTCCAAAGAGAAACTTCATTGCAGCCAGCAGCAACATAAATAAATGGTCGTGCGATAGCAAACATGGAGTCTGATGGTGGGATAAGTAAACACATTTCTTCGACCGGGCACACAGAAGAATATTGCCATGAATTAACAGGCAAAAGAAACCTCATGTCCCACAGTGTCAACACCCCTCTTGAAGTTCCAGAGACAAACCAGTTTCCACACGACCTATTACAAGAGAAGAAATATAGCCCTCCTCGGGGGGCGATTTAAATGTCCATGCCGCAGAATCAACCCTTGTGTCCCATAGATGAATTCCACAGCGTTGAGTGCTATAAAGAAGTGTCTGATTGATGCAGCTATCAAGAGCACAGCAGTTTAAAATGCTTGTGATTGCACCTTCCCCTGCATCTTTATTTTTCAGATCAGCAATACCAGAGTACCTTTCAACTACACTACCCAGCCCTCTCGATATGTAATCAATAGAAAGCAAGTGTATTACCCCATTACTTGTACCAACAACTACTTGTGCAGTACCACGAAGCATTGTCGCACATAATGCCTTGCTGCCATCAAGTGGATAAGTTAGTCTGGATCTAAAAGATATGTCCTTTTCCAACTTTCTAGTATCCCATATCTTTATAGTGGAGTCATCAGATGCGGTGGCAAAGAAGCTGTGATCATTTGATATAGCTATGTCATTAATTGCAGATCGATGCTCCTGAAGATGTGCGACTAGGACTCCACGAGGTCTCCATCCTTTGTCAGGAGCTGTGGATGTTCTAGAAAAGGATGGCAGTTCACTGGCGTCAGATAATGAGGCATCATCACCAGATAATGAGCTCCCTTTCAGGGTGTCAGAATGTGCAACATCCTGAAATTTGCTATTAATATAAGCAGATTGGTCATTGTCCCTTCCTTCTGGATTTCGTGTCAAATATGTCGTTTGCTTGCTGCTATTGCTAATGTTATACAAAGAGCCTGATGTAAGTTTAGGCGGAACTGAATTAGACAAAGCATATTGCTTGTTCACGGTGTCTAACAAAGGCATTGATGATGAACCAGCTCCCCAAGAATTCAAATTGCAGCCAGAGGCTCCCACACCTAACTCAGACTTGTCAGCACAGAATGAGTAAACAGGTATACCTTCAGATGGCCTATCAGAGAGGATGCTGTTTCCACTTGTCACATAAGGAGAAATAAAACCAGAAACTTGTAATCTCTCTGAGCCAATAGGTTCTCTAATGTCAAATCTGCTAGTAGTGTTATGCAAAGAACTTGCTATTCTTAATTTACCAACATCTTCAGCATCAGACTTGGGTGAATATTTGTGAAAAGCAGTGGCTTCATAGCTGGCAGCATGTGAATTTGACTCTTTAGTACCAGAACTACACAATGGGTTCAAAACTCCAGCCCTTTTGTAGTGTTCAATGGTTTCCGATTGATTTGGATAGCTTGATGTATTATACCATATCTTCCTCTGCCTTTCCAGCATATCAGAGCTCACATTTTTCAAACCTTCATAGAATAAAGGTTTTGAAACAGGAGGCTTGAGACAAGACAAAAGTGACGTTTCAGAAGATAAAGAAGCTGGTTCTCTATACACCAAAGGTCGTAAAACAGGAGAAATATAGACATAAGAATCTACAGGTCCTAAACTTTCAGAGCATGTTGTGATGAAAGTGACAGCTGATCGTCTTACCCATAGGATTGGATAACATAACAAGGGAAAAGCTCTTTCAATCATGTCAAGCAATTTCCTTTTCCTTAAAAACATACTTCCGCATAATGTTGTTAGGCAGTTCAATGTATTGACAATGACAGCCTCCATTGTGTCACTTAGAGCTTGCTCAATGTAGGGTAGAAGATATTCTTCCACACTTGTCTGACCTACAAAGTAGCAGACAAAAACAATCTGTCTGTAAAATGCTGCTCTCAGTTGCTCATCTCGATCATTAAGAAATGCTGGGAGGATGGGCAACAAAAAATTGTTGCATTGTTTCTGCCCAAAAAAGTAGCAGAGGTGACCTATATCTTGAAGGAGAGCCCTTCTGATGTTCGGAGTCTGCTTTGGGCCCATTACTAATTCTTGAACAACTTCAGCTACTGACTTCCTCAACTGGGAAAGCAGAGTATTTATGTTCCAAGCATCCGTCTTGGCAAGAGCTTTTACAGAGTCTATCTCATCTTCAACTAAACTTAACTGAATTGAGCTTTGTGATTGAACCAGGACTCTATATGCAGTTAGTGCAACTTTAAAAATGTTACTTGCATAACAGATTCTGACACTTTCTTCTGGATCATCTGGAAGCATAGATAACATTGGAAGTATATATTCAGGAAATATCATTCTTTCACTAGGTGGAAAATCTTGGACCAGAGACAATATGTCACACAATGTCTCCAGAGCAGCACAACGTACAATTGCTGCAGGATCAGAGAGTAAAGCGATAACGTATGGAAGCACATGCTGCAAGCGGTCCTCATCAGCAATAAATGTAGAAGAAGACTTCAATAGAAGTACTCCTGTCCTTCTCAACTGGGGCTGCTTAACACTTCGTATACACGAGCATATAAGTGAAGAAATAAGAGCCATCCCTTCACACCTTAACTTAGATTGCATGCCAGGAAAGAACAGCAATCCATAAATATCTGATTGACTATTGTATTCTGCCATCAGTGAATTCAAGTCTCCATCTAAAATCTTTCCCAACAAGGGTTTCTCATTGTCCTTATATTGGGATATTGTCTGGAGCAGCTCACTAGAAGATTGAGGCCTATACTGCTTCCTATTATTTGACAAATCAAATTTACTATCGCTGTAGATCAAAGAAATACATTTTGGATTTTCTTGTCTTGCCTTGGTATGCCTTAAATGGTTTCTTTCTTCCACTTCCCTGAGAAGAGAAGAGATGTCTCCAACAAGCTCATCGCTTCCACCAAGTAATTTGTGTTTTTCATCCATACCACTCACAAGGTCACTGTTTATACACTGTCCAGTGTCAATGAATCGAGAACACTTGATATTTCTGCTGTTTGTGTCTGCACATGACTCAGAACTAATTTCCTCATTGGATAAATTACTAGAGAGTTGCTTATATATCTCATTGAAAGCACTTTGGGTAACTGCAACCTACATACAGTTGTTATTAAGAAGCATAATTTTCCGAAAATTAATCTGAAGTAACAGTAACAGCATTGAAGTTCTCACCCTGGCATCTGTATCAAGAGGGACCAAACAAGAAAAGAATTTATGGAGGAATGGAGAGAAAAAGCTTGGAAAAACAAGAGACGCATAAGTCTGCAAGTAGCTTTCACAAGATAACCTTGACTCAGGGTCCAATTGAATCATATGTAGAATCATTCTACGTATCCCAGCATCTTGTATCTATGATGAAAAAGCAAGTCAAATATGATAGACTGAAAGCAGAAGTTACTACCTTATAAGCAATCTGTATTTAGGTAAATGAGCTATCTTGAACTGTGAGAGGATTTAATTCAGCAGCAAATTAATTGAAATTGTAATATACGAAGGAAGAGACATTGATGGTCAGAGTTAAATAAATCAAAGCATTAGTAGTAGTAGCAGTTGTAGTAGTACCGATAACAACAATTCAATCAGAATAAATTTTTCTCTATTTATGGGTGATTAGACGAAATGGTTAAAACCAAATACTAAGACAACTTGTAACTCCTATTGGAAATATGAGCGGCCTCATTCAAGACAACAACATAACAGGCTACACACTACTTTCTCTTGTTACAAAATTAAACAACCTCATAATAACTATTAACTACAGGCTAAGACTTATTACAAGAAGTAGGTATGAGAAGATATCAAAACAAGCTCAGTTCAGCTGAGGTCGGGTATAAGCAAGCATGGGTCAAGGTCGACCATGAGCATGAGGGGTTGGCACCAGCCAAAAGAATGTAGGGTCGGGCGCCGGTGCACGGGGTCGTGCACTAGTGCATAGTTGTCAAACATGGGTGTCATAGATCAGCACTGATGCACAAGAATCTAGTATTATATATCTCGAGGTTGGCTCAAGGATCGGTCACGGGCCACTTGGGTTAAGCGAGAGCAGCATGGCCTCACTAGAATCTCCTGCATCAATAAATTACATATAGAAACCCTAGTTTTTCAGTGTGTTCATTGTTATAGTTTCGCGGCAAGTTGAAAGCATATAGTTCATGAAGAATAGAAGCACAAATAGATGATCTAATGAGCTTAATGGGATTTTGAATAAAAGGAAGCAAAAGACCAGCACAGCCAAACATTAAAAAGACAAAAAGAAAAGATTTCCAATAAATAGTAAGCTGAAGATGGTTCTTGCAAGTTCCATGTCTACTACCTAAAGGCTATTGTTGTTGTTGTTGTTGTTGTTGACCCTTTTTCTTTTTTTTTTTGGTGGGGGGGTGGTTTAGTAATAACTACCGATGGTTTAGTAATAAAAGGTATTGTTGATGTGTTGATGGTTATGCAGCTAATTCATGAGTGAGCCAGCTAATTCATGAGTGAGCAAGACAAGTCCATCAATACACAAGGCACATGGCTTAGGTTTCTAAGAGGAGAGATTATGTATAAGTACCCTTTCGAGTCATCAAAGCTTCTCGAGAATTTCCAATTAAGAAACGGAAGAGAGTTGGTTCTTTACCAACCGACGCAATGGACTAATAGATTGACATTAAATGATTAAGTGGGAAAAGGGTTTCTTCTTGTCATCCATTAAAACACGAGGATTCTCAAATATTCCTAAACTGAAAGGGAGTGAAGCATCCAAAATTCCTGTGCTAGGTATAGCTTCAGCTTAAGATAGTGAAAGGGGGGATATTTTAGGGAAAATAATAGTTTCAATGTGCATATAAGAACATTACCAAAGTGTACATACACCAAGACAAGCTAATATACAAAGCAATAAAGAGAACGTACTTTTAGAGGCTACCTTTTCAAGATGTTGACTAGGATCATACTGTCCCCGTCGGTAAGCAAGTAGCTGCGAGAGCTCAAATAATGGTTGCGCTTCTAAAAAAAGCTCAGCGATCACACAGCTGCAAGATATTATATGTTCTAAAATTAAAGAACCAATGCTCTTTGGAGCGGGGGAAAAGATTATTTAGCAAAGGACATCCACCAGAATATGATTAAGTTTATAAGCGATTGAATATCTAACAATTGTTCATGATCACAGACGCATCTTATAAGTAGGTAATATGCAGATAATTGAACCATGTAAACTGGAGCATTAAGTAACTATCTAAAGTAAATTAAAGAATTAGGAGGCAAGATAAAATTCCTAGAAAACTGGAAAGTACCTGATCAGAAATAATTCTAAAGTGCAAAAATGCACACAAATAGTACATCCATCAAAAACATCTAACGCCTCCAAGCATTTACAATATTGGGAACATGCATCTAAAACTCGACCACATTCTTATTATGGAAGTGTGCATATGTCCATATGGAGGCGTATGATGGCTTAGCCATACAACAATATATAGGTGCTATATTTTCGTGACTCACTTACTATTCAGCTAGGTACCCCATTGGATGAACATCAAGGTTAAGCACTTGTGGGCAATGCAAGTTGGAATAGAATGGCCACATACTAATCAAGGTCCGTGCAATTAATTTTGTAAGGCGGAGATAAATCTCTACGAGCCTCAAAGAATATCTTGAACCTTAGATGGTGCCTTCGTGTATAAGTAATGAAAAACCTTAGCTGCTTTGGAAACAATCCTGTCTGTTTGCCTGCAAGTAAATATTTATACCTTCTTTTATATGATAACCACGAAAGGCTAACCATATTGCTTCATGGAAAAATGACATTATTTCACAAACTTGTGTAAATACTGCTGTTGTGTTGTATATGTTGGGCTCTTAAATTGGGAGAAATGGTGCGCAAATCCATAAGGACCATAACCCCTTTTCGGAGATCCACCAGTAGGTTAGGGGGGGAGGAATTTACCAACTATAAAACGAGCATTTAGAAATATCAATAAATCAATAACAAGAAGCCCTACGTGCCGCTGATTATGCTTTCATCACTAAACCGTCTTATTTACACTATGTATCCTTCGAGTTAGACCACAATTACAATTGGTTACTTCCAAAAATTATCAAAAAAGAACAAATCCTCCAGTTAGGGTTTCAGCTAACACTGTGATTTTCTTTTCTTTTCTTTTGTGGACAACTTTATGGACCCATATGCTAAAGTGGCACTGATGGGGCACAGAAAAATTAAACTGCTCGTGAAATGGCATGAAATACACTAGTATTTCGTGCATGCATCTCATTTTTAGTCATAATAGTGTTACATGAGTGCCACTTTAGCTTTTGGACCGAAAAACTTATACACAAGCAAATACGATCAAGGCATGAGCTGAAACTCTAACAAGATAGCTTCTTGTGTTGCAATAATTTTTAGAAGGACCCAATTGTAACTGTGGTCTAGTCAAGGGATCTATAGTGTAATTAAGCCTATAATACCCAATCATGCATAATAACAAGCTTTTCTAAGTTCATATAACGGAGTGGAAAGGAAAGACATGTGCATACCCAAGAGAAAAGATGTCCATGGATGGCTTTAAAGCTGCATCTGGTGCAAATTGTGTTTCACTTCCATGTTCAAAGAACCTCTAAAATTCAACATAAGGAGCTCAAATTAAAATTAAAGCAGAAAGGGGGATAAATTCATAAACAAATAAAGAACAATGAATGAGAACATGTATTAGTGATTCATCAAAGAAAAGGCTTGATTTTGTGATCAAGTTAAATTGTAGAAATAAACAACAATTAGAAAGCATTACGCAAAATATGTTAGGGTTGCGTAGGCTGAGAAGCATTATGCCCATCAAAGATTTAAAACGGCTAAGACTTTTGAAGGTTAAAATTTATACACTTGTAGGACTTCCTTGTCCTTTTAATATGTGGAACTCATACAACCACATTCCTTGTTAGTCAATCTGAAGGTGTCTGTATTACATCCGGAGATTCCTTCAAACACATTTCTTACACGACCTCCGACCAAACCAACTTTTGCATGAATCATGATTCATTATATCAGTGATACGAATAGATTATCGTGGATATTATGTCATTGGAATTGCCGATACGTCAATATGGATTCCAATACATTGAACCAATTTTGCCGATATCTTTTGATAAACATTGTACAAAAATAGCCGACATCAATCCTGATTCCATTATTGCAAACCTTGGTAAGAATGCATTGTTCGTGGCATATTTGTCACGATTCTAGTTGTCACTAATTCCTCACAATTTCATTTCAACAAAATTGCATTGTATAACTATATCCTTAACCAAACTCCTTGATCCAAAAGCTTCCTTCTTTGTAGGAGTTTAGCACTGCAGTATTTTTCATAATATCAATATCGTCCCATAAGATTCACATGGCTCCACACCTAAACAATGATAATTTATCACCAGTGCCAATTGATAATGGTTGCAAATTGAACATGACTGCAGGCCTAATGCATATACGCAAGAAACCAGCAACAACTTCGTAAATCCTTGTATGTATGAAGTTAACCCATTGTACATATGCTTACAAGCTCTAACGATTTAGCTCATGTGTACCCCAAACGTCTTCTTCAGTAAGCCCCTTGTACTTCTTCAAGATTAATACAAAGCTGGAAACCATATATAACTATGTTCTTTAATCCATATGATTTTAAACCTTCACTAACCACCTCATAAATATATGATAAAAGTTGACATTTTTCGGCACATGAATGCAAAATTGGCTATTAGTTTCATCTATATTACTTGGACCCTTCTTTTTTTGCAGCCGTACCAGCATCGACACTATTCGACACAGGTACAGAACCGGGATGTGTCCAACCTGGTGTTTTGCCGCCTCGGATACAGCTTGAGCAATCGAAAGCGAAAGAAAAAAAAGGAAGGAGTGTTACTTGTCGTCTCCACAAGCTCACCAAATAGTTTAAGCTGTCAAATCCATTAGTGCATCTGCTGCTTCCCCACCACCTGATGTCGTCGTCGCATCGCAAGGAGGAAGATGATGACCACTCAGGCACAACGTGAGTGTGATGCAGTGCATGACCGTTTGTTTGCTTGTTTTTTATCTAAAGACTTATGCGCCTAGCAAGTGAACTACGTTTTTTTTTAACATTTTTATTCAATTTTAGAAAATTTTAAATCATATTAATTTCAAGTTTATGACTTAAAAATACCATATTTATCTATATTTTGATTCGTACTTTTCATGGTATTGCCGGGACGCCATACCCGACTCAGACAATATCTGTGAGTCCGAAATTTTCAGATGAAGCAAGTCGGATGCCCGGATATGTACCCGTGCTCGACAACCATTAACATAACTTAGCCTAAGTTATTCATTGCTTTATAAATTGTGTACATTGTTAGTTCTAGAACTTAGGCAAATAGCCAATTGTCTTTCGCGCTCACACTAAACCTAGCTTCTCTTCACCCTTCAGGCTGCAGCCTCGTTAAAGTTTAGTACCATGATACCATCTTATTTCTTCTCCTTATTTCATATTCTTGGTCAAAATGAAGATCATATGGTTTTACTCTTTGATCTTAAACCACTTCATTTGAAACTAAATGGCACAGAGTTCCCCCTTTTGGCATGTGCTTTATGTCACTATCAATGTCATTAACTTTAAAGTTGTATACTCTCATGTCTCTCTTTCAATACGAAGTGAGAACTATATCGTACTTAATATCAAATGTTTTCTTATAGTACAACAGCGAATTCTGATCAGTATTACCAGTAGCAGCTGCTTCGTTTGCACGCATAGCTTTTGTTATCAAGATCCGGCAATTAAATATAACATATCACACCAATGTATTGGAAACAATTTAGTACCAGCAGTGTTCGATAATGGTATTAACCAACCATTTCCTCAGATAATATTATTTACCACCAGGTGGTTGTGGCTTGTAATATCAATGAGAGAGCAACAACTATTCATAAGTTTTACCATGTCAATGCTCTGTATTAAAAAAAAAAAAAAATTATAAAAAATCCAGTAGCGACATATTGTAGTTATGTTTATAAATCAGTTTTCTTGGATAAATATCAAGGAAAGAGCAACAATGTTCATAATCCTTTATTTTGAGCATATGGAATTTAAATATCACACATCTAGATCACTCAAAGAAAAAGTAAGGTATACATAAGTTAAAGCAATTAAGAAAGCAGGGACCAACCTCTGGTGCAAGATAACATCGCCTTCTTCCCCCAGTGTCGAAGAAAAATGAGAAGTCAGAAGGGTCATCGTCAGGTATATATGTTGGTTTGAAAGATGCGAAATCAGCAAGGTATAGCCAATTCCACGAGGTGACAAGAACATTTTCACATTTAATGTCACCTGCAATTACAGACAATGCCAATTGGCTAAGTGAAAATCTTAGTCAGTACTTCACTTGCAGCACTTATTAGTTCAGCAGGGATGTCTCACCATGACAAACACCATTCTCGTGACTTTGTTTTACAGCACACAGTAACTGCACAATAAAATGAGCTATTTCCAGAACACATCTGGGAAGCATAAACAGAAAGCTGTACATGAAATATAGGGTATCATATACTAATTGTTTTTTACGAATTTCTTTTTCCTCATGTATTGCTCTTAATCATGCCAATACCTTTCCAAGTAACACATATGTCTTTATAGTTTACCTGAAAGGCTAGCCATTTCTTCTCAATAAGATTTAAAAAAGGTCGTGTTGTAAGCCGCTCATGAAGGTTACTGAAGAAGTATTGCCTCAACAGATAAGCTGCCTTATCCGTCTCCATCCAAAACTGCATTTTCGATACAATGAAAATAACAATCAAAGTAAACCCTCTTACCCAGAACTTCAGCAGAACTTCAGCTTCTTTCGAGTTCTATTGTTATAAACACAGTTTAATTAATTTTTCATGCAGTCTCCGAAGAACTTCCTCAATTACATATTTACATGACAATAGATAACAATTCTTGGGTCCTTCTCCGTGTGTCAGAAGTATTATAAATTAAAAAACTAATAATTAAAAAAAAAAATCCACCTGAAAAGGCCAGATATGGGGATGCTGCACGGTACGAAAGATATCACGGATCTCAACGAGCCGCTGCTCATGCTCCTGCACCAACAAATCACCAGAAAAAGAAATCCAATCATTCACCAAAAAAAAAAAAAAAAACATTATTCAAAATTTTAAACAAAAAACAAATCAGGGCAGGCTCAATCGATTGCCTTGAGGTCGAGGGGGTCGCCGCGCTTGAAATAGACCTTGACGAGCACTAAACCCTCATCGTGCTTGCAGAGGATTGATTTGAGAAATCGGCCGCGGCCGAGGACTTCGACGAGTACAAGATTGTACGAAGATGGTAGCTCATGCAGGTAGTACTCTGATGCAGAGACTTGCGTCGTCCGCGCGATCTTGTTCCCCATTAAGTAAGCTTTGGATTTAGATTAAAGCCAGTGTATTCTCTCCGCCGCCACATCAACTGGTCGCGGGATATATGAACGTAATTGAAGCTAGTAATTCACCGCCGGCGAGAGGTTCGGTGGTGGCGGAGAGAGAACGGTGAAGATGATAAGGAGTTTCATATTCGAGAGCATTGCGGAGTTACCGTGCACGGGACGGAGATTTCGTATTTGTCGTGGCCGCTTTGGGCCGTGAGTAAACCATGGTTGACATGGCAGATAACTGCATACGTTGGCTGAAGTTGGGCTACAACTTTTTGGTTATGACCATTTAGTAAGTTAGAATCGAAATGGATATTAAAATTAGAATATAATAGAATCAGATTGAGAATTACTACAAATTGTATAACGGTTGATATATTGTGAAATTAAAATTCAATTACTACAAATTGTATAACGGTTGATATATTGTGAATTTTCTAATTCTATTTCGTTGGAGATATCCGATAATTAGAATTTTCTTAATAACCGGAATCCAATTCCTGTTTCAGACGGTTATAATTTCAATATTCTCTTAACCAAATACTTACAATCGGAATAAGTAGTTACGATTTTCATTCTATACGGTTAAAGTGTCAATTAAACACCCCATAGGAGTTGCCAATGTATGCCTACTATTAACCGCCCAATCTTTTGTCTATATTATTGGATTGAACAATCCATGAACTTAGTCCAAATTGATCCCCGAGTTCAAAAAACTAGTTATGAATCTTATGATTGACATGCGTTTGTGTGAGTACAATCTATCTATTTAAAAATAATTATAGTGTTTATAAATGAAACATGAAAATATGATTATAAAATATGTATAAATAGATGAAATTTTTTTAAAATAAGTTGAATATGCTAAACACGAAATCTGAACGACAGGAGGTGCACGCCATGTATTGACAATGTCAAACGTGCCGATGTTAAGCAATATCAAAAGAAAAGAAAAATAAATTAAAAACTTAGTGAGATAATCATTCATGTAACTTTGGAAGAAATTAAAAAACAATTTCATACTATTAAGGCTCATAAAACAAATTCATGTGACTCTTAAGGCCAAAAAAGGAGGCAATAAAAAGAAAAAATAATGTCGAATTAACCGTAGATGAGAAAATGATTTCCATGTGACTGTTAAAGGAAACAAGCAATGATTTTGCGTAACTCTTGAAGTCAAAAGAAAAAGACGTCATGCATTGGCAAGGGGAAAAAATTACTTACCCTCAATAAACCATATATTAAATTACATACAACTAATTTTCACTAGACATCCATCTCATAATCTGCACATTTATCTCGTGATCTGCACAAATAATCAAAATTATAACTATACCCACTGTGATATGTGATTCTAATATTACCATATATGCTATATGATTTACTGTGTAATTTTTTGGATGAGTATAGCAAAACTCTTGGCAAGGTCAAACTATGAGAAGGTTGAGCGCGAGGCCGCACGATATGGCAAAATAGAACAGTTAGGGCCTTATAGGACTCTGACTCCGCTGAATAGGCCTGCTGGACAGAAGGAAACATGCTGGAATTGGACTGGATACTTGGCTGGAATGATTAGCTGGATCTTAATTTACCTTTCAATTTTCGGTTGAAGACGGAGACGTTGCCACGGCATGACTTCATGGTTTGGGCCGGCCTGCACAACCTCTAAGAGATTTGTAATACTCCTCCAAGATGACTTGTAATACTCCTCTAAGGCAAAATCTTTCGAATACATCAACCTCCGATATTATTAAAAATACTAGTTTATAACTATGAATTATCATTCTGTATTGGACCGGAATTACAGTCAAAAAGTAAAACTTTTGTCTGATAAATATTCTAAGCCAGACGTAAAGTAATGACTTAATTTATCATGTATTTTTCACTAGGATTTTTACGAAACCTATGCTTAACTCTATATTTTTAAGAAAAGTTACTTTTAAACCTCTTATTTTTTAAAAAAAAAATTAATAATGATTTTCTAATTGTATGATTACTTTTTTTTAGCCATTCTACATATTAAATTAACTATAATACCCTTATTATTAATTTTTTTAACCGCTCACAAATTCTTTTTACTTATGTTAGGGGCCAGGTTATCTTAGTTGCAGGTTCAGGGATTTGGAAAATAGTACATAGAAAAAAAATATGATAAGAAAATTATTTGGAATCTACGGATCTGCGCAAGAATTTACGCATTAAATCGGTGAGAAATGTATTTTTTGTGACCGTGAAATGCGTTCTTCAGTCATATAAAAATGTATACCAATTTTGTATATAAATTCGTGTCCGGATATGTGATCTGTGATCTCAAACTTTATCCATATGAGAAAGGGACGGTCAAACTTTTACAATTTCCTACTCTTGCAGACGGAGAAGATGAGATAACCCTTCACAAGGACCAATGTTCCTGCAATTCTGATTGCGCATCCTTGATTTTTTTTTTTTTTTTTTTTTTTTTTTTTCATATGCGTGTCAGAGGGTCGAATTATTTCTTTCGAGATTCTTATCAATTGGATTTAATTGCGGCCTGGGTATGAATCAATATTATCGTCCCAGTTTAGTGATTATCCAAATCTAATTTAATTATTTTAATTTATACTTGATGGCTTCTATATCTAATGGGCGTTTCGAAAATGTTCCACAAACCTTAGATGGTGCCGATAACTTTAAATTTATTTATACTTTTTGAGATTATTTATTTTTTTTTTTTATTTATATTGTAGAAAGAGAATCAAAATAATGATAATAATAATAATAATCTTAGACAATTAGGTAAGTATAAGAGTTAGAGAAACTATTAATGATATTAACCAGCATTGTTACAGGCGCAAGGTGGACATGCACGCAAAAGGCGCCGTCTAGGCGCACCTGGGTGCAAGGTGCAATCTGGGCACTCCTAAATGCACCTTGCAAAGGTGCTCGGATTCATCTGAGTGCGCCTTATAAAGTTGAGGCCATGCACTCAACCCGCACCTTAACAGAAAAGTGCGCACTTAAAGACACCAAGATCAATACGATTTATTTTATTTTATGATATTAGACATGCGTCTTGCAGTACACCTTATATCTAGCAACATGAGGCCGATTGTGTCTATGTGTGGCTTGCGCTTCTTTCAATTGTTGAATGATTGCCAAATAAAATACTAGTCCTTTCTTATGTTGCATCATTATCCTATCGCTTGCGTTGTGTCAAAATAACTTAGTATATTGGCACCCGTATGGACAATGCATCCAAATTCAATCTAAAAAGAGGTCCATTTCGTATGTTTTTTTTTTTTTTTGGTATGCAGATAACTTTTATTACCAAAAAAAAAAAAATTGCGTACAAGACAATCCAGATATATTTCGGAATATAATTCCTAGCCCTTTCATATGTATTGTTCTAGTGGTTTTGGCACCAATAGCAATGGTGCCCATTCCATTATCCTAAAGTGGTTACACACTCAGCATAAGAGATGACATGTCTCATGGGAGTTGTCGGATTACAACACTATCTCTTGCTCCTCCAATCTCTCATTGGTTAGATCTTTTTCTTTTGTACCAATGCAGGAGATTGGCCATCTTGGGAGTGGTGCTAGGAGATGAGTGGGGGATAGGCCGAGCATTACCCGAACCTATCCGAAAATCGAACTGAATCGATCCGAACAAAGTCAAAATTTCGGATTCGGTTCGGGTCGGGTTCAGTTTGGATCGGCATTTTAATAGTTCATGTCTATATAATTATGTTCGGATTTGGTGGTCGAATTTCGGATCCGTTCGGGTTGGACCCGAATTATCCTCCCGAGACGTTTTAATTAGTTTTCGTTGATTTTTATGTGCTAGCTCTTTCTTTTTAAACAAAACCTTCATATTACAACTATTCGGGTTGATCCGAACCGATCGGTATTCGAATTAATGTTGAATAAAAATAATTTATTCTATTATTCGGGTCAATCCGAATCAATCCAAACTGATCGTAATAGTCAGTTCGGGTCGGTTCGGGTTGAAATAAAATTCGGATCGGTTCGGATCTGAAGATATTCGGTTCGGTCGGCCTTAAGAATTTCGGATCGGGTCGGTTCGGTTCTGATTGATCCGAAGTGGGGGAGATTGAGGGGTATTATTGGTTTGGGCCCTTTGTGGCATGCTGTCACGTGGGGTGTCATTTTGTCAATTCAATTAAAGTTTGTCAGTATGCTTTGCTCCCATCTTATTAAAACTAGGAATTTCTTGTAGCAATCATCATCATGCGACTATCGACTATGATGTCCTTTTGTTTGCTAAACAACTGCTTCTTGGTAAGTTGGTAACTCAAAATCGAATGAGATTTGGAAAGAAAAAATCACTATTCTTTAAGTTCACTTCACCTATTTTTATTTTTTTTTAAAAAAAAATTATCTCCACCAAAATGAAGTAATATAATACTATAATTTATCACAAATAATACGAGAATAGTTATATCATAGTGTTATACAGTTAAATGACAGTACTCTATATTAGCATAATTTTTCCGCAATAATTTAAGAAAAGATAGTCCAAAAATAATTATCGAAGATAAAGTGCCAATAGCTGGAAAAAAAAAAACTCAAATTTTACGTGAAATAACTTCAGAAGATTGGAAAAAAAAAATTCTAACAACGATCAGCTCGTAAAGAATTTCACTATGTAAATAAATTGTACTAGAAACGTACTCTCATTCTTTTCTTATGAGTGAGGTGAAAGTGAGTAATAATGTCCATAGTAAGGATATCCGAGTATACTACTTCATTAGATACTGTCATCCGTCCCCTCGCGAAATTAGTTGAGAAAAAGTAAGTTTATTGAGATTATGAAGTATTGCCTCAAATTTATTGATTTATGAGGCGAGTTCTTATTGCATCGTTTACCTATAAATGTTGGAGGAAGGCTGTTAACGGAATATAGTTCACCCGTTTTCTACCGTGTCTTCTATCAAAGCACATCTCTCGCATTCAGTGTGATCTCCGTTCATCAATAAATGTTTGAAAGCTAATTTAACTAAGAAAAATGGTGCAAGAAATGTAAAGGGATGCTGATACTTTTTTATGGGAAAATCTTTGAGGAAATATGCTGTGAAAGAAAATTGAAGCTAGGTGTCCCGATAAAACCAATCCTTGATGAATTAAACTACCTTTTTTTAAACAATTTTGAAACAAACAAGGAGAAATATTAAATTAGATTTTAGAAACCATCGCAAATAGGCCCCTCTCTCTTGCACTTTTTACAAATCACCTCCTCCCTCGTAATTTGTACATTAAATATTTTGACAATTTTGAATATTTTAAACTTAATTTTTAAAAACTATTTTTAACATAAAAATTGTAAATTTTATAAAAAATACATAACTTTTATGTTGAAAGTTTTTTCAATAAATACTTCGAAATAGGTGTTTTAAAGTTCCAAAATCTTAACGGATTATTCACAAACCTATTAAGAATTTAATCCGTTAAGATTTTGGAGCATCAAGACATTTAATTCTAAGTTTTTTTTTTTTTTTTTTTTTTTTTGAAAAAATATTTAATTTAAAATTTGTAAATTTAGATGAGATCTAACTTTTATTTTTAAAATATTTCAAAAAGACGTTTATAAATAGATATTTTAGGATGTAAAATATTAACGAATGAAATATAAAAGGGCTAATCCGTAAAGAATAGACAGTAGAGGAGCTGATATGCAACTCCCTTCGAACAATTCTAAATCCATAAATTCTCTAGTGGGTTAATATGTACTTAATGCAAGTGACGGCGTCATGGGCTATATAAGAGGTGAAAACGAATCGAGCTGATCACGAGTTGTTCTGCTCGAAAGTTTAAGCCTAACTCAATCTCGAGCCGAATTTGTGCACTGATTCGAGCTCGAATAATTAAACAAGTCGAGCATGAGTACTGCGTTATTCGGCTTTTAGGCTCGCGAGCATAAATGAGTTTTTGTAATTTTATTTTAAACCTTTTTAATAGCAAAATTACTTAAAAGGATTCGTGCTCGATTTCGACTTGACCTCCGCCTAATCGACGCAATCGATTCGCGACCAAGTCGAGTTCGGTTCGATTTGACTCGAACTCGGGTTAGTTGATACAATCGAGATTAGCTCAAGTCGAGCTCGAATTTAAAATTTTTCTAGCCGAGCAGATTTCGAGTTTAGTCTCTGAAGTTCTTCGAACTCGAATTCGAACTAAATCAATCGAGCAAAATTTAAGCTTAGTGATGTTTGGTTCGAATTCGGCTCGTTTTTATCCTTATTATGTATAGAACGTCTGGTAAGCTACAGCTAGCCGGATTCGGTAACGGATAACGCCGTCCCGAATCCGAAGAAGACGAAACAAAACAAACTTTGGCTGGTTATATCAGCGAGGTATATATAATATATCCATGGTATTTATTCTATGTTACTATTTATCCCTCGTTGAGATTGAATCTTAGGACGGATTAGCATCGCTGCCACAAACCGACAAAATTGCTTTATACTTTATCCCAGCTACACATTACAATTTTCTCCATTTCCTTTATCATTTATTCTATTTGTTTTTGCCGAAAAGGTATATTCGATTTTGAGCATGGTAATTTTAGATAAAAATTAGCATTATATTCTGCGCGGCGTGGCCCTAAATTATTTTTTTTTTGTATTTTTAGTTCAAATAATATTAAGTTAAATAGATCAAAATAATATTTTTATTGAACAGTAATTTTTGTCATTTTTTAAGTATATATATATAATATTAATGATATCGAACTAACTTATTTTTAGTTAATATCTCTGTTTAAGAGAAAAAAAAAAGAACTTTACTCAGTTTATCGCTTTTTGATAAAAATATATTGTAGTCTCTTAATTACAATAATGAATTTTAGACATAATTTTTAACTTACGATAAATTTGCTAAAACTATGATACTTTATTTTACACTTGCTTGGTTTGAGTCCCATCTTATTTGAGAGAAATATAAGGCTCCACATAATGCTTGCCTCTCATTAAAACTCATATTTAGATATATTCTAAGATTTAAAATTTTTTTTATAAATATAATTTAAAATATTTTTAAAAAATTAATACAATAGATTAATAAAATATGAAAATACCTTTAAGTTAAAAGTAGCATTTATGTTACGATTTTTAATAGTTTTTTCTTTACATGAATTATGATATTTTTTTAAAAATACCTTTAATTATAAAGTTGTGATTTTATTTTTATAACATATTGATGATTTCAGTTTTTATAAAAATCTTTATAAACATAAATTTAATTGATAAGGTGTAAATAATTAAAATTTTATATGTTGAGTATCATATTTTATAACATATTGATGATTTAAGTTTTTACAAAATATATTTATAAACATAAATTTAATGAATAAGCTGTAAATAATTAAAATTTTATATGTTGAGTATTATAAACTTTTTTCTTTTTTTTTTTCTTGTTCGTTAAAAACCTTTTCATCCCAGCTCTGTGTCCCTTTCCCATTCCTTGAATTTCGAAATCCTGAAGACCCACCGACGATCCACCGCCCCGTTTTTGCCATTTTCCGGCTGCGATGTTCATCCGCTGCTTCTCCACGAAGCGGAAGACGACGGCAGCCCCCGCTGCAGTCTATCTCAACGTCTACGATCTCACCCCCATCAATGGCTACGCTTACTGGCTCGGCCTCGGCATCTTCCACTCCGGCGTTCAAGGTTTCTTTCTAAACTCTGCTTGAACAGGCCCGGGTTGAGGGGTCCTAGAATCACACCTTATGCTTTGATTTTTTCTGCAGTACATGGGGTGGAGTACGCGTACGGTGCGCACGACGGAGGGACGACGGGGATATTTGAGGTGGAGCCGCGGCAGTGCCCGGGATTCCAGTACCGGAAAAGCATACTGATCGGAAGAACGGCGATGACGGTGGTGCAGGTGAGGGTTCTGATTGACGCCATGGCGGAACAGTACGCGGGTAACGATTATAACCTGATCTCTAAGAATTGCAACCACTTTTGCGACGATCTCTGTCAGCGCCTCACCGGAAACTCGATACCCCGGTGGGTCAATCGCCTTGCGCGCCTAGGTAATAGACTAATAGTAGTCTCGCTCAACCAGGCTGCTTGAGTCACTCCTTAGTGTTATCTAATTGAAGAGTGCTTTGTTGTTGTCGTTCTAGGGTCGCTGTGCAATTGCGTGTTGCCGGCGCGGTTGAACGTGGAGATGATTGAAGCGTCGCAGCCTGAGACGGAGAGAGGGAAGAAGAACGAGGGAGAACGGCCGCCGCTGAAGAACAATTCTAATAAATACGCAAACAGTCACGCCTTCGCCGGCACGGTTGTTCCCGGCAACCGTAATAATGGCGACGGTGGTGGTTGTGTTTCTAGGCGGAAGAGAAATTGGGGGCGGACAGCGTCGACGACGGCGCTTATTGGTGCAGTTTCTGCGCTGGAGTACGGCGCCGGCGGGGTGGCGGAGCAAATACCTGATACGTAAGTTGGTCTATAGGTTAACTCCAAAGTATCTGAATTATTCGGTCTTAAGTTTACGAAGGGTTTCAAATTCATTCGCTATGTATAATAGATTTTTTTTTTTTTTTTCCTGATTTTAGTAGTTGTTAACTCGTACATCTAATCTTTAATTTATTTCCTTATATTCTTTATTCTTTAACATATGTTATATGCTAACCATTTTAGTCACAAACGTGTACGTTTTTTTCATAAAATATTAGTACCCTCACCCCACAGCGCATAAATCTATCAAAATTTATTAACCTACGTAATTAAAAGTAATAATAATCATTTGAAAATATTTTAAACAAAAATTTTGATATAAAAAATTATATATTTCGACGAGATTTATAATTTTAATATTAAAATACATTAAAAAATATTTTTAAATAGGTATTTAGGATCTAAAGTTTAATGGAATGTGGATATAATTTTAATTAAACAAATTGTAAATTTGATAAATTTATTGGTAGATCTATTGCTGCATGTAGCGGCTTTTTTTCTTTAAAATACTAGTGCACTCTTATCCTAAATACACTAAGATGATCACCTACAAGCAATTTTAGTCATTTTAATAAGATTTGTGTGACTGTTGGGAGATACAATTGTCATTCTAGAATAATTTAGGTGTTTAATTAATGGCGACTAAAGTATTTTTTAAGGCTAAAAGGTTAGCAAGTAAAATTTTGTCAAACTAAGAGGCTATAATGTAAGCAAAATAAAGTTTAGAGGTATGAATGATATTTATGAAAGTTTAGGGACCAACGTGATACTTAAGGCCTTCATTCCAACACTAACTTTGGCCCAAAAAGCTTAACTATCGCTAGAAAAGGAAGTAAAACAAGTTTAGGCCTTACTTTTAATCAGTGGCGGAGCCAGGATTCAAAATTTGGGGGAGCCAACATACAAAGACAAAATTAGAGTATTTTTATAATTACTTGTACAACTAAAATTAGACGTTTTCAAATTTACACATACGCCACTCCACTTGCTTCGTAAAATATCTCTAAGGTTTAATACACTTACGGCATCTATCCTTAAGTGGATTTATAGCCATATGTATGTATTTCACTAATTTTCATAAACTTTTATTTCTCCTTTTTTAATTTGTACTCTTCGAGTATTTAAAGTATTCAAAATTAGACATTTATATAATTATACTATTAATATATAATATAACTTTTATACAAACAAAGAATTAAATATAATGTTAATAAAATATGTAAATTTAAAGATATTATTTTCACCTCTTACTTTATCTTATAAAAATAATTTTTTCTTTTTAAATTTTTGAATATTCTTCTTATAAAATAATTATAGATATTATATACGATGCACCGTAGATATATTTTTAACCAAATATTCAAATACTAAAATCCAAAATCAACTATGAGCTGAATAATAAATGTCAGAGCCCAATTAGCTTCAAAGCCTCAATCCTCCCTATCAATCTCGTCGAACGGTCGCACAAGCCCTTCTTCTCAGAGCATCTTCTGCTAACGGTATGAATCCATCCTCCCTTGCACTGCCTCCATCTTCTGATCTCGCTGCCGAGCGAGATATTATCACCGCCTTCGAGCCCTCTCCAAGCCATCTTCTTCTAGCTGACTGAATTTTTTCCTCCCTTGATTGCTCTGCGTCGGGCTTCTGATCTCGCCGCCGGCGAGGTATTATAGCCGCCTGCTCCTGGGTTGGGGGGGGCCATGGCCCCCCCCTGCCAACATGTGGCTCCGCCACTGCTTTTAATTAATTTCGTGTACTTAAGCAGTGTAGAGAAATTGCCATCTATATAATTTCTAGTCAAGTTGTAACCTAAAATAATATCATAAAAAGGAAAAAAAATTACATATCAGCTTTATGTAAATAAGTGTCCGTTAGACTGATATGCATCCGACATAGGCTAATATATAAGATTTTACAAAGAGGGTTTATTGATATTTCATCATAAAATCTCCGACCAAAAATATTTAAAAAAAAAAAAATAGTCCACCATAGTGTTAGTGCTCCGTCAATCAAAATTAGATTGCAGTTCGCGGTCTCCCGGATGACATATTTCAATAAAGAAACTTATGTCTTCTACTTGGAATATTGTAAATTTGTCTCATTAATTTTATGCATATTATACAAAAAGTAAAATTCCCGTAAATACAAAAAGTTTTTATCCCCTTTTATTGGTCTTATAATGTGTATTTTAATTTTTTTTATTACATAAAGAACACACATCTTTTTTTTTTATTCACTTGCCTACTTTCTTTCGAGATATGCTGTTCATCAGGGGCCCGTGACGGTCCTGATTAGGGGTGTTCATATACCGGTCCGGACCGAAAAACCGGACCGGACCGGTGAGTTCGGTCCGGTCCGGTCCGGACCGGTAGAAGTTCGGTCCGGGTCGCGGTCCCGGATTGGCCTACATTTCGGTCCTCGGTCCGGTCCGGTCCCGGACCGAAAAAATTGTGGACCGGACCGAGGACCGGAATTTGTAATGTGAGCCAAGTTGTTGGCCACCCAACCGGCCCAGCCCATCTCTCATTCGTCTCATCCGTGCGCTTACCTAGGCTTGCCAAGAGAGACGTCGTCGTCGATTAAGACCTGCGGCTATCACATGATTCTTAGTGGCGGAGATCGAGATCGAATGCAATCGCGAATTGGCGAGTCAGTGCAGGGACCTGCGGACCGGTCCAAACCGGTCCGGTCCGGTTCGGTCCCGCTTTTGTGCGGTCCGGTCCGGACCGGACCGGTCCTATTCCGGTCCGGTCCGCGGTCCAACCTCTTCGCTAGGTTCGGTCTTCGGTCCGGTCCGGACCGGTCCGGTTCGGTCCGGACCGGTTGAACACCCCTAGTCCTGATGCAATGTGGACCGTCAGGGGCACCTGATGAATGATTTTTTCCCTTTTTTTTTTCATGATGGGGTGTGGGTCAGCAAGTCAAGCTTGTTTCTTAAATAATGTAGCACATAGATAGCGGTGCGTTCGTGCGGTACTGCAACGTATAACAAAGGGCTCAAAGGGCCCACCATAAGTCCTTCCGTTCTCTATTATTAGTAGATTTCATTTTTTTTGGGCCATGTATTTGACGAAAACGTTGATCTCAATTGGCATGAAAATTGATTTTTTTTTTTCTGCAACAATTGTTAAGTTTGATTTTATTTTATATATTAATAATAAAATAGGGGTGCGATATTGTGGTGACTGAATAGGGCACGGCTCATGAACCGTGACCACCCAGATTCGAATCTCAGTATCGACCGTTGTTGTTTCTCTTTAGCACGGCAGCGGGTACGCACGTGACGGATATTTTACGCGCAATAGACCTGAATAGTCCAGATGGGTTGAATGAGTGCGCAGCGGTCTTTCTGGATTGAACCATGTGTTACGAATTGGCACCGGACGAATGAGTAATGATCCTAAATGAATTCGGCTAAAAATAATAATAATAAAATGGTATAGTAAATTTTTCTTAACTAGTAATTTTCAACCTATCCGTATGTAGGAAGTGGCTAAAATCTCTTCAAACATCTAATATGTTTAATCAATTGAAGCAACACTAGTTGATTAACCGAATAATTCACAAATTGAACTATAATAAAAAAAAGCAATAATTCAAAATTAAGAATTTTTCTAGAATAAATAGTGTGTGCAGTAGCAATATTCGATTAGTTTTGGGCTGAAAATGACTAGAGAATATTTCATGCACATAACATCCGAACAAAATGGTCTGCAGACCTAGCATTATAACTATTCATGTAGCCGAGTCACGTTTCCTGTTTTAGTGATTTTTCAAAAATTAACAAAAGGTCTTTTAGATGTCCAAAACTTTTAATTTTAAAAATATTATAAATACTAAAAAAATCAAACCAGCTGTAGAAACTCGTATTATTCAATGTAGGATGCTCTTTTTTTTTTAACAAATTCCAAGTACAATTTTATAGTTATTTTTGAAAAATAGATATGATGCTTTTTCTGAACAACTTATGCTTCAGGTCATATTTGTTCATGTCAAATCCTTTAATGAGATTTCTAGCTCTCTATCTTTTTTCCCCTTTGCTTTATCAGTAAGGCCCAGTTAGCAAGCTTGGTCTCACCGATTTTTTGGATAACGCCGAAAAAATTTCTCTTTTAAAAACTCATACAGATTAACCCTTATTTTTTTTATAATAATTTTTAAATCAATATAAATAACATATTTATAAATATTTCTAAAGACATTTGAGTACCAAAAAAATAAATTTCGATGTATTCTATTACTTTTTTATTTACGTTCTTCCATATAATATCTATAAATATGTGTTTTATGGCTCCAAAGTTATTACTTATAAAAATTTACAGTTTTTAAAATATTTATTATAAATAATTGTTTAAAAAGTTTTGAATACAAAAATTATAGAACACACAAAGATTTATATTTTTCTATGTTCGGTGTGCAATATATATATATATATATATATATTATATAATATATTATATATATATTAGAGTTTTAAAATATTTATTAGAAATAATTGTTTAAAAAATTTTGAATACAAAAATTATAGAACACACAAAAATTTATATTTTTCTATGTTTGGTGTGTTGTATTCAAAATTTTTTAAACAATTATTTCTAATAAATATTTTAAAACTCTAATATATATATATATATATATTATATATATATATATATATATATATATATATAGGTTATTCTCAGCTCGACCTTAAAATAGCTTTAGTAAGCTAACATCCCAACCGTTGATCTTCTTGATCTAACGGCTGAAATTTAATTTTATACTCAACGGTGCCGTTAAATACTTAACGGCATGAATCGTTATTCCGTTAAGTGTAAAATTAATTATTAACCGTTAGATCAAGAAGATTAACGGTTAAGATGTTAGCTTACTAAGACTATTCTCATGTCGAGCTCTTAATAGATTCTTTATGTTTGTACAATTATGTTTTAAGAAATTATTTAATTTCTAAAAGCTACTGAGCTTTTAATGGGGGATAAAAAGAGACCCCAAGATTTTAACACCACTAGAAGCATTTAGTACATTTAAATATCACATATAAAAAATATTAAATAACCTAAATAATTATTTGACATGCGACGACAAATAAAGATTTCTAAACTCATAACATGATTATAAATCCTAGTTTTTCTTCGATTTGTTTATAGTATATAAAGATTTGGTTATAACTTAGATTATTTACTTAAGAAAAGCAAAGAACCATATAGATGACTGTTTGGTGGTAAAAATAAAAAAATAAAAAAAAAATAAAAAAAAACTTGCAGCCCCATTTTGTGTATTAAGTTAGCAACAAATAGAGCTGAAATACAATGTTTACCAAATTCCCAAGTATTTATTGAATTATATAAGCCCAGCCCAATAAGGCTTCAACATATTGGTCCGTTATCCATCCCTTAGGTCCAAATCTCAAGTTAGATATGTACTGAAACAATCCGCATTCGCTATCATTAAAAAAAAAAGAAGGATAACTGCATCGATGGGGTCTTACAGTATCCACTAGACTTTAACAACCAACCAAAATAAAGGGGCGCATGTGTGGTAGCGGTGAGAAAATATAAGCCGAGCATACCCCAATGCACATGGGTCACATGCGCCTCTTGAGAGCCGATTTTTCTGAGTGCATGAAGGCATTCTCGGACCTTAAACCCGCGCCGTCCGATAGATGGGAGAGACTCTTAACTACTGGATCACACGGTTGTCCCTGCATTCGCTATCTTTCTTTTAGACATTTCTTTGTATCTCTAAATTTTTTGTCTCTAATTTATTTCCAAAGTGACGTACCTCTAATTTTTTTCAGTCTCTACTTTTTAATTGGATATTTATTTATTTTTTTTTCTTTCGCGAAAGAGATACTATATAATTGACCATTCTTATTTAGAAATACTATTAGGTCTGATAAAATTGTCCGAACGATATTTTTTTTTTTGTTTTGGGATCGATAATACTATTGATCTCAAGGCGCGAAAAAATACAAATCTGACTATTTTTTTTGGTTAAGTATTCAGGCACAATAGTATTACTGGTAATGCTCTAATAAAAAGCTTACTTTTCTCAAAAAAAAAAAAAAAAAAAAAAAAAAAATCAATTTGATGACTCGGCCGACCAGGTAACACCCAGCTGTAGAGCACATCTTCAGGACATTGTTTGCTGGGCCGGTTCAAACCAAATTGCTGTACATGGTCCGGGTCGATTCTAACCAAATCGCTTATAACTAGCACAGTTAATGCTGTACATATACTTCATAGTGCGAATAGATTCTCATTTTAGTATTATTAAGATTTTTATGAAAAAATGAATTTAATGACTAATTAGGATAAAATCACAAGTTAATGTTAATTTATAATCAAGGTATTACTTTTGTAGCTTTATAATTAATTATATGCCTAACACAAGTTCACTCATGGAACCAAACAAAGCAATAGACCAGTAACTATATTACTATATATAAACCAACCAAGTTATCTTGTAGGAGTGTTGAGCAGTTCCAAATCGGACAGGAATGGACCGAATCAAACTGTACCTAACCAAAATAACCAGACTTGATTAAACCAGACTGGGCTGGTACGAACCGAACCGACAGGACCGAAGAGACCAAATACAGATTTTGGCTCTATCTCCTAATGCTTCAAAAATTTGATTGTCAACTTGATAATTTTATATTTGATATGCTGCATAATTATGTCAAATTTTTTAACTTGAAGGATATTGGTGATCTTTCTAAGAAGCTGGTTGAAACGAAAAAATATAGTATTTTGTCATATGTCTATTTATTTATAGAATTGGCTCTAATTCTTCCTATCGCGACAGTAACTATAAAAGAGCTTTTTTTGTAATGGAGAATATCGAGAATGACTTGCGAAATAGAATATTTAATTAATTTTTGAATATTATTTGCTTACTTACATAGAAGGTAATGTATTTGAGAATGTATATATTAATGTTATTATTGATTATTTTCAAAATATAAAAATCCGTCAAGAACAATTGTAATATTGAACTTTTGTAAGTTATGGCAATATGATTTGCGGCTAAATAAATTATTATTATAAAAATTAAGGAGCTGAAGTTTCTTGAACTGGCGAAGTATTACCATTATGTATTATTATATTTCGACAATTCTACGTAAAATTTTTGAGTCCACGTCGGTGTTTATAACGGTCCGAAAAATTTAAAATAACAAATAACAGTCAAAGACGGCTTATAAATATCTTTTACTTAAAAAACGTCAAAATTTTAGAGGAAGTTGAAATGTTACTTGGCGTACGGTTGATTGACACATAACCTTAACGTAACGTTAATGACAATGTTCATGCGGATCATATACCCATGAACCCTAATTCTCGACAATATGAAATACCTCTAAATATAAGTTAAACTAAACATAACTATCGCACGACAATTATTTATTTACAACTTCATTTTACCAAGAAGAAGAAAATAAATAATTTTTTTTGTAGCAGACGAAAATAAAATATCCCGAAAAATTGGTTTTTTTTAACCACGACATGTTCAATTGAGAATTACAAGCAAATACGAAGAAGGAAAAAAAAGGAACCACAAACCGTTACATAAATTAAATATTATAATGAATTTATTAATTACTAAATTTTAAAATTTTAATAAATTATTGTTAGTAGTTTTTATTTCAAAAAAGTTATTAAATAATAAAAAATATTATTCTTCTAGACCATAATTTTGGTCAGGAAAAAATCAGAGGTGATGTAAACAATATCATATTTTTTTAATGAAAAATACTATTCTTCCAATATTTTTTAATGAGAAATCTGATCTCATTTCTTAACTTTTTCATCTACCATCCTAACATCATTAACGGATTTAGTGAATGCATTCACTCCCGTAAACAAATACCGTGTTATTAGCTAAAACACGTATTTTTCTTAATTGACATAATTAACTCCGATATTAACTTATATTAACACGCTAACTGCTCTACCACAAATTGTCACAGCCTCATCACCTATCTTCAGAAATCATATACGAGAAATTTAGCACTCTGACATAGTAATAACAGATAGCACTGACAAAAGCTTCTTGAATAAAAATTCTAAATATAAAAGTTTTAATGACATAATATCTTAAAAAAAAATTGACTTTTAAGCTCAATCTAGGAAACATTCAAATTTCTGTGCCCTGACGAGCAATAAAATCATCAAAGTACCATTTAGAGAAATAAGAAAAATAAGAAAAATTTCTTATATTTAATTATATTGAACTATTTCCAATACTCACAAAGAAATATGTCAGTTTGAGATCGCCATAAAAAAATCCAAATTCACAAACACTAATTTTGCAATAAAAACTCATAAATCACCACAAAAATATTAGGAAAAAAAAGAAGGAAAAGAGAGGAGGAGGAGCTCACATCACCGTTTTTAACTTTTCCAAGCGTAGACGAGCAGCGAGAATCCATGGGCACCATTAAGCTGGGCTTCCTCGGGACTGTTCCAATCCATCACCGTCGAGCTGCTCGTCGACGAAGCTGATGAAGTCGACGACGACGATGATGGCGTCTTCAATAAGCTCTTCTTCCTCCCTCTCCTCCTCTCTCCCCCGCCGCTGCTACTTCCACTCCAATTCTCCATTTTCCCAAAATACCCCAATGCCCACTTTCTATCCACCTCTGAATTCTCCACCTTCTTCCCGAAATGCCCCTCAATCTTCTTCTCCCCAAAACTACACTCGTCCTCGAAACGCAGCAGGAATGTAGCGCAGCCGCGCTCGCCGGCGTACGGCGGCGGATGGGGTGGGGGATCGATGACTTTTGAAGAAGATACAGGAAACAGCCAGTCGTGCAGATCCCACGAGATCCTCACGTGAGAGCCGCCGCCGGCGTCAACGATCTCGCTGCCCCTGAACTTCCACTTTATTCTCCTCACGTGCAACAACCGCTCGCCGTCGATCGCCACCGTCAGAGCCGCTGCGCCCGCCGGCGATTCGTCGACGTTGATAGCGACCTTCCTCTCTTTCCCTCCAACTTCAACTCTCGTCTCGTACTTCTTCGATTCTCCTTTGAAAACCACGTGCTCTCTTCTAGAGACAAGTGTGGGCTTCGAAATATTGGTGTTAGAGCGAGCTTTGGTGCGACGGAAGGCGAGGTCGGGGAGATCGCCGGCGGAAAGAAGCATGTCGCCGTTGAGAACGACGGCTACGAAGAAATTGGAAGACGGTTCAGGGCCGCCGGAGGAAGGGAAGCGAGCAGTGGAGAGATCCCAGGAGACAAGAAGAGATTCGTCGTGTTCGAGAGAGAAGCGTTTATGGCCGCGGCGCTTCCAGAGGAGCCATGGACGGAGGTGGAAGATGAGGTGGCGGTGGTCGGAGTAGAAGAGGTGGAGGCGGAGGGAGAGGCCGAGGGCGGAGCGAGACCACGAGAGAGCGACGGGGCCGAGGTGTGTCTCGTACAGTGATACAGTGAGGTTTGGGCCTGACGCCGTCGACGACGGCGGAGCCCCGCGGCCGCCGCCACCTCTGAAGCACGACGGCACTGGGTCGTGCATGTCTTCTTATCTCTTCTTCGTCTACAGAGGTGATGAAAAATCGTAATTTTTGCAAGAATCAGCAAGATCTATTGCGAGAAAGGGAGGAATTTTACGGAGAATTTGGGACACATGGAGTGGGTGGGTTTTTATCTCGAACTAACAACGCGACGCTAAATATATTAGATTATTTTCAGATGTGTACATAATTTTCCAACTGTATGATATCAGAAAGCGATTATATGTTAGCCTTTCAACGAGTTTTTTGGGTACAAAAAACAGATGTAAAACTTTTATAATTTCTTTTTTGAAAATTTTATTCCATATTGTAATTTATGGACGACGGTTTTATGAGCCATGCATCCCACATATCGTGTTATCTGTCATGAATTTTAAACGCCATTCCTTGTGTTAATACGGTCATTTTTCACATACGCTATGAACCGTAATTCGTAATGTCGTATATAGTGCTAGCGAGATTCGAACACAAACTGACCAGTGACACTTATTAAGTGTTCTTAGACCAATTTAGTTTTGAATTGGTGTTGTCATAAGATAAAAATTTTCTGCTCTTTACTTTATGTCTTATTTCTATCTTCACACTAAATAATACATATATATATATATATATATATATATATATATATATATATATATAAATTTTAACATAAAATTATAAATTTTGATTAGATTTATAATTTTTATTTTAAATTTTTTTTAAAAAATAATTCTAAAAATATTTTGAGCTTCAAAATCTTAATAGATTTACAAATTATTTTTAAAACCATTAAAATTTTGAAACTTCAGAATATCTTCTTTTATTTGGAGTATAAAATAGAAAATAAAAATACGGAGGGAGGGCACATAAGTTTTGTATGTGTGTCCGATCTTCTTTTCTCTCTACATCTTCAAGACTTGAACTTTCTTGTTCTTCTTCAGATTGGGGGTTAATTAAGTAGAATAGTCACACCTTGCATAACCTGATTAATTTGTCTATTATTTTCAGTCAATTTCAGGAAGAATAGTCAACTGCTATCAGGAATAAGTAATGAGAAACAAGGAGATTTTTTTTTCCTTTTTTAATTTTGTAAAAACATCATTTGGTGTTTGGTTTATATTCTAAACATCGGAATATAAGATAAAATATTTTTTTTCCCTAAGATTCTGCTTGGCTAGAGATAATTTTAAAATTATATTTATTTTAAGTTTTGGGTAGAAGTATTTTCTGAATAACGCAGGATCTTAATTATTATTTTTTTTTTTTTCAAAAACTCTTATTTCTATTCTAATGTTATACGAAATATAATGATGGTTTCGTCGTTATGATTGAAGCGGTGGATGCCTACGCGTTGTGATTCTAATTTTCGATTACTATTACATTTTAATACCGAACACCAGATAAGTTGTGGATGATCGTTAAATTCAACGATTGCATCATTAAATTATTGTTTACAAAATATGAACCATTAGTGTGCGAACAAAATATCAAAATACAAACACTTCTACTGAAATTGAGATCCGACACTGTCATTCTATTTCTAAATAAAGATTTATCGATTTCTAACAATGAAATAAGATGGCAAAGACAATGGGTGAAAACGAGCAGCGTTCGAGTTAAGTACCACTAAGCTCAAGTTCGGCTCGATTGGTTCGGTTCGACTCGAGCTTGAGCTCGACGAGTTTTAGAGGCTAAGCTCAAACTTGACTCGAAAAATATCAAGCTCAAATTTGACTCGAGTTTGGCTCGATTGTTTGAATTAGATTAAGCTCGAGTCGGGCTCGCACTCATATTCGCTTAAGTTTTTCTATTATAAAAAATATTTTAATAAAATAGAAAATCTCTTTTAATACGATACTCAGTCTCGGCTCGTTTAACTACTCAAGGTTGAATCAGTGTTCGAACTCGACTCTAGCTCGTTTACTCAAGCTTGAGTCAAACTTAAACGAGTTCGAGTCCGAACTACTCATGTGCAGCTCAGCTCGTTTCAATCTTAATAAAGAATATCGATACCTGATGACGTCTGCTTGTTGGACAATCGATTATCTTTGGGATTGGGAAGTATACTTGATTAACAGAGAATTATAATTTATTATAAAACAGTTAACCTATTAAAACATATTTAGGTAGAATCTTCATGTTACCAAAATACTATCTTAGGCACCATTACTTTGGAAAAAGTGGGATAAATAAAATAGATAAGTGAAAAAATAAGAGATAGAAGAATGAAAAGTGGTGAAAAGTATCTTTGAGTTTTATTATTTACTTAATATAACAAAAATGGAAAGAAATTGTGATGAATTTTTTTAAAATATAATATAACTAATAATTATTTTTTATTAATAATTTAATGATTAATAATATATATTAATAATATTTTTTTAAATATAATATAAATAATAATTATATTTTTTAATAATTTAATATATAAATTATACATATTAATATATATCATATATTAATATATTATATATATAAATTAAAATATGAATATAAATTTTAAAAATAAATTTATTAATAATATATTTGTATATTAATACATATTAAAATATTATTATAATAAAATTATTATATTAATATAAAATTAACAATATATATTTATTTGTTATTATTAATGTATTTTATAAATATAATAATCTTTATTTTATTATTATAAATATTATTTTAATATATATTATATTATTATATAATATTATAATACAAATAATTGTTATATATTACTAATAACTTAATACATTATACTAATATTATTACAATATATAAAATTAATATTAACATAATATTACAAAAATTAATAATATATTTATATTATTATATTAATTAATGAAATTATTAGTTTTAATATTAATATATGATTAATAATATATTCTCTTATCATTATAAATATATTATTATTATTATTATTAACGTTATTGTAATATTAAATATTGTATTATATTATTGTTATTTTTGTTAATATATTAGTATACTTTATTATTGATAATATTATTTTAATAATATGTTATATGTATTATTATTATTATTATTTTAATAACATATAATTAGTATTATATTTAAAAATATACTAATATATTTTATTATTATAAATTATATAAAATTATGATTTTTTCAACTTCTTTTTAATTTGAAGATAAGTGGAAAAATTAAAAAATATATTAAAATAAATAGTAATTGACAGTAGAGAAAGTCACTTTTTTCACTTTATTTTTCAAGGTGAACAAAAAAATAAAACAAGGGAGATAAGTGAGCTTTCTACTGTATTGCACTATTTTCACTTTATTGGCAAGTAAGCAGACCTTTTAGTGAGTTAAAAAATTGGATGAAAAAAAAGAAAAAAAAAAAAAAGGAAGGGGCAAAGATTAGAACTGCGGAAGACCTTCATTGTGAGTTTCTCAAACCCTACGTGGAAAATGAAACATAACGAAATTATTAGGTCAAAAAAGCGCGTTTATGATTGGATCCGTCTGGATTTCACGCTTTTAGACCGGACATGTGAACATTCCCGATTCCACGTCTCGGTCTGTCCATCGGAGAAAAGCAAATTAACTAAATAATAAACAAGATAATACTATAAATAAAGAAACACATAAAATGAAAAATTAAAGATTGAGGGATTTCTCTAGAAAGGGGCTGCCTGATCACCGAAAATCAATTTTGATTTTGTTATTTTGAGAAAAATTAAGGTTGAAATCACCATAATATCCGAGATAATTTGAATTTCATTGATATTATTAGGAATTTTCAACAACAAATATTTATAAGTTATGCTCTTTTTCGAACTAATAAAAATAGCAGATTATTTTCTTATATCACGGATACTTTTCTGAAAATTTAAAATATTATTAAAAGACTAAATAGAAAGAAAAAATAAATATTAGTTATTATTATATATATATATATATATATATATATATATATATATATATATATATATAATATATATATATATATATATATATATATATATATATATATATATATTTGGTATTCGATTGCTGCTTTTAATGAAATATAATAGAATACTTCAATTCTAACTTCTATCTATTTCACAAATTATTTTATGTTTTTTTTAAGGATAAATTATTGCAAAAGGGATAAGGCTTTTTTAAAATAAAATAAAAATAAGCAGATTATTTCTCTTATTCATTTACTAAAAATATGAAATAAAATTAAATGAATAAATAAAAAAATATACTAACGTATTAGCTATTATATGTTTTTTTTTGTTTATCGATTGCATCCTTTAAATGAAATAGAGTAGAATAATATTTCAGTAAGAAATAATGAAATAACAATTCATTAATTATTTTTTATTGTCTATATTTTTAAAAAATTGTGTTAAATCACGCTACATGAGTCGGTAATGCATAAATTTCTGACCGGACGCGTATATGTGGGACAAACGTCCGATTAATCCCTGTCTCATGCTTGCTCTTGTAGGAATTTTCTTCACCACATCGGAAAAGCGTCTGGATTTTTATCTCGCTTGCTTAGGTTGTAGGCTGAGACATATGACTTCGATCAGTACTTGCTTCCAAGCCACTGCACGTTATGCGCATGTAGTCGTAGTAGTCGGCCCAGAATGCCTCTGTTCTATACTAAAATACTACTTCGGATGAATGGGGAATTACGTCGCTCTTTGATGCTGGGTCCTCGATAAAACCAAGTTTAGAGCCGTGAACGCTAGGAAGGACAATGCTTGTGAGCACAGAGTGGCGTACAAATTTACGCACAAAAATGATGGAAAACACGTTTTGCATTTCACATTCACCAAAACGCATTTTTTATGATTTTCGTGTGCAAATGCGTGCACAGATTTGTGTTCTCAAACATTTTTTCATGCTAAATAATACTCACTTTTTTTTTGGTCTGACTATCGAGTTCAGTTTCTATTTGACATCTTGACAGGTGCAAGTAAATATAAAGTCGATTCCAACTAGTTATATTGAAATTCGAATTCATGACCCATCATTTTTAAAAAGTAGACCATAGTCTCTTATAACATCCAATCGCGCTAACTAGATCAATGCTGGTCGGTAAATATCTAGCATGCTATGTTAGTGCTTCATACGACTAGTAATTAGGTATGTTATAATTAGAGGCCAAAACGTGTTGGGAAATCAAGATAAAATTCACAGAAGAATATGAAATACAAAGAGAACCAAGACAAAGATTTACGTGGAAAACTCCAAAATCGGAGAAAAACCACGGGAATAGCACGAGAGAAATCACTAATCAGAGAAGAGATTACAAGGATCACACACCTCACACAATCTCAATCTCACCTCGACAATACAACAACCCTCAATCTCTTTAAGAGTACAAGTACACTCAACCCACTCCGACGTTATACGATCTCCAGTAGACTAAAATCCTAGCCTACAAATCGACGTCTTCGTATATCTCTTGGACAACCCCAAGAGATCTATTTATACTCAAGACTCCTTAAAGAAAATATTAATTAAAGAATTTTAAAATATCAAATAATGTGCCTAACAAAAATGGAAGAAACCGTTGCCAAATTTGCCGCCGTTCCAAATTTGCTTCTGCCGATTCTGGAAAAGACCTTCCATCTTCCAAGCCTTTGGAAATCACAAAACATGCATTTTTCCACCTTCCTTCAATACACACCATTCCATCTTAATTCATTCTTTAATTAATGCGAGATTACTAATTAGGTGGCAAAACAAGCCACACCAATTCCAACAAAACGAGCCGAGTTCTGGTTGAATATCACTAAACTCAAGTTCGGATCAATTAGTTTAGTTCAATCTTGAGCTTGACGAGTTTCAGAGACTGAGCTCTAGCTCGACGAGTTTCAGAGACTGAGCTCGAGCTCGACGGAAGATCTCAAGCTCGAAATTGACTCGAGCTCGGCGCAATTATACCAACTGCGTCGATTTTGAGTTGAATCGAGCTGAGCTCGATTCGATTTTTGCTCGATTGCATGAATTAGGCTAAACTCGAGTCCAGCTCGAACTTGAACTCATTTTAAGTAATTTTATTGTCAAAGAATTTTTTTTTTAAAAAGAAAAGCTCGTTTAGGGTCGCAAGCCCCACGAGCCGAGTAACACGATGCTTAGGTTCGATTCAGTTAATTACTCGAGCTTAATTTCGTGCTTGAGCTCAACTTGATCGACAATGCTTAAGCTCGAGCCGAAGTTTAACGAGTTCGAGCTCAAGCTACTCGTGAGCAGCTCAGCTCAGCTCATTTCACCCCTTGTTACAATGTTATCCTAGAAAAAAAAAGCAATTGTTTTTTTGGTATGTTACCTCCTCATTCAGTTTTATCTTACATTTCGATAAAAAAGGAGTGGTACAATACATTCCTCCTAACTCGCGCTTATTGGAATTCGAACACTCGACTTATTTTTATAAGAAATAATCTATGGCTCATCCCAGCATCCAGTTCTACTAACAATCTTAACCAAAACTAGTTGGTTAAAAAAAGCACTTTAATAGCAAATATAATATGAGAAATGCTCGATACATCTAACTAAATCTAAATAAAGTCTCTTACTGATATCTAATATTAAAGTGTAGTGAGACATGCGAGGTGAATATATCTATGGTCAAGACAAATGTATCTTATTGTTTAGGTTCAAGTAGAGATTCTATTTTTAGTTACGCAACATATATATATTATATATATATATATATATATATATGATATTTTCAGCTCGACCTGAGAATAGGCTTAGTAAGCTAATATCTCAGCTGTGATCTGCTTGATCTAACGGCTGAGATTTAATTTTATATTTAACGACGTTCTCAGCCGTTAGATCAAGCAGATCACGGCTGATATATTAGCTTACTAAGTCTATTCTCAGATCGAGATGAGAATAGCTCGTCTCATATAGAGTTTTGCCTCATAACTATGCCGATAACTATTGAAACGGTTACGTTTTGCTTGGCATAGGTAGCATCAACGCCACGTAATTGAATTCATATTTTGAGTTGTGTCCTAAAAAGTATTATAAGATGATATTATAATTTAAAATGAATAAATCCGGAGCGATGGTTGCACCATCTTTGTTTAAGTGAAAGATTGTAGCAGCAACATAAATTATGTTCTGTGTGAGCTCATTTGCTTAAGAATCACTCCAATTTTTGTTGCCACGCTTCACATTTTGCTCCTTTCTTCCTTATTTTTTTTAAAAAAAAGGATTGCATTTACAGCTCATATTAGACGAGATCGATGTTGACGTAACCGCCGCTCATGGGCGGATATTAATCCTTTTTTCTTTGTTTTTGTTATTGATTTTTTTTCCTTTTTTTTGGAAATTTTCTAAGATGGAATGGAACTTCATTCCCTATATCTATAAGCCGGTTATTTTAGACACTAAATTAAGGAGTTTTCTCTAACATTGTTAGCCAGTGTGTATAGGACGGACGGTTAAACTTTCAGTTTATGAAATGAAAGTCTCAAGTTTAACAATTTGTAAATCTATCCGATAGGGTGTTGTACTTGTATCTTATATATTTCGTGGATGATAATATATATTTTAGGACCTATTCAAATCGAAAGGCTGAAATTCTTCAATTAGTAAAATATAAATCGGTACTATCGATAAATTTATTTTTACGATAATCATTTAATAGTTGGTCGATTACGGACATAATATTTCACCATATTTTTGAAAAGAAAATTAGATGTTATTGGAACTGATAATCAATCCTAGATATTTTCAATGAGATTATCAATCCTAGTCCATTGCTAAGTTTTATTTGTAAAATCTTACGACAATAGTTACATGCTACTGAGAAAATGAGTGTCTCTCTTTGTCGATGCGAGATATCCCAACAACGATGTTGGCGGATCTCAACGAATGTTCAACTTGAAATATGATAAATAGTGGAGTAGAGATAGCACGATCTTTCTGCTTTGCCTGAAATATAATTATTTGTGAAGCGTGAAATTTCTGTTAAGTATGCGAAATGGCTATTTATTTGCACTACCGTCATCGGACACCCGTTCGGCGGTAGCCGTGACCCGGCTAGCTGAATTGTAATTGGCCAATTTGGATAGAATTTTGCCTCCAAGACCAGGAGAACAATCACAGGAAGACGGTTCTCTACAGACCAAACAAATGGGACACAAAAGCTGCTCTTTTGTACACACCATGTGCTTATTAAGGATGATTCCACCCATCATATTCTCCTTTCCACCACCCTATCCAAATAAAACTTTTGCAGATAATCACTCCGACAAGGACCGGCGACCTTGCTGTCATGTTTCTCAAATTCATTATTTTGAAAAATAAGCTCCTTTATCTCCTATACTATGCTTTATGATTCATCATTAATGGATATTTACTTTTTTATGCCCCTAACTCAAAATAGTATATTTATGTCCCATTGATTATGTGAAGTAACGAAATTATCTTTATCCCCCTTTTTTTTTTTTTTAATAACTAGATGAGAACAATTTGATCATTTTTTGTTCAAGTGGCATAAAAATACTATTTTAAATTAGAATAGTATATTTTATAATTTAAATCATACGATATACGTTACACGTCAAATTATCAAAAAAAGGTAATAGCTGGGTGATCTGACCACTAAACACCTTCTTGAAGAGGACGACGGCGATCGATGAGTCAAAAAACTTGCATACTAATTGGTTAATTTCTGAAATATTTAATTAGATATACATCTTGTACGTATTTTGTTTTTCCTATCGACTACGTAGTCTTGTTTCAAAAAAAATAATAGTAAGCTAATATGCAATTTTGTCTATTACATCCAAATTAGTAATAGCATTTTCATACAAACAAATATGCAATGGTTATTAAGTGTTTAAAGTAATAGCCGACGTGTGTTTATGCATACCAAAAAAAGAGGTGGCAATTTCGGTCGCGGATCAAGTTAACATAATGCCAACACATAAATGAGCCAACCAACCCATAAATGATCATCTTCTAACCGCCAAATCCAAATCCGATGCAATTCAAATTTGAGTCGATCTGATCGGACTTGGTTAAACCCATAACCTATGATACGGAAATAAAAAATACAACTTGACTCACCATATATACTAACTCGAATATGACTTGACTATTCTGAATCCTATCCGATTATATGTATTTTGGGTAATATATAATATAATAAATCTAGTATACTGTATTTAAATTGAATTAGTCGGGTCAACCCAAACCCCAGAGTAAACCTTTTGGGTCAACATTTGGGTCAAATCCAAATGTGATTTGAATCTAATACCTTTAAATCTAACCTAAAATTTTTGTCTGCTTCCATTAGGTTATCAGATCGGATCATAAATTGCCACTCCTAACCAAAAGTATGTATTATCTACAAGTAAAAGAATTACACTCCTTCATATATTATAGTTCCTATTATTTAATTTACTTAAAATGTTATTTGGTTAATGTTATTAAACAGAAAGTTTAATCAATATTATTTAGTTAATATTGTTTTAACTTATCATATTATTATTACAATTAATTATTGATATTTAGGTTGTATTATTTAACCTAATATTGACTTACAGTTATTAGCTAAATTAACCTAATGATAATTTTCTAGTAACTATATTAGCTTAATTATTAAGATTAGAACTTATTTTTATTAAAATAAAACTGATATTTGTTTTAAAAATTTTTTAGAGGCATCTTACTTAGTCATTTAATTTGCAATGCTTATCATGTTTTATATATATATATATATATATATATATATATATATATGTAGCAATTCAAATTTTAATATAGTAATTCCGATTATTTTATACATTTTCAATAACTACATATTTTTATATATAAACAATAATTAATTTAGAATATATGTTCTTAAATGCCATAATCCACTTGAGTGATGACTGGAACGTAACATCCGCAAACACCAACACACATCCAACCAACGTCTCTTTCTTATGTTCTATTTAATTTTGTACCCAACAGATGTGTCTTTCTAATGCAAGTGAAAGACATCACCGAATCAACACGATGCTGCGGTCCATCGTCGAACAACTGCAGCCTACCAAATATAATTAAACTAGATCTCAAAACTACTTTTCAAAATCGTCGGGTAGTCCCTACTTTTTCAAATTTTTCAAAAAAAAAAGTTTTAAAAAATATTCCAAACGATGAATTTAATTTTTCATATAATAGTGTTGTTAGTACTTATATCGTAATACTATGATTGAAATATTCAAGACAAACTATCTTAATGATCTCGCAAGCTAAAAATATATACCGTACGAGTTAAATAAGTGTTCCAAGTTTTACAAAGTAGAAATGGTTTTGATAAAATCCCACATGTAAATCATAGGATTGGAAAAAATGATAGATAATCAAAACTAAAGTTAAAAGTAAATAGTTAATTGCATTGATTATTAGCCAACTGGCGCTAATAATCACTCCTTAACATCATATGGCATTAGAAAGAGAAGCCACTCTTAATTGTCAAGCAAGCGCTCTTTTCTTTTCTTTCTTTTTTTTTTTTTTTTTTTTTTTTTTTTTGTAATTTCCATGACATACATCTTTTTCTTCTTCGAGAGCTGTACTTGTATCTACCGATCAATGTTTGGTCTAGTAATTAGTAGCACTGGATATTGGAAGCCAATAGCAATCTGTCCTTTACGAAGAATAGGTCTAAGATCGAATTCAAGTAACCGCAAGTTGGGAGAAACTATCGTACAACTTTATTTCCCGTTAAAATATATGTTAAACTGAATTTGGCACCCACATACAAGAAAAACGTACATATATTTTCATTATTCGTTTTCATAAGTGGAGGGACAATCTTATAGTCTCATAATCCATATTATTGTCTACTTTTTGATTTGTATTATTAAGAATGTCCACATGTGTGTGTATATATATATATATATATATATAGGAATGTACATTTATATACTATTATTATTATAGAGTTTCGTATTGTTTTTCCCTATCTCTCAATTAAATTTCATGGTCAACCAAAACACCACCGAGAAAATTCACAGCACATATCAAATTAATACAATCATCTTCATTTACTTTGTCATTATAGAGATAAAAATAAAAAATTGAAGTGGTGAATCAGCCAGCATGATGATGATAGACATCAAGATATTAATCCCCGAAATATCACTAGTCTTTTTCATGACATCCTGGAGATAGTATCCAAATTCTCATACCTTCGTCACTTGCAGCCAATCCAGTCTGATGAGTCTTACTTAGTCCATCTTATATCACTGGATGATGCTAAATAAGATGATAAAACAGTGCTCTTTTTTTTTTTTTTATATATATATTTTGAGAAAAAAAAATCGATTTGAGCAAGCAAGAAGTCATTATACCCTTTATTCAATTAGGCAACGAAGAAGCGACAAGCAACGGCTAATAAGAGCATGCAGAAAAAAAAAGAGAGAAATAAAACAATAAAACGGAATTACAAGCTATGCTCATTTTCATTTACAATTTTTTTTTTCATGCAAACTTGGTAGAGAAATCAAACATCGCTGTCCCTGATTTTGCGATATCGGGGCGAAACGCATTAACGTATCGATATCCAGCCTTATATGACATGAATAGACTAATCACTCCATGTCAATCCAAAAATGAGGTATTGGTTGCAAATTGGGAATCATCTCTCAATGTCATATACATGAACCTGGTCTCTTTCAGGATTGGTTAGCATAGTATATGCCTGGTTTGTGGACTATCCAATCCCAAATTAAAAAAAAAAATTGAATCATCAAGTACTTCTTTATTGAACTTGTATACTACTACATTCCTCTCTCTCTCTCTCTCTCTCTCTCTCTCTCTCTCTCTCTCTCTCTATATATATCTATATATATATATATATATATATATATATATATATATATATATATATATATATAGATTTTCCATAGTATTTGTATAATTAATGAGTAACAAGGAAGCAGCCAATTTATACCTTTTTTTTTATAGATTTTTCTATTAGTATTCTTACCTCCACAGAAGATGAGACTAATTTTATTCGAACACGAACAATTTCGATATTTTTTCTTGAACTCCTGAGATTTTACGAAGGCTCATCAACCACATATCTAATTTTACTAACAAACCGAGTCAACATTATTTGGTACAACAAGCCTATGCCAAGTATTTCATAAAAAATGAGCAATTAATGTATGAATTAGGGAAGCTCCCGCCCGTAAGGTTCACGGGCTACTAAATCCAAATTGTTAGATAGACAAAGAAGTTCTAACGTCAGCATCATTTGAATATATTTCGTTTATCAAACTACTCCTTGCAAGGAAATGCCAAGATTTTCAATCTGATGCTCCCAACAAATCATGAATAAAAATAAATTAAGTTGAAATGAAAATAAGAAATTAGAATCCAACAACTTCATACTTTTAAAAAGAAAAAAGGAGAATTAATTGATTGAAAAGAACATTGCTTGGTTATCTGCTACGATTTTGGGGTCCTGCTGTTCATTATTTGCTGTCTTTCTTTTATGATCAATTCTAGTGCCATGTGTTGGAATTGGTGTGGCTTGTTTTGCCACCTAATTAGTAATCTCGTATTAATTAAAGAATGAATTAAGATGGAATTGTGTGCATTGAAGGAAAGTGGAAAAATGCTTGTTTTGTGGTTTTCAAATGCTTGGAAGATGGAAGGTCTTTTCCAGAATCGGCATAAGCAAATTTGGAACGGCGGCAAAATTGGCAACGGTTTCTTCCATTTTTGTTAGGCACATTATTTGGTATCTTGAAATTCTTTAATTAATATTTTTTTAAGGAGTCTTGACTATAAATAGATCTCTTGGGGTTGTCCAAGAGATATACGAAGGCGACGATTTGTAGGCTAGGATTTTTAGTCTACTGGAGATCGTGTAACGTCGGAGTGGGTTGGATGTCCTTGTACTCTTAAAGAGACTGAGGGTTGTTGTATTGTCGAGGTGAGATTGAGATTGGGTGAGGTGTGTGATCCTTGTAATCTCTTCTCTGATTAGTGATTTCTCTCGTGCTCTCCCCGTGGTTTTTCTCCGATTTTGGAGTTTTCCACGTAAATCATTGTCTTGGTTCTCTTTGTATTTCACATTCTTCTGTGAATTTTGTCTTGATTTTCCAACAAATTGGTATCAGAGCTAAGGTTATGACGAGTGAAATCAAGATGTCGAGGTTCGATGTGGAGAAGTTCAATGGCTCACAGAACTTCGGAATATGGCAGAAGAAGGTGATGGCCTTGTTAGTGCACCAGGGGCTGCATAAGGCAATCAGAAAAGAGGGAAAGCCTGATGACATGAAAAATGATGATTGGGATGAGCTTGATCTGAAAGCGTCAAGTACTATTCTCCTATGCTTGGCGGATGAGGTAATCAACAACGTTGCAGAAGTAAAGAGGGCTTCGGACATGTGGAAAAAATTAGAGAACTTGTACATGTCGAAAAGTCTCTGCAATAAGCTCTTTCTCTTGAGGCAGCTATACAGTCTTCGTATGAAGGACGGTACATCTCTTATGACTCACTTGAATGCCTTCAATAAACTTGTGCAAGATCTCTTGAGAATAGGTAAAACTATTGAAGACGAAGATCAGGCGATGATCTTGTTATCGTCTCTCCCGAGCTCTTACGATCATATGGTGACCACAATATGCTACGGGAAGACTACTTTGAAGATGGAGGAGGTGACATCGGCACTCTTGACAAGTGATATCTTGAAGAAGCCTACCATCGAGGAAGAGTCTTCTACACTAGCGGCGGCGGAATATGTTCGTGGAAAAGGAAAGGCTCAAGAGAGAGGTGGGAAGAAGTCCAAATCCAAGGTAATATGTTGGGATTGCAAAGAAGAAGGTCATGTGAAGAAAAATTGTCCAAATCGTACTAAAAATGGTGGAGAATCTTCTTTGATGGCAGTGGATTCAACTCTTGGTGGTGACGGAGATCTGCTCATAGTTACAGAAGGTATTGACACTTCTCCTGATGATTGGTATTTAGATTCAGGATGTTCGTTCCATGTTTGTTTCAAGAAGGAGTGGTTTGCTTCCTTTAAGGCCAAGAAGGGAGGAATTGCTCGGTTAGGTGATGACACCGCATGTAAGATCACCGGGGTTGGAACAGTGAAGATCCGGATGCATGATGGAACGGTTCGCACGTTGGGCGGTGTGCGGTACGCGCCGAGGTTGCGGAGGAATCTGATATCACTAGGTGCACTTGACTCCAGTGGGTGCAACTTCTCAGCCCGAGGTGGAGTTCTGAAAGTGACACGTGGCTCGAAGCTAGTGATGATGGGAGAGAAGTGTGGTAAGAACCTTTACAGGTTGGTCGGAACTACCGTTGTAGGTGGAGTTTCGGAAAGTGCAGTGAAGCAAAGACAAGTTCGAGATGGTAAAAGGAGGATGGACACGATGAGTGCTGTCAAAATAGTCTCGCAAGGTCTTTTGAGAAGTACTGCTGCGGATGCGGATGGTTCGAAGTGCGGATTCGGGTGTAATTCGAGTTCGTGTGGTTCTTCGAAGTGATTCTGCGGGTCCTAGGGAGAGAGGAAGTGAACAAGAGAAATTGCTAGTGGCAAAATCAATCCAAGGTGGAGATTGTTGAAATTGGTGTGGCTTGTTTTGCCACCTAATTAGTAATCTCGCATTAATTAAAGAATGAATTAAGATAGAATTGTGTGCATTGAAGGAAAGTGGAAAAATGCTTGTTTTGTGGTTTTCAAATGCTTGGAAGATGGAAGGTCTTTTCCAGAATCGGCAGAAGCAAATTTGGAACGGCGGCAAAATTGGCAACGGTTTCTTCCATTTTTGTTTGGCACATTATTTGGTATCTTAAAATTTTTTAATTAATATTTTCTTTAAGGAGTCTTGACTATAAATAGATCTCTTGGGGTTGTCCAAGAGATATACGAAGACGACGATTTGTAGGCTAGATTTTTAGTCTACTGGAGATCGTGTAACGTCGGAGTGGGTTGGATGTTCTTGTACTCTTAAAGAGACTGAGGGTTGTTGTATTGTCGAGGTGAGATTGAGATTGGGTGAGGTGTGTGATCCTTGTAATCTCTTATCTGATTAGTGATTTCTCTCGTGCTCTCCCCGTGGTTTTTCTCCGATTTTGGAGTTTTCCACGTAAATCATTGTCTTGGTTCTCTTTGTATTTCACATTCTTCTGTGAGTTTTTGTCTTGATTTCCCAACACCATGAACTACCTCATTGTTTCTCCTTTAAGAAAGCTTTCCTAGCCAGGTCAGCTCAACTGGCAAGTCGAATGACTCATGAACCATCACTCACGAACTTTAGTTCTGTCTGCTGCAACGAATAGAATTTTTTATAAGATTTCAGAAAAAAATATTCTAATATTCTGACGATTTTTCTGTAATAAAAAGAAATCTGCCTCCATTAAAAGTAATTTAGTGTCTGCAGAACGAAAGGGTAAAGTTTTCCTAGAAATAGAAATGTTATCTTCAAAGCTCAATTCGTGATGGCCAAAAACTGGTCAAGAAAGTTGGGAGTTTAGCAGCGCTGTCCTTAAAAAAAAAGAGGTAACGTTTTTAGAAACTTAAACTCACTACTCAAAAATGGCATTTTAAAGTATTTAAACGATTTATGCTGATATTAATGACATAAATTAAAAGTTTTGTTTCAGAAACAGAGATTTAGGAGTAGCCAACGGGACCGACACTTCCCGGACGCAACCGAGGTTTGTTCCCCCGGGAGCAGGTGCTAAAGACTCTTTGCGGAAGGCGAACTGGACTTGTTCAGACATCAAACAGTCTTGGGGAGGACGGGCGCTAGGAGTTTTATAACTTGGTAACTTGAAAGCTCAAAGTAGCCAGTATGTGTGGGTTTTGCCTGGCCAACTCATAAACAATAATAAATAAATAAGTAAAAAAAAAAAAAAAAAAAAAAAAAAACAAAGAAAGAAAAAGTAAGAGGAAAACAAGATAATAAAGAAAAGAAAATACAAGTTATTGTATACTCGTATCTGAGTGAAGCACAACTGCTTCCAACAGGGTCCAAATGAAGAGTTTCAGATGTAATAACATAAGCATGAAAGCCATAAGAAAGATTTTTATGACTGCAATTAGCTGTAAAGCGAAAGTTGAACACTAACTTTTACGGTTAAAGCTGGGACTCATTTCCTAGAAATTATTATTGAAACAATCTGCTTATAACCGACTTTTTTTTTGTGTGAACATTAACATATAATTCACGAATGACACATATTGATATTTCTTTATCTCCTAACTTTTTAATCGTTCAAAATGTACAGAAGTTGTGCTCCTGAATACCACCTATACGTTGAATAACAGATTCAAAACATGAAGTTTTTATAAAAAGGTGATGGAGCCCTAACCTTTCTGAAAATCCGTTCAAAATTTGCTTGCCTGGCGTGGCAATGCGTTTTTTTCCCAACATTCAGGTTGCTATTTTTCCTTTAAATTAGTTTCTTTTTGGATTATGCTCGGCATCACGGATCCGCATATGTAACCTGTGGGAAACGCAGGTCACGAAAAATACATTTTTTACGAATTTCGTGAACGGATCTGTGATGCCAAGCATTTTCCTTTTAGACGTCTCATGTGCTGTCTGGCTCTCTTTCGCCGTGGCTTCCTTTCACTCTCCTTCACCTCCAACTTCTAACTCTTTGACTCCTCCATTTCGTCTTTCCCCTCTTAGTCCTATCTAGCACCTCGCCATTGGTGGCGTTTAGCAACTCAATCCAACCGTGTGTCACTATTATTCCAGCACCGATCACTGCAGGATAGGGAGATGCTGTTTTAGCATGTAGCGCTTCGAGATCTTGTATGATAACGATCGAGCTGGCGGTGGATGAGAAAGAGATTCGTGCTTAGAAGAGAGAAAGCAGCAAGATAAATATATTAATAATTTTGAGATGACCCCTATATGATGTTTATTGCCATGCGTTTCCTCTTGTTAAGTTTGGTACTGTAGAAAACTTCGGTTTACAAAATTGCCAAAATGGACTTGCGGTTTGGTCCCTATTGCAAAATTTAACATCACTTGGGTCCATTTTCGCATTTTGGAACCCTAGTATTTCCATAAATTGATTGATGCTTCCGATATTGTTATTGATGCCCAAAACCCATGCATTTTGTTTGAAGATATTGTCAAAATTGTTGCTGCAGCAAATATTGTATAACTTGTCACAGATATTGCTAACATCATTAAATGTGCTGGAAGGTTGTGCATGGGAAGTACATAATGTTTATCGCCGTGTGTTTCCCCTTGTTTGAGTTTAGTCTCCTAACAGACTATTGTGTCACAGAGCCGCCAAATCAGACTAGCAATTAGGTCCCGATTGCAAAGTTCAAATAGGCCCATTTTCAAATTTTTGCCACCCTCTCTCAGGGCTAAATCACCTTGTTTTAAATCAGTTACAGCCTATAGGGACCTTTTAAGCTGCCAAAAGGGGGTCAGGTTCAACCAGTTAAACCTTGAACAACTGGACTGACAGGTTCCACCACCAGTCCATTTTTAACAACATAGTATCACTTCATTTCTTCTGGTTATAGCTTTATTTCTCTCTCCACAAATGAAAAAAAAGACATCAGATATAGCCCCTCTAACGAAGTCATTGGATCATGCCCCTATTCCTTGTACTTTCAAAACACTGAAACTACCAAGGAGTTGTTTGAACAAAGCTACTCATACAAGAGTAAAGTGACAATAGTATACGTATGCAAGTTGAATTGAATTTGCAAGTTGCAACAAGGGTGAAGTGGGTTGTACTAGAACTTTGATCAATGAATATTAGGAAATGTATATAATTCTGTTTTAAATTTACTTTTAGATATTCCATAAGCTTATCGATGTAAGGCGGATACTGGAAGCCTAATACAAGATCCAGCAGTTCACATGCAATTTCAATGTCTATGCTATTCTGTTTCTCCTCTAAAAAGTATTAATACCCAAGAGAGTAGTAAAATGTAATCTCACAACAAATGAAATAAAAAAATCTCAACATACATGTTAGATAATAAAGAATGAAAATCCATAGAAATCTGCAAAATATGTTGGCCTCGAAACCTTTTGAATGTGAGGAAAAAAAAATCAGTACATTAGAATTTACGGGAAATTATAGATTAACCCCTATTTTTATAGAAAGTTATTTATTAGTCCCTCCATCTTTTAAAGTTAATGATAGCCCCTTAAATTGAAGATTAATATTTTTTAACCCATTTATTATTTTAATTAACGTTACTGTCCTTACCATTAAGTTATTAATTAATAATACTATATGATTAATAATCTAAAACCCTCGTCATTAAAAAAAAGTCTAAACTCGCCGTTGAGTTGTCACTGTTCATCGTCAGCTGCAACGGTCTCCGCCGCCGTTTATTGCCGTCGAACGCATTTTGTCACCGTTGATTGTCGACTGAACGGTCTCCCTTCTCGTTTATCATCGTTTACTTTTTCATGAGAAATTATCATAATACAGAACAAACCACAACTTGTTCCGTTTCCAATTAGAAATTCCTAGTCATCACCTCTTCATTCAACTAAACGAAATTCATACCCGCGGGCAAGCACGATTCAAAAGTTTCTAGCAATCATACCATTGAATTTCCCAAAAGTTGACATTACGAAGAGAGATGACCTTGGTATCGAGCATAATGGCACAAAGAATTTCAGTATTGTGTATGACTTGGCGGAGATTATTGAGAGTTTCTTGGTGATACTCGTGCGTCCCGTGCGAGAAGTTGAATCTGGCAACGTTCATGGCTGCTACTCCAATCTTCGTCTTGGGGACTCGCCATTCCTCATCCAGCGGTAGATCTTTCAGCTCAGTATACCGTTGATGTCGTTGTTCGCTATGGCTGCTACTCCAATCTCTTTTTCTTCTTCTTCTTCTTCTTCTTCCCAATTATTTTTTTTTTCTCCTGTATTAGTTTGTGCATAGTACTGTGAGGGTTCACTAGAAGAATTCCAAAAAAAAGTATCAACGTGGCGAATAATAATTGTATGCAAGTTGCACTGTTGGGATAGATTATATGGCCTATCGCTATTAGAATTAACGTTTACGTTAACATTAAATGATTAATTTTAAACTAATTAATTAAGGGTATTTATGTCAATTTAATAGGTAAAAGGGTTAAAAAATTATCAATTTTAAAATTAGGGAGTTATCATTAAACTTAAAAATAGGAAGGGCTAAAAATTATCTTTCAAACAAAATAGGGGGCTATCCATAATTTTTCCTAGAATTTAACTTTACTACAAATCAGCAGCCAAATTTAATTGCAACCCTACCTCTTTTGCCAGCTCAGATAAAGCTTCTTTATTTTGCTGATGTTATCAGGACGCAGAGCTTTCAATCCCCTTCGCGATTCTTCCTGTAACATGTCAATAATAAATTAACTTCACAATGAGTGGTCGGTGCTGTTAGTATTTCACTAATGAGAAATCTTAAGCACGAGTTGGAAGGCAGATCAATAGTGCACATGTAAAATCAGAGATAACTTTCCCTAATGTAACAGAAAAGAAAAGAGGAAATAAAATACCATGACAAGACAGAGAAGAAAAGAGGGAAGAAAAAACCGGACACGGCTCCCCTGATTCGGCCAAATCAGGGTGTAGGAAACGGACGGCCGAGATCGGCCGATCCGTAAAAATACGGATTTCGAGATTTTTTATAAAATTTTCGTCGACTTATTTGACCTATTTTTAAGTATTTTTGAAAAAACTTTTGAACTACAAAGTTATAGATTTTGATGAGATCTACAACTTTGTAGTTGAAACTTTTTCGAAAAAATGCCAAAATGCATACCGAAATGATGATCAAAAGTTTTAATTATCATTTCGGTATGTATTTTGGCATTTTTTCGAAAAAATTTCAACTACAAAGTTGTAGATCTCATCAAAATATATAACTTTGTAGTTCAAAGATTTTTTCAAAAATACTTAAATATAGGTCAAATAAGTCGACGAAAGTTTTATACGAAATCTCGATATCCGTATTATTATGGATCGGCCGATCTCGGCCGTCCGATTTCCTACACCCTGATGCCTCAGCATCAGGGGAGCCGCGCCCGAAAAACCATGCAAGCATAGGTATCCTGACGTCCGTATGATCTACTACCAGATCAACACAGAAAGCCTCGATTCCATCGAACTTGGTACACCATAACACTCGAATTAACATTAGTTATGTGGACCGACATTAAAAATTTGGTGCAGCATAAAGACAGATGCTACTATGGACAAAAGATGCATACCATGCTAGAAAGATCCTAACTCCTAAGGGAATTTCCACGTTGATCGTAGGTCAAAATCTATTTTAGTGCAGTAACTATCAGAAGCATGAGTTTATGGGCAAAAAAGAAAAAAAAAAATAAAATCCAAGAGATTGCCTCCAGTCAACACACGGTACAAATGTAGACAGGAAAATAGATGAAATTATTCATCATTATCAAGTAGGAGTAAATAGTCCCTCACAATTACGGAAAAGAAAGGAACACCACATTTCCTATACAGGAGCGGGGACACCTGAGTTACGTACATTGCAATATATATATATATATATATATATATATATATATATATATATATATATATATATATAAACTCAAAGTTCTTCCACCAAACGGCATCTATGCGAAGAGAAACAAAATTCAGGGGTTGCTGGATGGTCATGGAGGCTGGAAAACAGAGCAGGTAGACATTGAGCAAGTGGTAACCACTTATTTTGTTAATATTTTCTCCAAGGAAGGCACAGAAGGGCTTTCTCTTGTTTTAGAAGCGGTGGAGAAACGAGTAACAGAGGCCATGAAAAAGGAGCTTACCAGGGAGTTCTCTGCAGATGAAATCTACAAGCTTTGAAACAGATGCACCCGACTAAAGCTCCGGGACCTGATGTTATGCTTGCTTTATTTTTCCAAAATTTTCGGCATGTTGTCGGTTCAGATGTTATTAAAGCTGTTTTGTTTGTGTTAAATCGAAAAGGTTATTTTCCGGAGGGGCTTAACCAAACTAACATCGTCCTTGTTCCTAAAAAGAGAAGCCCCACAAAATTTACGGATTTTCGACCTATTAGTTTGTGCACTGTTTTATATAAAATTATAGCCAATGTTCTAGCCAACATATTAAAATTAGTGCTTCCAATGCTTATTTCGGAAAGCCAGAGTGCTATTGTGCCAGGCTGAGCAATCACTGATAATGTGCTCTTAGCTTTCGAGTCCATGCACTTTATGAGAAACAAGAGAACCGGTAAAGAAGGCTCTATGATTGAAATTGGACATGAGCAAAGCATATGATAGGGTGCAGTGGGACTTCTTGGAGGTTATGATGCGGAAATTGGGCTTTGCAGACGGATGGAATGATCTAATAATGCAGTGCGTGACAACAACGACATATACCGTGCTAGTAAATGGTAATGTCTGCAACATAGCAACCCTAATGAGAGGTTTGAGACAAGGTAATCCACTATCATCATACCTCTTTCTCATCATTGCCGAAGGTTTTTCTTCTCTATTGCATAAGGCAGAACATGCGAGAAGGATAAAAGGAGTGGTAGTGAGTAGGAGAAGCCCATCCATCTCGCACTTGTTTTTCGCAGATGATAGCGTAATCATGGCCAGGGCACGAAGGGAGGAGGCAGCAGAGATCATTGGTATTATAAGAACATACGAGAAAACTTTAGGCCAATTTATTAACAATGAAAAGTCTGGTATTGTTTTTTTCAGCAGGAACATCCCAGATATCACTAGGCAAGCAATTAAAGGAAGCTTGGGCCTCCACAATGAAATGCACAAAGACAAATACTTAGGGCTACCCATGCTGATGAGACGATCAAAGAAGTCTATAAACAAGGTGTAAGGATAGAAGGAAAAACTCTTATCCAAAGCAGGACGTATGGTGCTAATCAAGTGGGTAGCACAAGCAATCCCCACCCATGCAATGTCTTGCTTCCTCTTACCAAAGACCCGCATAAACAAGCTGAATAGCATGGTATCCAAATTATGGTGGGGTCAATCTAGTAATGAACGGAAGATACATTGGGTGAAGTGGGAAAAGCTCTCCCAACCGAAGATAGCAGGAGGATTAGGGTTCAGGAAACTATACAGTTTTTATCTAGAAATGGTTGCCAAACAAGGTTGGAGACTTCTAACAACTCATTATTGTACAGGGTACTAAAATCAAAGTATTTTGAGAACTCCACCTTTCTATCAGCAAGATTGGGGTCCAATCCATCCATCACTTGGCGAAGCATACTCAAAGTAAGGTTCGTTCTACAGAAAGGCCTAAGATGAAGAATGGAAAAATGAGATTCGATAAATATTGGAGAAGCCATGCGGCTACCAATGGAAGCCAGAACAGAGGAAAACACAAGAGAGCTGCAACTGCGAGGATTAAATCTGAAGGTGAGAGAATTAATTGACCCCACAAAAGGGGGATGGATTTTTGACACTTTTTAATGTCACATGGATATATTTAACACTTTTTAATGTGTTTTTGACCCATGACACATATTTAATATCTTATATTTTAATATCTATTAGTAAATTTTTGATACACTTGTTAATTTTTAACACTCTTATGTTAAAAAATAACACGTTAATTTCTTCTGATAACTTTTAGTATATTTTTTATAACGTTTGACACTCTATAAAAATTATAAATATAATATATTTTAATAAGTGCACTACCAGACAAATTTTTTTCTTGATCTGCAGTACAAGTCTCCGTAGTATATAGTAGATCACTTCGATTCCATCTCATGTGTAGATATTTAGTAACGAACTACATGAAAGTTCGTGGTACAAGATGTTTAGGGCGTTGTCTCAACTGTCGATATGAACACCAAAACGTACACTTTGAACTTCATTATTTGCAGTTAGGAAAAATTTTATTATACAATGTTTGTGTAACGTCAAAAGATATCTCTTTGTGTTTAAATAGAAAAGAAAATTTTTATGATTATTTTTTGAAAAAAAAATTTTAAAATTTTTTTTATAAAATTTGATAAAATCTACAACTTTAATATTTAAATTTTTTCAAAAAAAAATTTTAAATAGATATTGTAGAACTAAAAAATTTTAAAGAATTCAACATATTTTGAAAAAGTTTTTAAACCCCCCTCAAACTCGTTAAATTTTGAAGCTCAAAATATATTTTTAGAAATATTTTTTAAAAAAATTAAATATTAAAATTATAAATCTAAGTTAAAAATTCAAATTGTAATATTAAAATTTTTTAAATAAATTTTTTAAGATCGTTATATGAAATAGTGTGGTACAACAGTTATACAACATAATCTGTCTGCGGTCAGACGTCCCCAACCCCCTTCTTCCGCTGCGTGCTTCTAAATAAGCGAGCTCCATTACGACCGGCGCCGTCACGCCGTTCACCGCTCCTCCAAACCCTAATTCTGAAAAAAGCTTCTGCACAGATTCCCATTCTCATCAGCACTACGAGCGATCCATATCACTCGACAGCGATCCGTCGAGCATCTCTCCAAATTCTTCCCCTCCACTCCTTTCCGTGCCCCCCCTCCTCCCTGCCATCCAAAAGAAAAAGATCTCATCTTTTTTGACATATCTCTTCCAAATCCCATCTTTTTGATATATTTCTCCAAAAATCCTATCTTTTTAATATATTTCTCCAAAAAACCTATCTTTTTGATACTAGCTCTTATATAAATGGTAATGAGGGGCGCGGCGGTTTGCTCGCCATCGCTAGACATGGCCGTCCCTTTTCCCCACCTCCATGTCCCTGCCGCCGCTCCTTCATCACCGTTGCCACCGGTGACACCCCCGCCACATGCCCTCACCCAAGACGTCCTCAAGCGCATCGCCGCGCACCGTGCCGTAGATTTCGTAAAACCAGGGATGGTTATCGGGCTTGGTACCGGTTCCACTGCCGCCTACGCGCTAGACCGCATCGGCGATCTACTCCGCTCCGGCGAACTCTACGACGTTATTGGGATTCCAACGTCCAAGCAGACCGAGGCTCATGCCGCACGCGTCGGAATCCCGCTTTCCGATCTCAACTCGCATCTGACCGTGGATCTCTCTATCGACGGTGCGGATGAAGTTGATCCGGCGCTCAACCTCGTCAAGGGCCGCGGAGGCTCGCTGTTTAGAGAGAAGATGATAGAGGGCGCAAGCAGCAAATTCGTGGTAATTGTCGACGAATCGAAGCTCGTTAATCGGATCGGCGGTAGCGGGTTGGCGGTTCCCGTTGAAATCGATCCGTTTGCGTCGTCGTTGACACTAAAAAGGCTCAAGAATCTGTTCGATAATATCCCTGGTTTCGAAGCAAAGATCAGAACCGCAAAAAAGGAAGCAAATGAGCCATTTTTGACTGACAATAACAATTATATAGTTGATTTATACTTTGAGGATGGTATCGAGGGGGATTTAATGGAGATCAGTGACCGAATTTTGAGGATCACCGGTGTCCTTGAGCACGGCATGTTTCTGGGAATGGCGACTTCGGTGGTCGTCGCAGGAAAGGACGGGAAGGTTGCAATTATTGAGAAGTAGAAGAAAGATCAATTCTTTTTTGGTAAATTTAGTATAAAATCAGGAGTTGATATTTAATCTGATTATTTGCTTGATCTATAGTTTTCCTGCTGAGGATATGTTGTCTAGATCAGGAAAGTAGAGTAGGTAATTTGCTATCAAGTTTCATGGTTTTTATACTTCAAGTTGTTGGAGAAACTTGAATTACAGTTCTGTGGCAGGTTGTGATGCACGATCCTATCTTATTGCAGGACAAAAATCGAGCCAAATTACAACACAATGTTTTTTCCTGATCACAATCGCAGAAAAATTATAGCTTTTTTTAAAAGTTTCTGTAGTGACTGTACGATGGTTCAAATCAGAAATTTTCTTTGAGTTTTGTGAAAAAATTGACCCCTAATTGGATTTTTATATTTCTGTATTTATTTGCTTGTGAACCACTTTAACGACAACAATAGTTAGGATTTATTGACAGAGACTTACATAACATAATTCCCAAAAGAATAGATTTTCAAGCAAAGGCTCTCTTTTTGCTTGTTTGTAAAGGAGGACCTTCTACAGGTCACAAACTGATTAATTTGAAATGCAGCAAATATATGATGTTTCCCTGGGCGGCCATGCTTAGTTCTTTTAACAATGGTTTTTAGTGAAACAAATTAATGGCTATGGTGAACCTTTATGAACAAAGCTTTCATTCTACTTGTGCTTGCAGTAGCCTCTTTTTCATCTGTTTAGTGCAATGATGCAGTCAATATTACTGAATCTGGCTCAACTTCTACTATTTATCTCATGTAGTTGTTATGTTCAATTCCTTAAATTCTATACGATATGAAAGATTTATTTTCTTTATATTTTACATAAAATGACACGGACCTATGGGTGAGCATAATTCGGGTCAATCCGAATTTCCAAACTGATCCGACCCGAAAATATGTGAAATTTCGGGTTCGGATTGGATCGGGTTGCTATTTAAGTAATTTGGGTTAAATATTTCGGGTTCGAATTGGCCTCTCCAATTTCGGGTCGGGTCTGGTTACACCCGAATTTTTTTTCTTCTATTTATTTATTTATTTATTTACTTATTTATACTACTATCCACCCTCGAATAAAACCCGCGAGCCAATCCTTATCTACTTTATGTCTAGTTATTTTTATTTTTTTTTGTATTAGTTAGTCTTTTATTTTATTTTTTTTGTTGTTTAATATTATTTTTTTTAAAAAAATTTTTTTAAATCGGGTCAATCCGTATCCAACCCAAACCAACCCGAATTTTTTCGGTTCGGGTCAGGTCGGATTGAGTAGTAATTTCGTTTGGATCGGGTTGGTAGTTTTTAGTTCGGATTGGGTGTTTTTAGTTCGGATTGGGTATTTTCGATTCGGATCGGATCAGGTTAATTCGAGTTGACCCGAATACTCATCCCTACACGCACCTTTGAACTTCAATAGATGAAAATTTGAGATTCCAAAATTAGTGGAAAATAGGTCGGTCGTATTAAGAATTTATTTTTATGATAGTTGTATACAATAAGGTCAGTTAGGACAAATTTGTTTATCATTTGTTACGCTTACCAATCATTACTGATGTGATCATATTTTCTTAATTCTTTTTATTGGTTTATAGTCGAATTAGAGTGTTTTTTTTCTTTTTCTTTTTTTTTTTTTGTCTTTACATATGAGTGTTTTTTGCTTGGTTCAAATGTATATTTTTAAGAGAGTGCAGTTGTCTACACCCTAGTAATGAAATCGGAAGAGTTGACTAAATTTTTGAAATATATAATATAGTTTTAAAGCCAGGGCACACATTTCTAAAATTTTAATGTCGTGTATTAACGTACCATCTATCAACTCTCCTATCATCTATTAAATTGTCTCATTATTTAAACATATTTCATGATAGATAAAGAGATATGATTTCGAAGTGTTTATTTGTTTTCTTGAAAATACCTAAAAAAGTACTTGTTAGTTTTTCAAGCAAACACAAAATCAACTTTTTAAAGTGCTCTAGCCTTGTTGCAATTACTAATAATTGGGAGAGTTGCATATGATGAGACCTTATTGATTTACGAGTTACAAATAAAATTTTCATTTACGTTATTTTTCAAGCTCTAAAATGTCTATGTAGAATTATTTTTCAAAAAATTTTGAATATAAAAATCATTGAACACATTAAAATCTATTTTTTTGTGTCCAAATTTTTTTCAAAAAATATTTATAAATAGTTATTTAGAGCTTTCACAAAATTAATAGACTAGCGAATTAATTTTTAAACCGATTAAGATATTTGAAGTATCACATTATCTATTTAGAAGTATATTCTAAGAAAAAAAAAACTTTAAATACAAAGCTGTAAATCGTATAAAAATAATTTTTTAATAATTAAATTTATCTAAAAATTATTCATGTAGTAGTTAAGATATCATTGATACGATTTTGAAACATGAGTTGAATTGTAAATAATTTAAAATTACAGGATGATTTATAAAATGTTTGAAAATTAGGAACCCATATGCATTTTCCTCTTAATAATTTGTTGTATCTTTTGATTCTCTATAGATCCAACTTTTTCCAGCTCTACTAAGTGCTTATTTGGTTGCACTATGTATCTGGATTTTGAACTATGCAAAGTTCAGATCATTTATTGGGCTAAAGTTTCGTCCAACTTTTGAATTATTTGAAGTTAAAAATTGTTATATTATTAAAAATAGATGGATTCTTAGTTACTGGATTTTGATTTCGTGGCCAGTGTCCCAGTGTCCTTGTGGTTCATTAGTTTGTAGATAAAGCTAACTTCAGTTCATCCAAGGAAAATACTTTTTTTTTTATATAAACAAATTATAAAAAATATTATTAATATATTGTATTTAAGTTGCAAGCATAAATGCCACCTACCTTCTTTGTTAAACCTCATGTCCGCCAAACATAATAATCTGAACTGAACTTCTATTAGCTTTTAATCGATGATTATCTATTCCATTTTAAAATTCTGATCTTGTTCCTTACTACTAGAAATGGGCTTAGTCTGATCCACTCACAGATGATGCACAAGAGGTCCCGCATATGCCGACCCCATTCCGGCAGCAGCATTAGATGCCATGCTTATCTGTTCAGTAATCTTCTATTTATCTTTTTTTTTTTTTTTTTTTTTTTACCTTCAAAAAAATAATATTCTATTTCTCTTCTACGCTTTCAGTTATATTATCTCAGTTGCGTTTTGGAATTTGGTGTATATCAGCCTACACTAGAGATTTCATTAATGTTCTAATTCTGTACAGTTGGTATACGTAATATTTTCTCATGAGTTAATCTTCGATTGATAAATGAAACAACTAAAGCTGCAAGTGAAGTCAGAGCTAAGAATGTCTAATATTTAACAAAGAAACCATTTCTTCTGCTTCAACTCTACTTCCAATTATTCTCTCTCCCACATTATTAAAACCACCTAAAGTCACGGATAAATCACTGAGTTACACAAAAATATCAGCCAAAACTCGATATTATTCCTTTCTTCTTCCCTGTAAACCGAGTTTCAACATCCTTCTTTCCTCATTTATAAAGTGTAGTGTTGCTTGATGGTGTCGATGTCCAGCCCCTTGAGCTTTACGACAGATTCGACATGACCCTTGAGCGTGTGAAGCTCCCTTAGCCTGATTTGAAATAAGGCGAACATTTCAGTACGTAATCTGTTTATCAAGATGCAGTGTTCAAAATAATAATGAAGAATTAAGATACTTGTACTGACCTTGCAACCTCGGCACGTCTCTTGGCTTGCTCGGCGATCTCAGAGAGCTCCCTGTAACTCTTGTCATTGAAAATGGCGGAGTTGTCCGGTGCCTGGAGGCCATGAAGTGTCCTTTGTGCCAGCGCCCACTGTGCTTCCCTCTCACCACGCCCGTAGTTCTTCTTGTGGGTGAAGGCCGTCTGTATATATCACCATGCGGGGTTATAAAATAAAAAGGAAAGTTGCTACAATGGAGGCTAACAAATTCTTAATATATGGATGATGGATTGCCGCAGACCTTGTTTTCGATGAGGTTATCCCATGCGTGGCCGCTGAGAGCGTAGCGGATGATGAATTTGAGAACATCTAGAGGAAAGTAAGTGACTATGCTGAAGAGCCAGATAACGCCTGCCCATCCCCAACCGATGCCATGGATTCTTGCGAATCCCCAGCTCGCGTACACCGCGATGATGGTGGCCAGCATCTGGGCAACGAAGAATGCGAAGACGAGAAGGAAGCCCGGGCGCTCGACGAAGGACCAGCTGCGAGACCGTGTTACGAAAATGAGCGCTTGGCTGATAATACTCACTTGTAAATACAACGCCGCTGTCAGCTCGTCTTTGTTGTCCCTGATTGACTTCACACCGAATTTCTCCGGGAAGAACTCGGTGTCGCATACGAGCCAGAAGAAGATGACGGTCATGAGAGCCATGTATGTACCAAGGACGACGCCGGTGGCGAAGATCTCCTTGAGCTTCCATGAATCTGGGAGGGGAGACGGCTTGACGCGATCTTTGGAGATGGTCATGATGGTGCCGTCGTTGAGAATGGCGATTATGAGGACCATGAACGGCGAGAAATCAAACTTCCAGATGAGCGCTATGAGCATGAAGCCGACCACGATACGGATGGTGATTGAGACGGCATAGATGGTGTAGTTCTTCATGCGCTGGAAGATGGCGCGGCTCGTTAGCACCGCGCTCACGATCACACTCAGACCCGGCTCCGTCAACACGATGTCAGAGGCACTGCGTGCTGCGTCCGTCGCATCGTCCACTGCGATACCGATGTCAGCCTTCTTCAAAGCTGGTGCATCGTTCACTCCGTCTCCAGTCATGCCACAGATGTGCTTTCTCTCTTGCAGCCTCTTCACAATCTCATACTTGTGCTCTGTATCACCAATCATATAATCAGCATTACATTATTTTTACGTCTGTGAAACCAAGTTATATATATATTGAGGGATAGCATACCAGGGAAGACTCCAGCGAAGCCATCAGCCTTCTCAATGAGTTCGTCAATGGGTAGGCCGGTAGTGTCTTCGGTCTTCTCACCGAGGAGGGTGGATGAAGGATACATGTTGGTGCCCATGCCTAGCCTCCTTCCGGTTTCCTTGGCAATAGCGAGCTGATCACCAGTAATCATTTTAACATTGACACCAAGGTTAAGTGCTCGACGGATGGTCTCTGCACTGTCATGCCTGGGTGGATCAAAGAGAGGTAAGAGCCCAAGGAACTCCCATGGTCTGCCTGCGCTCTCCTTGGTAGCCTCTGGCACTTCTTGCTTGGCAACACCGATCGCACGGAGGCCACGATCGGCGAACTTTCCGATCATGTCATGAACCTTCTTCTTGATATCTTCCCTCATGTTGCAGAGATCGATGATCTGCTCGGGTGCACCCTTGCTGATCCTGTGCCACTTCCCGTCGGAGTCAATATATGTGATCGCCGTGCGCTTTTCTACTGGGTTGAAAGGCAGGAAGTGAATTTCTTCGATCCCAGCACGTGCCTATATCAAACACAAACAAGGTTTCTAAGATAATTAGGCATCATTTATGACCAATATCATGTAAGCCAATATGAATGCTCAAATCACCTCTTTAGGATCTGCGAGCATGTTAACGACAGTGGCATCAATGGCATCTTGGTTTTCGACCCTTGAGGCCCGAGCAGCGTACAGAATTAGAGTGTCCTTGTCCATGTCCTTTCCGAAAACTTCAATGATGCTCTTGTCAACGGTGAGCTTATTGAGGGTAAGAGTCCCAGTTTTGTCACTGCAGAGAACATCCATTCCCGCCATCTCCTCTATAGCCGTCATTCTCTTGGTGATTGCTCCCTGCTGTGACAACCTGTGTGATCCGATGGCCATGGTGACGGAAAGGACTGTGGGCATGGCGATTGGGATACCACCGATGAGCAGCACGAGAAGATTGTCAATGCCGTCCCTATACCTTCGGTGTTGGATAGGATACATCACTACTATCTCAATAAGCATTCCCACGGCGATCGAGCAGATGCAGAAATTTCCAATAGCTGTTAGCACCTGTTACAAAATAGGGCATAATTCTTGATTAAATTGTTGCTACAAGATGGAAAGTAGTGCATGCAGCTGTGTAAGAGTTAAGGAAAGACCTGCTGGAAGTGGCCGACGTTGTTGGTGCTATCGACAAGGTGAGCGGCCTTGCCAAAGAAAGTGTGGACGCCGGTGGCAATGACGATGGCTTCGAGTTCACCTTGCTTGCATGTGGAGCCGGAGAACACTTCATCACCAGGATTCCTGGTGACAGGGAGAGACTCACCGGTGAGCGCTGCCTGGTCGATCTTCAGCGGATCACCTTCGAGCAGCCGAGCATCGGCCGGGATGATATCTCCGAGCTTGATGCTGATAATGTCGCCAGGGACGAGAATCTCGGCCTCCTGCTCCGTCCATCTGCCGTCCCTTAGAACCTTGGTCTTTGGGGCTAGGCCAGCCATGAGGGCCGCCGCTGCATTTCCAGCATTGTTCTCCTCTATGAATGAGATGGTGGAGTTGATGATGAGAAGAACAACGATACCCACGAAATCCTGCCAGTCCGGTGGCTTGCCCTACAAATCCAGAAAAGATAAACATGCACGAAGAATCTTGTATACATAACCAAATTAAGAATAGATGATTATGGAATATCTAAAAAAGGATGGACCGGCGTACTCCGCCGTTAGCCAAGACAAGCGCCATGATGGCAGCTATCTCCATCACCCAGGAGAGAGGGTTCCACATGAATCCAAGGAATTTAAGGAACTTGCACTCCTTCTTCTCCTCAAGCTTGTTAGGTCCGAAGATCTGAAGGCGTTGCTCTCCCTCAGCGGTGGTGAGACCTTCATTCGTACATTTTAACTTCTGGAAGACCTCCTCAACGGGGATATTTTCCTACAGAAACACCACCCAAAATTAAGCATGAGAAATATAATCAACACCCAAAGATCAATCAGAGATTATGCAAGAAGAAAAGAGGCTTACGAGATCGACGGTCTCGTTCTTGATGTCTTCAAGGGAGGAAGCCATTGTGTTTAATTATTTTTCGTTTTTCTGGGATTTTTTGTTTTGGTTTTTTTAATCCTGTCAAAAGGGCACTGTAATGTTATGAAATAAAAAGAAAGCGCAAGAAAGACTAGACGGGCAGAGCAGTCGCAGGGCTCGCACCGGTCAGCCCTCCAGGCATGCGCCTAACAACAGTTTGAGGCCTATAGCTGTGCTGTGCAGCAGAAGACGGATCGGAACGAAGGTGCCCGCGAGATTTTAAGAGTGCCTCTTCACTTTGTTGCAGCCACACAAAAGAAAAGAGAAGGGGAGCAAATCACGCGCGCGAAGGCCGGCTGAAGGCCGCACCAAATATGCTTGACCATCTATTTTCCACACGAATAGGTTGTACGCTTGCTTTTTCTCTCTCTCTCTCTCTCTCTCCATCTCTGGTTTGGAGAAGAATGTTGAATAAATTTTTGGTAAATGCCAATTCAGCCCCCCCTTTTCAAGGGTCGGCCAATTCAGCCCTTGGAAACGCATTTTCAGACGTTGATTTTATACCAAATCAGCCACTGAAAATGCGTTTCCAGGGGGCTGAATTGGCCGAAATGAAAAAAAGGGAACTGATTTGGTATTACCTTGAAATTTTCTTAGTGTCCTATTCTTTTGCAATTAGTTAGTGGACTTCCACAAAACATAGATTTTACCTAATCTATAGGAGTTTGTTGTGTAGATCCTATTTTTATACAACTTTATTGTTGTGTACGTGCCTATTTAAAGGCTTATACTTATTGATGTTGAATAAGGTAGCATCTTGATTTTCATCTTTTTCTCTGGAGTATGTTTTAGCCTTCCTCTCCCACTATTTATACTAGCAAAAAAATCACCCGCGATGCGTGTAAATTTTTTTTTAAATATTTTTTATTAAATTTTTAAAAATATATTTAAAATATTTAATTATTTGAAAATAAAAATATTTAAAAAAATTAAGATTATATTATATATATATAATATATATTATTATATTATAATTAATATATATTAATTTTAATATAATATAAGAGGGGGGGAGGGGAGGGGAGGGGTCGTGCACTGTACAAACCCACCCCCCCTTCCCTCGCGATTAAAGATATTAGATTATCAAAGAATACTTAAAAAAAAGCAAAACAGAAATTTTTTTTTTTTGAAATATCACGAAAAAAATGTATATATATATATAATTTATTTATTTGGGTGGAGATGAACAATCGAAAGAGCTACCTACATTATTGCATGCGTAATTGTTTTTCCTTTGGGTTTTGTATTTTGAGACTTTGCATATAATCATTTTCCAATCTTTTACGAGCGCATTTGCAAAATAGAACGTGAGAATTAATATCGGAGGACATGGACGATGATTGTTGAAATAATTGGTAGTTTTAAATATCGACGTAACACTACAGGAAAAAGGTCAAATAACGACTAAATGGTCACTATAGTTTAGTCTCTAGTGCAAATTTTAGTCGCAATAGTTTTCAGCGACTAAATTAAGTAGTGTTTAGTCGCCGGATTCTTGTCTGTAAAGGTGATACTTGTTGTAGTGTAAAGAGGAATTCCACAGAATGAAAAAAAGAAAGGTTGGGTCAACTCTCTGAAAAATAAGAAACAATATCGAGTTGATATCGGCAGTCTTTTGAAAAAAATGGCAGAAATGTTACAAAAAATAAATGTGTATTAATCATAATCAACTATGATATATTTGTATTATTCAAAATCCAAAAAAGCAAAGCAAATCTGCTACAAAATAAACCGAATAGGATTTAGCTTTGGCTAATATCCTAAGTATTACATAAGTTTAGATCATGAGTATATACCATTTTAAAAGAACGAAAATTTGTTCTAATGAAATTTACAACCTGATCAAATACCTCGGAAGGAATATGCTGTTATCACCATACTTTCTATAATTTTCTCTCACTCAAGTGTGATAGATATATAGTAGAGGTCTAAATAACAGAAACTTGAATGCATTTCCTCGAAAAGTAGAGCTAGTTCATATAATATTCTCATTCAAGTTTGTAGGAACTCTAACACTTAAGAAAAACGCAAAACGTTATTCCAAACATCACCTGAAAATGGACAAAAAGAATAAAGGATTCATAGTTTCAACTGTCTCGTTACATAGAAATGTTGAACGTAATTGATTCACTCTTTTAATAACTTTTCTGGAAGTATGAACTGAAAACTCCAAAAATTTTGGAGGTTACACAAAATAGATTGAATTTGTTTTAACCTGCTCATCTTAGATTTTCTAAAAAAAAAAAAAGTTGTAACCTTCGGGCATATGATAGGTTGTTAGAAGACCAACTATGATTTGTATTCAACTTGAGTTACTGTCTTTAATCAATTCTCTTCTTCTGTAGAGTCATGCGCATTGGTCGAAACAGCACCACCGGCATGTAAAATTTTTATTATATGTCTAGCTATTTGATAAATCTATAGACATGTGGCACGGGATGCGGATCCCCTGCTCTGCTCTTCTTGCGCCCATCGCTGCATCCACAATCCCTATCGTTCATCATGTAAAGCACCTATCTCGAGATACTATTTAAAATTTTTGTCGGCTTATTTGACCTATTTTTAAACATTTTTAAGAGAAATTTTGAACTATAAAATTGTAGATTTTAATATACTCTACAATTTTATAATTGAACAATTTTCCAAAAAAAATATTAAATATGATATTAAAATAATAATCAAAGTTTTAATCATCATTTTGACATATTATTCGATATTTTTTCAAAAATTGTTCAACTACAAAATTATATATCAGATTAAAATCTACAACTTCTTAGTTCTAAATTTTTCATAAAATATTTAAAAATAGGTCAAATAAATTGCCGTAAATTTTGTATATTACGAGACATTATACAAAACTTACGCCAACTTATTTGACCTATTTTTAAGTATTTTTATGAAAAAATTTGAACTGTAAAGTTGTAGATCTTTATATGATATACAACTTTATAGTTGAACAATTTTTCAAAAAATATCGAATATTATATCAAAATAATAATTAAAGTTTTAATTATCATTTTGATATATTATTCGATATTTTTTGAAAAATTGTTCAACTACAAAGTTGTAGATCATATTAAAATCGACAACTTTGTCGTTTAAAATGTCTCGGAAAAATGTTTAAAAATATGTCAAAAAATTGATGAAAATTTTAAAGTAGTGTTTCGAGATAGGTGCTGTGTATGATAGACGGCGAGGATGGAGGGAGTAGGGACGGGCTTAAGGAGAGCGGAGCAGGGAATCCGCGTCTTGTGACGGGTTAACGTAATTGACTAGCAATGAGCTATTTAGGTAGGTCACCGTTTCTTGATCAACATAATTCCTGATATCTTTCAAATGAAGACAAGATTGAATCAAGAAAGAATTATGAAAACCTTCGTAAAAACGCAAATGCCCCAATGGAGAGAGGAGAAATTATTGTATGAACCCGGTGCACCATGTCATCCGCGCACCGCATATATCTATAAGTATTTTTTAAAAATATTTTCAATATAAAAGTTGTAGATATTGATTAGATATATAACTTTTATGTAGAATTTTTTTTAAAAAAATATTTCTAATAAATGTTTTGGACTAAATAATCATAACGTCAAAAAAATATTTTTAAATTCAAGAGAATTTTGGAGGCTAAAAACATCTATTTTGAAATATTTTTTGAAAAAAATTTCTACATGAAAGTTTTATATCTCATCAATATCTACAACTTTTATGTTAAAAATATTTTCAAAAAATACTTGTAAATGTATGCGGTGCACGGGATGACGTGGTGAACGCGGTGCGTGCAATAATTTTTTTGGAGAGAATTATTGGCTGCTAGTTGATATTATCCTATATAAGATATGCACATGCATTCCACAAAACATCAAAGAATTCACCAATAAGGAAAAAAAAATACCAAACCACTGTGAATGGCCTCCTTGCAATATAGCCCAGGATCTAAAATTGCTATTTTTTATCTATTGATATATGAATATGTGGATCCACTGGGTACACTAATAATTTTCATCCTTCTAGTCTGGCAGAAAAGAACTACTTGAAAATTCATATATAAGGCATGCAACATCACCATATACTTATTAATGGAAACCTTAATAAGTTATTGAGCAACAAAACTTGAAGATCATCAAAAACCTTGATAAGTAAAAAAATTGTAAAATAAGCTGGTTTACACAAAACTTCATAGAAATTAATGATTAGAAAGTTTTTTTATTTTCCGACCATAATGGGTTGGCAAACACGACGGAAGACGACGTAGACCTGAATATATAGATTTATAGATCAACAATTCATGAAAGTATTAACAAATATATTAGTTATTCCAGGAACCATGCTAACTTCGTGAGTCCATTCATTGATTGGACAGAGTTTTATTTGAAAGACTTAAGAGGAAGTTCTATTCGTTTGATATTTGATCGGCACATTTTGTAGTTATGTTATTAATTTTGTTTTTGTATTTTTTCTTAAAAAAATTTGAGGCCTGAACATTTTAATCTTATATTTTCAGAAAAAAACAATTAAAATATAAAACTTCTGACAATAAATATAATATACTGTAATCTGACTAATAAATAAATTACACTTAAAAAAAAAGAGATTATGTGGTAGTGTAAATTTAGAAAGCAACCACGATAGTAAAACAAAGATTTATAAGTTACAATTGAAGAAGTCTTACCATAATATTGACAGAATATTGAATAATGCAAAATAAGGTCACGTTCTCATAATCTCCACTATACATGTAGAAGCGCTAAGCTAGTATGATTCGGTCCTATTGCTCCTTTTCCCATATGCAATGGGAAATGATAGGGTTCCGTCTCTATATGCGTGTCAGGTGATGACGATGAAGATCTAGTATGAGGGAGAAGGGAGGAGAGGAGGGATACTTTACTCATGCATATATCTAGATAATTAAGTGAACTCACGCACATCAGAGTGCTGCGTGCCCGCGTCTTCAACATCATCAATAGGAGGCATCACCTTCCTCCAGAACCAATGTTTCCTCCAGAGAAGCACCATTTCCTCTATGGGCACTCCCTTCGTCTCCGGCAAGAACACGACCACGAACACCGTCATGATCGTAATCCACCCTGCGAAGAACAGGAAGATTCCGAACTTGAACGAACATAAGAGTGATAAGAATGCTTGTGCGATTGCGAAGGTGAAGAAGAGGTTGACGGCGACCGTGATGCTCTGCCCGGCCGACCGAGTCTCAAGCGGGAAGATCTCGCTAGGCACAGTCCAACCGAGTGGCCCCCACGACCACCCGAACGCCGCCACGAACATGCAGATCACCACCACCACGATTACTGAGTATTCTTTTGACAGTTGCTTGTCGTCCCCAAATTTCAGTCCCAATATGATTGCTGCTATCACCTGATATTGATACAAGGAACCAAACTAATTATGTTATTCATCTCAACATCCTATGGTTGATCACTTTTCAACTGCGTAGGGTTGGATCAAGCATTTCGATGTAAGTTAAACGTGAAGTTTACCTGACAGATGATCATTTGAATGCCCCCTCCGATAAGCAAAGCTCGCCGGCCCCATCGATCTACGGTAGCAATTGATACAAGCGTAGACAAAGCGAGCACAGCTCCGGTCATCACCGAGGAGTATAAGGACGCATTGCCACCGAATCCCATGCTCTGGAAAAGCACCGGGGCATAGAAAAGTATAGAGTTAATCCCAGTAAGAATCTGGCACGCGGGCATGCAAATCGCCATGACCAGCTGCGGCCGGTTCCTCTTCTCCAAGATGTTCCTGAACGGATGCTTGATCAAGTTAGCGAGCTCGCTGGCCTCCACTATGTCCTGGTACTCCGCGTCCACGTCGGTTGTGCCGCGAATCTTTTCTAGAACTCTCCGTCCTTCGTCTTGCTTCCCTTGCTCGATGAGACTGTTTGGAGTTTCTGGGAGAAAGCAGCCGCCGATTGTCATGAAAAGCGCGGGGACAGCTGCTAGGCCCAAGGATAGGCGCCATCCCCATGGCCGGAGTTTCTCGGTTCCGTAGTTAATCATGTTGGCAGAGAAGATACCGAGAGTTGTTGCTAGCTGGAACATCATGTTAAGACCTCCCCGCAGGTGCGCCGGTGCCATTTCCGATAGGTATAAAGGCACAGCCTAGTCCATCAGCATATACGTACATTTCTTATTAATTTTGGATAAAATGTTTTCTGTTTGTTACTAAGTAAAGGTAGACGTCCGAGCTTTTCTCACTAAATTTCTCCCAAAACATTAATTCATGTTCAACTTCTGTCTTTTGGAGAAAAATTTGAGGTTACCTTTCTACATCATAATAGATCAGATGTCGATTCAAAAAATAAAATGGTGGAGAAAAGATAGGTACAGTACTTATTATATGAACACTTGTTAAATTTTCACCACACATCTTATTTCTTATATTGCATTTAAAAAACTATTTGAATTTCCAAAAGAAAAAAAAATCGGCGATGGAGATTTTATAATATAAACAAATTCCTGTATACTTGGTGTACTAAATATTTATTTACGTAAGGAAATTAATTTGAACATGGAATCTGGTTAAAAGGAAACTGCAACAGTTGGTTTAATATCTCAAGATGTAAATTACCTGATTTCCAAAACCAATTCCAACGCCAAGCATAATGCGTCCTAGAAGCAGCATTGCGAGATTCTGAGCGGCAGCGTTGAGGGTGGCGCCGATGATGAAGCTGATTCCGCCGGCGAGAATGCTAATCCTGCGACCATAGTTCCTAGTAACAGGGGACGCGACGAGGGAAGCGACGAGGCCGGCGAGGTAGAGAGAGGAAGTGAAGGCAGCCAGGCCCTGGTTGTCGTACTTGCAGTAGTTATTCTTCGCGTGGTAATTCTTCTTTCTGTAGACCACCGGGAAGAACTCCTCGAGAAAGGGGTCCATGGATGTCACACCTCCTGTAGGATTCGTGGAAATATTTAGCAGAATAACATATTTTTAGAAAATAAGTATTAAAAAAAAAGAGAAATAATTAGGCGAACTAAAAATATGGGTAACATGCACCTATTAATTATATATCATTATGGTAAGATTTTATCTGCTTTCACAAGATAGTAAAACATATGAATTATTTGGCGGCTTCTAAAATTTTTTAAATTTGATACTTTAACAAAGATAATATATATTAGCAGTTAAATGTCAATGTTCATCCAAGAACTATTAATTATATAACAATCGCTAACATGATACGAATCATCACAACTAAAAATATTTAGAATATCAACATGAGCAAGTTTGGTCGTCAATTTTGTATCTAATTTTGATAAAATTAGTCCAACACTGTGACTTACCCAGTAAAGCACTGAGCTATATATATCATGGTGTGACCTTTTGTTAGACGTCGACTTAAACCAACACCCTCTGACGCAACTGGGTGACTGCTTTGCAAATCAAAGTTGGTCACGTTAGCCCGCACCTAATTACTCGATCCATAAAACTATCCAAAATTGAGTCTTTTTTATCGAAAAAGCAGCCAAAATGGTGTACCCTTTTTTATTATTTTCCTTTCTTTTCTTTTTTGGCTGAAGACTGTGCCAAAGGGGTTCCTTACCTACCACTAACCTTACATCTAGTTTCATTGCCAAGCTTTTCCTGCCACATATCATCAAGCCTGCTAGAAGTGAAGCCAAGTCTTTAGGAAGAAAATCCAGAATATTCTCGGTTCGATCCAGACAAGCAGTACGATTCTCAAAGGTCGCCAACTCTCTTTTTCTATTTTTTTTTCTTTTCGTCCGTGAGAATTGAGATGTAATAACAATTTGCTAAAGATTTCAATGAGAACGGGGGTTTGTAGTTTCTTAGTTTCATTTTTTGTCTTTCCAAAAAAAAAAAAGAAAAATCAGCTTAAACTTTCTAGTTGATTACCAGTTGGGCTCAAATCTGTCACTTGCTTGTAATTTTTTTTTTTGTTTTGGGGAATAGAAAATCCGTTGTGTTTGACTGTCGTTTCTAATGAAATATCTAAACCGATCTCTAAAATTATGATATTTGCCGTATCGTCCAAGAGTGCTTACTGGGAGACTATATCAGCAAATTTGTACGAGCTCTAACGCCGCAATAAAAAAGAAGCAAAAAAACCACAACAAACGTTAACCTCAACTTACTCGGGTCTTCATCAGAAATCAAATTCTTATTTATTTGTTTATTTTGCATCACCTTAGTAGAGGTTAAAAGAACATGTTATGAAATGAATTAAACTACCTGAGATGCCGATATCGTAGCCGAAGATCGATCCACCGATGGCGGCGACGACGCAGGCCATGACGACGAACGGTGTCAGACGCCCTCTATACTGCTCCGCTCTCTCCTTCTTCACGCCGGTCGCCGTAACGCCTCCGCCCGCCATCTTCTCCTACTGGTCTCTGGGCTACTTGGTTTTAAAAGCTGCAACTAAAACTATAAAAAGATGGAGGAGGTGGAATAAAGAACCTGTAGTTGACTTAACCTACCCTACCCTTGCCTGCTAATATTTCGAAGGATTGTTTTGGGGATATGCATTTATAAAAGCTTCTTAGCCAGTTCAGTCCACGGTCCACTTGCATAAGATTGGGTTATATATAGTATGCAGTTTCATAGGGATTGGTGCTGTCATTAAATGCCTGAGAGTTAAGTAATATAATATAAATGAGGCTATGCGAGTGATTACTAAAATATTTACTAATTCGTATAATTAAGATAAATTTTTTAAAATAAAAATTATATATTTATTAAAATAAAAATATTTAATTGGATATTTCAAAACTCTAAACTTTAATAAATTTCAAAAAAAAAAAATTTAATTTTTTTTAATATTATATACCTCATCAAAATTTATTTTATATTAACTTTTGGGCAAATTTCAAATCAGCCCCTCTTCTTTTTTAATTTCGATCAAATCAGCTTCTGAAAACGCGTTTTCAATGGCTGATTCGGCCGACCCCCGAAAAGGGAGAGCTGATTTGGCATTTGCCATTAATTTTAAAAAAAAAAAAATAATTTTAAGATTTATTTTTAATTATATAAATTGATAAATTCTTTCGCGGCACGGCCTGGGTGATAAGTATTTTCCAGACACGTAACATCCTTAGAATTTCAGAGCAAGTTCTCCATAGGCAGTCCCTTTCTTGAACTGTTTGGATTTGGCTGCACTGAATCCGTTCAAAGCAGAGCTCACATATGATTCATGGAAAGAAAATGGATTTACTCTGCGGCGTGGTTCTTTCCGCTGGATGGAATTACTATATGTGCACCTTATGTTGAGACAACTGTTTTTTTTTTTTTTTAAAGTAAGTTGATCAAGGGGTTAATATCGAGAATTAAACTCAGGTTACGGGACTAGGTAGAGAGAATATACTTATACGAGTATTGTAGAGCAATATACGGATTTACGGGATTTGGCTAATATCTACGTTTACGGACAGTTGCAGATGATGATACACTACTATAGACTGCGTGAGCTACATATATATATAGCCATACATAAATCCTAAATCGCATATTGCAACTGAAAGTAACAATAAGGAATAAATTCCATAAATATCTGTCAAGACCGCTCCCCTAACTGCTTTATTGATCTCGTTTTCTTGAGATGCGCCGAACGGTTCCTCACATAAGTATTTAGATATTTCGGTCTTAGTCATAGGTTAATTAGTACTTTACTATCTACTTAAGGAGATGCTCGTGAAAACTGGTTACCCATGTAGTTCATAAATTATCACTAACAAATGCAACCTCCGTCCACAATAATATGGGATATATATGAATTTCCTCAATGTTTAAAAAGAAAAAATAAATCAAGTACTGGGCAGATACGTGTCTAAAAAACTCAACGACATACATTAAAAAAGTTCTATTAATATGGGTTAGTATCATCCCTAAGTTTTTTTTTGTTAAGATAATTGCAAAAAGATGGACACACTATAGGTTAAAAAAAATTCACAATCATTTCAAAAAGATCTACTATGCCCAATTTCACCGCAGCGGCAACTGCAGCAGCTCGCGACACGAACTGCAGCAAATCAACTTGCAACTGCAGCGCGATTCACAACTGCAGCCAACCAAACACGCGCGGTTCGCACCCCACGTTGTAACTGCAAGCAGTTGCAACCCATCTCCAGCCAACCAAACAGCCCCTAAATTGCATTTGAGAGCAGTTTTCAGACCAAATCTGTATTTACAAAGAAATTTGACAGTTGAAAATATTTTATTTATAAAAATACTATTTATAATCTAAAATTGCTTCAAATATAATCAACTAGCTTTATTTTTTGGCAGAGTTGGTTATCTCAAAACCCAAAAAAAAATACAATTATCTTTAGAAGGCTGATCATTGTCATCCTTGATCAAGATTATGTTTAGCTTTTGCAGTAATTGCATATCGGCCACTTGTTCCCAAATTATTTACAAATCAGTTCTTAAACTCAAAATTCTTAAGGATAAAATTAGCAAATTCGCACTCCCCCCTTAATTAGATTTTAGCAAATAGTACCCCCATAGTTTTGGTCAAAAAATGCCATTTTGCAATATGAAATAATCAAAATGCCCACGTCTTTTTTCTCACCAAATTTCTCTTTTCTTTCTTCCTTCCCCTCTGGTTCTCTCTCTCCTTTTTTCCGACGAACTCGCTCCATTTTTTTCTACGAGCTTGCTCTCTTCTTCGACTATTTTCTCCTGTGATCTCTAATCGACTTCTTTTTTTTTCTCCGGCTATCTCTATTTCTTGTTTTTCTGGTGGTTCCTATTCCTCTACTTCGTCCGGTGATATCTCCGGCGGTCATATTAACTTATAAAATATCAAAAATATCGTATTCATGAAAAACTAAAATAATTAAGACCATTTCGTAACAGTATAATCTGATAGAGTTTTGGTTTATTAGTTATAAATTTCTTTTGAGAACTCTAAATGAGGTAATATAAAATTCATATGAAAAATATTCGAGTCTACTTTCTTAAGTGACCAGTTTCATCTCATTTAGAGCTCTTTACGAGAATTTATGTTAAAAATATCGAGATGCTGTCAAGCTGCTGTAGCGTTTGACAGTGTCGTATTATTAGCATAACTTTTCTTATAGATCTTCAAACGAGATTAAACTAATTGCATATAATTTCTGTTTGTGTTCTCGTTCTAATGGGACTTGTTTAATCTCATTTAGAGCTCTCTACGAAAAATTATGACTAAATTATCTAGACCTTGTAAATACTTGCGGACACATGCGAACACCTGCAAACACCTATATGCTTATTTTTGTTGGAATGTTTTTTTAGTCATATTTCATATGAGACTAATTTCATCTTTTTTGAAGTTTTCTACGATAATTTATGTTAAAAATATCGAGAAATTGTCAAGCTACTATAGTATTTGATAGTATCATCATTTAGTTGGCATAACACTTCATATAAAGCTCCAAATGAGATGAAACTAGTTATATATGATTGTTGTTTGATTCTTTGTTCCAATGGAACTTGTTAATATCTCCCTTTACAGATATCTACAAAAAGTTACGGTTTAAAAGTAACCGAAGACCCTGTGAACACCTGCAATATCACCCGTTCTTAACTGCAAAAAATCTTTTTTTTTTTTGTCTCTATTTCAGTAGTTCTATTCTGTCGCATTCTTGGCCGCACGTTTTCTCCTCATCTAGGTACATGGCTGAACTGATCGCCAGAATTTCATTGTATTTGCAGTTGTTCTCCTTCTTAGAAATTATTAAAGTTGATATTTCTCTTGCTAAGTGGTCAGAAAATGTTGCGGAGTAAGTCTTGAGTTTCATATGAAGCCCATTGCCAAATATCTATTAGAGTCAAAAGAAACCGTCAGCAGAAGAACCAGGCACTTGTTGAGCGGTTGGAGTACTAGTTGGACTTGAAATCTTGTGCTTCGGAATTGATTGAATTTCATTATGATGGTTGGTGTAAAGAACTGTTGTATCTCTTTTGTCTGATATAGTGAATTATACATCTTTCTATATATGGCACTTTATCTTGAATTTATATATAAATTGTTATATTCTATGAATGTGATTTGCATTCTATGTGACTTTGTGGAAATACCTAGACATGGGCAAATGTTTAAGGAAAATACTTATCCTCCCAACTAATTGACCAAAAAAATCTACCACCGATATGATTAAAAAAATAGAAAAAAAAATTTTTAGAAGTATCTTTTGAAAAAAAATTACAATATAAAACTTGTAAATTTTGTTGGAATCTATAACTTTTATTTTTTAAAAAATTTTCAAAAAAAATATTTATAAATAAATATTTTTAGGTTCTAAATTTTACTGGTTTTAAAAACAGTTTTAAAACCCGCTTTAAAACCGTTAAATTTTTTAGCCCAAATAATTCATTTAGAAGCATAGTTGGAAAAACTTTCAACATTAAAACTATATATCTCATCATAATTTGCAATTTCTATTTTAGAAATTTTTTCTCAAAAATATATCCAAATTTTATTTTGTTAATCTATGGATTATTCAATTTTTTGCTACGCCCTGCAGTAGTCAAAATTTTTGGTAGATTAACATAGTTGATGCAATATACCTGCACTTGGAGGAGTGGCAGTGGCTCACACCTCGGGCTGCCAGTCGCAGTTTGGAGCCCCAGTGCCTGTAAAATTTTAAATTTTCGGGATATAGACTAATAGGTATATCTGCGGAAGATCCAAAAGTTGGTCGGATGCATAATTTTCAGCCCGATAGATCAGCATTGTTAGAGTACATGAGTTGGCTGCGAAGATTTATTAGTAAAATCAGAATAAGCGTTATCCGAGAGGTATATATTATGACGGTGGGCAAAATGGACGGATTAGAGGGTGGTTTCTCTCGTCAATCTCATCAAAAAAAAAAAAAAAAAAAAATACAAAGTTGATGCAACATAAATAGCCCAACAAACCATTTATAAGCAATGGAAACATGAACTTTTTCGGTAATTGGAAAGAGAAACTTCAATCTCTGAAATATAGCAAGTGGTGGGACTTCTTTCTTTTTTTTTCTTTTAAGTTTAGTTTGTGGAAGGCATATATATATTTCCTAGTGTGCAAGTAAACATGCATAATTGATACTTGAAAGCGAATTTTTGCAGGACAGATGTTCCTTTCTATTCATTTTCATGTAATTAAACATGTCCCAATCAACTTTTGGATTTCCACCACCGATGAGTGTAGTGGCTCACTCGTAGCGCTACAAATTTATCCAAGCACCCGGTTTGAACACCCTCGTCCCCAAGGTCTACGCCCTCATACACATCCTACGTTCTCTATCCACAAGTGCGGTGAGAGCGGCTGATTTATCCAAATGATGCGAACACCTCTAACGTACCTGGGTTCTCTAAGTGTTCTCTAAGCAGGTATGTCGGATCTCTCCCTGTGTCAGCTAAGACTATATAAGATCTTTATCTAATATATATAGACATAAACTTCGTCTCAAAGAAGAACACAAAGATAATTCATTTAGAAAATGCTTTAATGTTGATTTTTTTTTTCTCTGGTCTATGAATGCCGCATTCAATTTTTAAGAGCTATTCTTTAATAACTTTATAAATACCACTCCTGTTTCACCACTCCAATAGCTGCTTGATACAAAAAAAATCAAAATCTGGCGTTTATTTGTGGAGTATGACATAAGTTGCCTCTGGCCTAATATATATATATGTATATATAATATATATACTATATATATTATATAATATATGCCCAGTTGTTTCATATGATCTGTATCTCTTATTTTAAATTTTTTAAATATTTATTTTTTAATAACTATAATAGAAACTCAACTTCATAGCGATCAATTGAAAGGTTTAGACATATATAGAATAAAAACTGAGAATCGTCCTCGAACCAAGATATAGTGCAAGTTCCACTCTATGATGTTAAAAACCCCATGCACCATTTCATAACTTCAGGATAAGTGATCAAATGAGTGGATGACATAATTACAACAAGTAAAACTAGGTCATCCGCGAACCCATATGATGTAGAATTTGTGGACGGACTTCATCATGGACTGTGGATCCAAGGGTCTGGTGTGGGCAACTGATTGTTCACAATAATTGATGAATTCCACGTATATAGAGTCGTCTCGTAGGGCCTACACCATCGACTTTGGGTATTACTCACGTCATTTTATAAAACTTGTGCATGAGTATAGTAACACTTATTAAGCTTCGTCAAATCTAAATCTCATCCACTTGTCGCTTGACATCGTTTCTTACTCCTATTTTTTTTCTTTTTCTTTTTTTTTTGTGACAGATGCAGGACTACTTAGATATATATTCTCTCTATAGGAGATTCTTACAAGGGCTTTTGCCGTATCAACCCCCCGTTTTCCAAACTCGTGCAAATCAGCCCCCGAAAACGCATTTCCGGGGACTGATTTGCTTTTTTTTTTACAAATCAGCCCCTTGGAAACGTGTTTCGGGGGGCTGATTTACGAACCCCCAAAATAGGGGGGGCTGATACGCAATTATCCCTTCTTACAATACTTTCCATTAAATTGTCAGATTTAAGCAACTTAAATATAATTGTTCGCATTAGAAGGGGCCCACAAAATATATGTTACAGAGGTTCTTTTCTTTGTCACTATTTTGTTAATTCTCTCTACTTTCTCTTTATATAGTAAGTTAACTTATTTTTCCATGCCTATTTTATTATGAACTAGTAGATTCTAATGAATTAAGTCTGATCATTCAATAAAAATATTGAAGCAATATATAATAAAGAACATCCATGCCCGAGCTACTTCATTCTAATGACCTATCTAATTAGTACTTTAATTCACTTCTATAGACAGGACAAGAAATTTTATGCCTCTATTTTATGTCTCCAATCTCTGTTCCCGCACTCTAAATAAATACTTATATATATTTAAAAAAAAAAAATCAACATAAAAATTATAAATTTTGATGAGATCGACAACTTTTATGTTTAAAATTTTTTTAAAAAATACTTTTAAATACTTTTAAATATTGTTTAAGAGCGGTAAAATCTTAACGGATTTAAAAATAGTTTTAAAAATTCGTTAAGACGTTAAAAGTTTGGAGCCACATAACACCTATTTAAATTATTTTTGGAGAAACTTCCAATATAAAATTTATAAATTTCATCAAAATCTACAACTTTTAGTTTTAAACTATATATATATATATATAAATATATATATATATATATAGTTATATATATATATATATAGTATATATATATATATATATATATATAATATATGAACATAAATTTAGGACATAAAGTGGGATAGAGGATCTGTCCCCGTAGACACAGCTCAATTTGGATGGATAATTGGGACAAAATCTAGTGAATTTCCGTAGAAGAAACATCATCTGCGATACTATTGAGAGCGAGAATTTCATTAAAACATTTTCCAGCCAAGCTGCAGTCCAGAGCCGAAATTATTTGGGAATTAATCAATACTGAATACTACTAATTTCATGATGAAGTTTGTAAAATACCGCTAGCTCAATCGGTGGATGCCTCATAAACTATCACTTATGAGTTCAAATTCCTGTTAGGCTGCTACGTGCGATAGAAATTTTTTCGGATTTTATAAAATAGTTGATTGTGTCGGATATGTACAAATAGCATGACCGAAATTTTATTCTTTGATTATTATTTAAGGAATTATTGATTAGAAACTGTGTAATGTTAAATAATATGTTATTTACAGTATCGAAGATTTGACTTTGTTATCTTAGCAAAAATAAAAAATAAAAAAAAAGACAGAAAAAAAAACTTTCTTAACGAAAATAAGAGATACGAAGATTCATCGTGATAATAAAACGGTTGCGAATAAGAGTGTAAATGAGACAAAGCCTTTTGTGAGCTCAAGTGCTTGGCATAAATTAGACTCGAGGTTGACTCATTTAACGTCATTTGAAGCTGGACTCACTGACAAGTTCAAGCCAAGTCTAAAAGGTTGCGGTCCTATTGAAGCTCGTGAATTTTTCAGGCTCGATTATGTCTCAAACAAATATGGGCCAAAACTTTAAATCGCAAACATTATATTTGTAGATGGTTTTGGGAGAAGCTATTAAACGAGTTTGTATGGCGTACATGCCAGCTATTAAGCATTGGTACTTCTACACCTGCATGACAGACAGGCTTGAGAAGTTATTGTAAGGATAGACGAAGAATTAGAGCTACATGCTTTGTTTTTTTTAACTATATATTGTAAGAATAATTTAGCCATCATCTCTGTACTTTTTTTCTACAATGTCTCATCTTTGTACTTCCTTTTTATTTACTTCTGTAAGTCAGATAAAACTGACAAACAATACTAACTATTTTAATACAAATAATATCTTATTTTCAAAAAATAGTTGCGCCACGTGATATTTTAAATAATTTGTTATATGTTATATGGTATTTACTCTTATTTTAAAAGAGCTATTTAGAATTTGCATTAATTGATAGAAATTTATAAATTATTTAACTATTTAAAAATGTAAAGACATATATATATATATATATATATATATCAATTAGTATATATTATATATATATATAATATTTATTTTTATAAATAAATTTTTTTTATATACAACAATTTGATCATATATATCTATATATATTCACAATCATTTTACTACCAATTTATATAAAATTATAATATAAAAATTATAAAAAATTAATTTTTCAATATTGTTATTTATATATAATTATATATGAATAACATACGTACATCGCATGGGTGTAAAACTAGTTTGATCTAAAATCCTAACTTCTCTTTCCCGGCTAGTCATTAAAACATATATATTAATTCTTAATCACTATCTTTCAATAAAATTAGTTAACCCTTGTTAAAAAAAATAATAATAATAACTAAGATAAAAATCAATCAGTGAAAGTATATTGAAATAAGCCTGGCATACATTCCTGCATGATCAGAAAATCAAAATCAATTACAAAAAGGAAAATATTCTGCAGAGAACAGATAACGAGATGTTAAAAGAACAAAAAAGATAGAGAAATCTAATCAAATCATCTCGATTGGAAGCCAACGACAGTGAAGACGACAGTGAAGACGGTGGACTCGAGCTCTGTTGATCTCTCACCTTCCCTATTTCATCTCTCTAAAATTCTGAAATTTTTTATCTTCTACTCACTGCTTCTCCTTTCAGCCATGCATGGAGTGCTTTTATGAATGCACTTGTCAGTTAAAAACTTATAATTTTCAAGATTTTGACCTATCTTTTTTAGGATCTTCAGACTTTTTTGGCATTCGAAAAGCTTGCGCTGTTTCATCCATAAGCAACCTGCCTGCCCTTTTGTTATTTTTTTGCCCTAGCTTGGATTTGGTGGGCTCGATTTCATGGGCTTTTATTCAATATTTTGAGACAATTTTGATGTCCATAGCTGAGTTGCTGCGTCATCCAGAACACATACCAGATAAATTCATGTTTGACAATTATGCATATTCGAATCCAACAATTCCAATAGGTATTTTACATTTTTACGACTAACATTTGTCGTCATATAAAAGGTCTGATCATCCGGAATACAGGTCATAGACGTAATATACAAATTTCTACCTGAAAAAGACTCAACTGGCGCGTAGAACAGGCATCATGAAAGAAGCCCAGACAGACAAGCACAGTCGGGTCAAAGTTCTCCAACGACTTTTATCCCTATTAAAATATCTCTTAACATATATTAAATATCTCAACGTAGGTTTTATTCACGACTCTCTCAGACTTATTGAAGTTGTCACTAACTAAGCCATGTATACCAACACAAGTGCAACGCCGGCGAGCTGCTTCGCTCCCGTCATCGGTCCGCAGTTTCTCCTTCCAAATCCGATCGATTTATTCTTCACAACTGCATCCCCAGGGGAACTGAAAGGTCGCCTCGTCGCCCTCGATGTTCACGGCAGGCTTCTCTTCCAAGTTAAAGCTCAACACGATCAGCTGATCATATGCGACGCCGCTGGTAATCCCCTCGTTACCGAGAGAGGCAAGGTCAGGACCTTTTTCTCTTTTTCTTTTTTTTTAATAAAACTTGTACTAGATTATTCACTTTTGAAGTTACAGTTCCATAATTTTTCTTTAGCTTTTAAATTTTCAATTAGCCGTTTGCGTACAACATGATTACAATACGAATGCCTGCGCAGCTAAAGGAAGGCATGTTTGTTGCACTAAAATAAGTTGTGTAAATAATGTCCACTATTTTTCTTTCTAGCTTTCTAAAGCAGTTTCATACCACATGATTACAAATATCTGCCCTAAAAGCCATTTTATGTCCAATCTCACACTCCTGACCATTTTGGTACTTCTATGAAAATTGTCTGAGGCGATCAAAATTAATGACAAAAAAAAAAAAGACAAAAGAGCATATAGAAAATTATTATCTTAATAATTTTATTGAAGAAATGTGTACTTCTTTTGAGGTACTGATATTGCCATATAACTCGAAACCTGATCATTATCCAAGAAAATAATCCTAGAGCCAATATATAAGTGAAGCCACCTGTCACACGTGTGCATACATGCAGACAAAATTTTTATTAATGCTGATAATATAGAGAGTCGAACCCTGCTAAAGTGGTTTCCTAAGACCCACCCTACTATCACTACAATTCGCCGCCATACACGTGTATTGAGGGAAATTGTTGGAATGTTGGTTTCAACTAATTAACAGAATTTTTGTTGTTACAGACCCGGTCATTGCACAACAGGAGGCAGGTGTTCAGAGGAGAAAGCAATGAAAAGAAAGACATGTTAAGGAGAGCTCTGGACTTCAGTTTCATAAGAAGCTGGATGTGTTCCTAGCTAGCAACACGGAGGAGCATGTGTGTGACTACAAAATCACGGGGAAGTACCACAAGGGGTCATGCACTATTACTAAGGGAGAGTCATCCTTTGTGGTTGCACAGGTGAGCACCAAATAACCTTCCATTTATATATGATGATAACCGCCGTTGATCGGACCATTAGGAGTTCTGATATAATCAAAATCATACCATATCTGTTTAATGTATAATTTTCAAATGCATGATATATAATTTGGATTATATCAGGGTATCCTTTATGAATACGTTTATGTTTGTATATTACGAAGCAACAATCATGAATAGCTTCGGAATAATTAGATATCAACCCATCTTAAGGACATTCTAAATAAATCTCAACTTTTTTCTAATAATTACATAATTAAATCAAAATATATATGTAGAGTCTTTTTTTAAAAAAAATAGCGAATATGAAAATATAGATTTTGACGTGCTTTACAACTTTTGTATTAAAAACATTTCAAAAATTTCTCGAAGTATTTATTTTAAAGCTCAAAAGTCTTTTGCTGGTTATAATAATTTTAGAGCTTTCCATTTAGAAACTTTGAAAAACTTTTAAATTTTGTGAAGCGCACCAAAGTCTACTTTTCCGAAACCAGGGACATATTTGAAATTTTGTACATATGTTTTTGGAATTATGTTTTTTATTTTTTCAGAAAGCAGCGACATATTTAAAATAATTTTGCAGCATAAAAAAGAAAGTCTGAATTTTCCGACAAAATTTGAGTTAACTTGAAGTTTTCGTGGGTGCACCATTGCAGATGAGCAAGGAGATGGGCTCCTCCAACCTGGAACTTGGAAAGGAAGGGTTCAAAGTGAGCGTATGTCCCAACACAGACTATGCTTTCGTTGCTGCTCTTATCTCCATTCTCCATCAGATTAGGATACAAAAACTACGAGCACGCAAGCAAAAGACAAAATGGCAAAGGGTCTTCGCACTAGGACAAGCAATTTTAGTAGTTGGAAATGCTGTGGCAGCTGCCTTTTCCTGAATTTAACTACATAATTTCTTTTCAATGCTATTATCTGTTGATAGATAAAGCAAGACTTATTTTTGAGAAAAGTTATCATCTTTGTTGAAAAACTATGTCAGCCTTAGCTGATGCATGATATAAGTCGTGCATAGAGCTGCTCAAAAACTTAACAAATAATCTAACTCTCATAACCCTTAAAAAATAGTAAGATACCCAAAAAAATGGAGTACCACAAACACTCAAAAACCAAAAAAATGGAGTACCACAAACACTCAAAAACCACGAGCTTGATAGAGCCAGTACGCGATATAACAAAAAAAAAAAAAAAAGAAAAAGAAAAAAAAAAGAAAAAAAAAAAAGAAAAATGTTAAATCAAGGCTTCTTTTTGAAAAAAAAGCTACAACTTTTATTTAAAAAATTATGTCAGTCTTAGCTAATATAGCATACAGAAGATCATAAAGTTAAAAAACTCAACGAACAGTACAAATCTCATACTATTCAAATAATAGTAAGAAATCTAAAAAATATGAAAGGATACCCTAATGCTCAAAAACCACGAGCTAGATAGAACCGCTACCTGATAGAGCAAAATAAAAGAATTTTTATAATAAAGCAAGAATTTTTTTTTTTCTAAGAAAAGTTATTGTCCTTATTGAAAAAAATAATAAAATCAGCCTTAGCTGATGTAAGATATAAAAGTGTACAGAGTTAAAAACTCAATAAACCATACAAATCCAAAATACAAAACGTAGCCAAGAATAATTTTTACAGCCAAGACAAAGCCCTTTTTTAACAGTCAATGTTGCTCCAAAAAAATAGGCTATATGGAGACAAAAAGTTACTCTTATGCGACAGTCCCTAATGCCTCATGTCAGTTGAAAAAAGACCTAATTGTATGGACAAACCATACAACAACAACAACAATTCAGTTAAGTTCTGCTATAATAGAGTCTGAAAATAATAAATATACACAACCATTCCTCTAAGAAGAGTATTTATGTAGGACTCCCGGTCTAAAAGCAGGCATATTGAGGAGTAGTAATACAAATTTACAAATAGAAAAATAGAAATCACTATGAACATGAATAGCATATTTGTGACCCCTGCAAGTAAAATATGATAGTTAAAGTAAAATAACAGGAGTATATATACAAAAATAAATATAAAATGATATAGAGGAAAAAAAAGTAAAGAGAAACAAAGCATTGTGCAATTTAAGTTACGATGTCGCTAATTCTAATACTACGCCGCCACTTCGCTCAATCGAAACCTAAATCTTCGTTTATTTTAGAAAGATAATGCTAGGTCATAACGAATGGTTCCTGTCCAACTCTTTTTAAACATTTTTTTTCTTTTTCACTCGTTTCTCAAATCTTCACATCTTCTAATCGGTGTAGTTGTTGGTCTTTGCTTGATATGTCCCTCGTTTTGTCATCAATAAAGGCCACCGAGAGTTTTAGATCTTATCATCTTATTTCGGATTCTATTTTTTGAGACAGTGACCACAAATCTGATGCGGTATACTCATTTTCGCAACATGTAATTTTTGAATTTGTTGACATTTAACTGACCAATATTCAGAGCTGATCGAGTCTGTATTCAACCGATATTCTGAGTGGTCAATGACAAAGTTGATTATAAAGGGACATGCACTTTTACACAAACACATAATATACGGAAAAGTAGATCGGACAGAGGGGATTTACTATACACCCACAAGAAAGTATAGAAGATACCACACATACTGACGTGGCACAATCAAGACCACACATCATGATGGTTACATCTGTAATTTTGATATTTTTTGCGGATCAGGAGAAAATTGTGTCGATCACGAGACGCGTGTGTGATGAATATTGATTGTGTATAATTTGTTGGGTAATTTGTTGGGGGTGAGTAATTTTTTCTAGGACAGTGGACAAGATGAGCGTTGTCGGCCGGCGTCGACGTACTGCAAAGTATCTGAATATCCGATGTCTTGACCTCCTCCATCTGCCGGCCGGTGCACGTCTGAATTAATAATATTGGTGAGAGTTAAACAAACAACAAATTATAAATTTGTAAGCGAAGCTGTCGGCACGCACCGCCGGGAGACAACCCTCGTGACTCGCTCCACTTTGCTCGTTAATTGCGCCTGCCAAAACAGAACCAGCCAGCAAACATGGACCCATCCAATTTTTGGCCCCTTTTTAGTATCTTGCAGAATTATTGCAAATTATGCACCTCTTTCACGATTTGTCAAACAGGACCTTAATATTTGTTATTTGGAGAACAGTTTCAGCCTGTTGTTATACTTACAACACTAGTAATGCCGAACGTGAATTAGTATGGATTTTGTGTCTACCTTGCTATTCCAATTTACGATAAATATGATAAATACCACTGGGAGCAGGAATTATGCGTGATGGAAGCAAAAATACTATGTGGATTTAGGATATATATAAGAGAGATATATTATACACCCGTCAAGCATGTTGCAAGGATGCCTGTCAAATATATGGAGAATATTGGTACCACGGTAACGATGTTAGAAATAAATTTCCTATTTACAACCTTTATTTTATTTATGGCCTTAGACCGTCGAGTTCGATTTCTATTCTATATTTCAACCGGATATTAAAAGTAAATGGAAGACTCTTTCATTCAGGTGTTGTTGGGATTCGATTTTCCGAACCATCCTTCATGAGAGAAAACTATTATTTTTTAAATCTTCAAATATATATTTAGAAATATTTTTTTAATATAAAAATTATAGATCACAATAAAAAAAAAAATTATATTTATTAAAAAAATTATAGCTATTTGAGACTCCTAAATTTTTAGTGAATTAGCTGATTAATTTTTAAATATGTTAAGACTTTAGAATCATAGCATATCTATTTTAAAATATTTTATTAAAAAATTTAATATAAAAATTATAAATTATATCAAAAAGAAATTTATATTTAATTTTTTTATAAATATGTATAAAATAATAAAAATATTTCTGATATATAATTTGAAGTAGGAAGTAATTTATAATATTTATAATTGAGGAGCTAATTTATAAACCATTATGAAATAGGACGGTGATATGCAATTTCTCCAAGTATAAATTTTATATATACTTATAAATCGTTCAGTTAGCACTATAAGGGAGAACAACCAGGAAGTCCGTTGCAGAGAGGCTTGACCGCTCGCGTGCGCAGTAGGAGAATCATGGCGGCGGCGGATGGTGCGATGCGCGGTGTCATCGACGGCTGCATCGCCGCCTTCGACACTGAGGTTCGCCGCCGCCCTTACCACAAGAACTGCGGCTGCGCCCTTCACCGCCGCGGCGGCGATCTTTCCTCCTCCCCTAGCTCCCTGTGCGCTGCAGCACAAGGCAAGATCTCCTACCCTCTCCAGCAAAGCTTTGCCGCCGCTTCTCTCCGCTGTTCTTCTTCTTCATCATCTTTTTCGTTTAATTCTACGCCGCCATCATCGTCGTCGCATTAATAATTAGGAGTAGATCAACTAGTTGCTGATTCTTGGGTTTTGGTTAGGAGCTAATTGATTATTAGATTGTTGTTTAGTCGGCTGCTTACATTCTTTCTTATAATGTTAATAATGGATTATAGGATGAAGATTTGGCTATTGCAGTACATCAGTGATATGACTTGTGGAGTTGGTTTGTGTTCCCTCGTGAATGTGTGGGCATGGCTGGATCTAGGTGTAATATTAATCGATTTGATAGATTCTCCTCCCTCATAGCTGAGGTGTTGATAACTATAGGGCATTGTCCAGTGCGGGTGCCCTGGTCTTTTTTTAGATGCTAAATCGCGTTTCCGAAATTATAGTTTTTAAAGTAATTTAATTATTTTATTTTTTTTAAATTCACTGTTTCGAATGACAGTGTTCTGGATTAATCTGTAAAACTCCCAATAATAAAGGGCTAATATGCAATGTTCCGAAAATTTGAATTCAGTAGTAGTGGCACGCATGACCGACTGAGGATTTTTGTGTGGTATAAATTTGAAGACTGTTGTTATCGTTTCAGGAGATCCAAGCTGAGAATCTTTTCTATGATATAATATCTGAGCTGGTTTAACGATTCGTGATGGGTATCACGATATGATTGTGTAGGTTAATGTTTTTACTTTAATTATTTTGATTTATTTTAAATATTTTTTATGAAAAACGTGCTCGACTATCTAATAAGTGTATAGTTTCATATGATGTAGTTCAAAATTAAAAATGTACTCATTAATTTTGACATAATATTGAATCATTGTGTGCTTCTGGAAAAGGAATTTTTAAGTGTATAAGAAATGTAAATCGGCTGATGGTATCATCTCTTCATGAGATGACTAGATCGTGTGACCAAGTTTAAGAGTATCATCAGGATCGATGAGTGGGAATGAGACTGTGATTATATTTTTTTTTGCGTCTGTATAGAGTATGATGATAAAAATTAAATTCGATGGTCATCAGAGACTCTCAAAAAAAGAATAAACAAAGTAAAAAAAATTAGGATGTGATCGATGATTCGATTGCGAAACTGAAAGGTACAAGGATTTTAGACCGCGCGTGAATGTGAGCCAGGAGATGAAGTAGGAAAGCTCCCAAAGGAACCGTATCAAAAGCCAAATACTACCAAATGCTCGTGCTGAGCGAGGATGAGCTCTAGAAGTCCATGCTTCTGTGCAAATAAAAAATTAAAAAACAATCTCCCATGACAATGCTTCATTGAGAGCTTATAAGCAGTGGCGGAGCCAGAAATTTTAACTCGAGAGGAGTGGCGGGGAAGATAATATTGTGCGATAAGACAATTTAAAATACTATGGTATGTAATTAATAATTATAAATACGAGAATTGAAGGAATTAAAGATTGTCAACTGCCCTCGATATAATTTCTAAAAGTTCGACAATAAATTGTAAAATAGAGTAAATTCTAAATTTCTCTAAAAAAAAATTTCTGAAATTTTTACGGTAAAAATTTTTCTAATAAAAATTCTTAAATATGATGTGCTGTTTGATTATTTTATATAAGTTTAGCGGAATTTCAAAATAACTCGTGTTAACTCGTTTAAATTTAGTAATGGCTTTATGAATATATTTCAAAATATTTTTTAGAAAAAATTTTAATATAAAAATTATAAATCACATCAAAATCTGCAACTAGAAAAAAAAAGGTAATCAACGAATTCGAAACTGTCTGGTTAGTAGATTTATCAGTTCTAAGACTCTCCAATCCATTTATGACTATGATTGAGGAGTCGATGGATTATTATGTGTTGCTATGAGCCTACTTACATATAATAAACGCAGGTTTTTACTTCATTTAGTAAGACGTCGTCAGTCATTCGGCGATAATGTTGCGCTCTCGCCCTGCTTTAGATACTTAGTGTAGCTTGCTTGAGATATTACTTGATTATCTCTCGGGTCTTAATTTATACTTAGTTCATATTTTACCTTGTCCCATCTCTGGTTTTTTGTGATGTTCGTTTTTTTTCTAATTTTCTTTAAATTAAATTTTGCATAGTCGTAACTGGTTGATCCACTTATTATCTTAGGCTTCATATATGCGGGAGAACCAAACCAATCCTCGATGAGATTACTTCGTCAGGAACCGCATAGTATATATCGAATTGACTCCATATAATACGTTCCCCCACACTTGATAACCCTGTTAATTTCAATCATCAAGGGATATCACAATCAAGATTTACATAATTAATTTCCATTTTACATCCTTACTGTCTTTCCTAGGACTTAGAGGCCAACAAGCCTATCATAGAATTCATATTTTCTAGATGGCTTCCTCTTTAAAGATCCTTTGTACCGTAGCTTTTTTCCTTTTAGGAGTTTATTGCATGAAAGCATCAAATATGGATGCATCATGCATCTATGATGAAGAGCTATCAATAATGAAGATTGGCACGAAGATGGTGTTTAACAGGAGGAAGCGAGCACAAAAAAGGAACCGGCAAGGCACAAAAACGCCAAAACGATTTTTTTGTTTTTTTTTTTTTTCTGTGGGGGGGGTGGGTTTTCTGACATAAAAAAAATATATGAGAGTGTGTGTTATTGGTCGTTGTTATGATAGGCTGCAGCTTATATGGCTGGACTTTGGCGTGGCTGTTTATTGAGTTATTAGGCGTGGTGAGACTAATGATTTGAACCGTTAAAGAGTTACTAGCGGAGCCCTCCTGTTCGGATTTAACGGGATAGAATGGAAAAAATGATTGCTGATGCTAGTAGAAGAATATCGGGAGTAGGAGGTTACCGATGCAAGAAGAATCGATTGTTAACCGTACGAAATGGATAAGAAAGAAAAAATTAGGGCCTTATTCGGTATTTTGAGAGCAGCGTTCAAGAAGAATCGGAAATAGGTGTGTGGCGTTAGAGTTTGTTGATTATTAGATATATTGATGTGGTATTATTATAAAAGTGAAAAGGCTAACAAAAATAAAAGATGAACATTCGCAGTGTTACAGTATTTAATAGTATATATGGGTGTGGGGATTAAATGAGATTTTGAAGCTGGTTTTAGCTGTGCTTTGTATTGTGCGTTTTATTGTCTGGAGGACGCTGTGGAGGTCAATTATAATTAGGTTTGTCCAACGTCGGGATGTGTAACGAATTCTCGATGTTGTTCATGGATCTCAATATTGTACTGTTAAGGGCTTCCAGATAGACATGGACTATTAGACCAGGCTGTATGATTTGGCAAGGTAGAATGTTAGAGATTTGATGTGCCAGTTGACGCTTACTAGCATAGAGATTGTGGGAAGGATAGGGGGCGCGGGGCTACTGGTCCTTAGCTTATTCGGGCGCCAGAGACGATATGGAGCAGGGTTAGGAGGATGTCTGGCGCCCATCCGAGCCGGTCCGTGTAGGATGGGTGGATGTCTCAGAGGATAGGTCGGTTTAAATTTTCGTTCGCTATATTTGAGGGCCTATTGTTAGAAGGTTTATTGGGAAAATTTGATAATAGAATCTTATATTAAGTTGTGATATTGTTGGAGTGTGGATTTACAACTTGTATGTTGAAAGTTTTACCAAAAAATATAAAATATTATGCCAAATAGATAATCAAATTTTAGATTATCGTTTTGACATATTATTTGACATTTTTGCGAAAAATGTTCAACTGTAAAGTTAAAGACCGCATCAAAATCTATAAATTTGTGGTTGAAAACTTTTTTAAAAATTATCAAACAGTGTGACAAAAAAATAATCAAAATCGACGCCGATTGGCCGGTGCGTATGGTTGTGGCCAAGTTGGCCCCTTGTCCACCGTCGCCATCGCAAACGTACAAAGACTGGTTAAAGAGTGTTTAGATACTCGGAGATGGGATATTTCGAACAAAGTATAGGAAACTAGGAAAAGAGATTGGAAGTAGGAAGGAATGAGTGGGCACTTTAAAGTGGAGTATGAAGAAATAAAAGGAAAACATCAAGGACGGGTAAAGTTGCCCAATATGTATAGCATGAATCTATTCTTTAGGCTTTATTTTATAGTGGTTGTCTTATTTCACATGCTTTCGATTGCAATTTATTCCAAATAAAACAATTGTAATTACTAATGAAACTAGCAAATTTGCTCCTATTATATTTCACGGTCAAAATAAGTGAACCATTTGCAGGCGCAGAGATTAGAAGAGATTATTGCTAGATGAGCCGGCCGGCAGCGAGGCGGCTCTGCCAAGTAGAGGGTTCAACCGTGTTGCTCAACGGATTATTGCGTTGAGTAACGCGGTGGCAGTAGTTATATTGTTAGATGTATTAAAATGCTTCTCGTCCACGACTTCTTCTCCTAGATTCAATCAGTAGGTTATTACTGCATCTCATACTGGTGAAACGTCTAATTCATAACACTTAGATGGTGGCCAATGCGGAAGCAGTTCAGGATTCATTGGTACCAAGTTGCCATGCAGTGAACGTATAAAGGACCGAGGAGCTGAGGGTTGTATTGAATCGAACGGAAATTACTGCATCGATTTCTTATGTTCAGTTGTACTGCGATTATGCGATGTCGGTATACGTCTGCCGGTGTCGGCGTCTTCCCACCAGAGGCTCCACTTAGAAATGGATGTGGAGGAAGTGATCGTGAGGATCAGCAGAATAATAGGATGGTTTTCTTACAATCGTTTTTCAGGGGGTAAATGGGAGTATGATCGTTTGCTGGCGATAGTTAGAGATCAGTCACGGATTGTAATCAGGGAGGAGAAGTTTTAAAAGCTATTGTGTACACGCGGTTGATAATTTCGCAATGTGGCTGACGCATTTGATAACTCGACGAGAGGGGGTATTCACTTTAGAAGATATTCTGATTCAGAGCCTCTGAAGGATTGGCTAAAAGTGAAGGAGTTATGTTCTTGTGGGGTATGTTAGATTATCATTAAATGGAATTGAAGCATCTTGCAAGGCATTTAGAATGATGTTATGTAGTTCTTGACGCCGGGGATGTTTTTCTTTGTTAGAAGAGTACATGCATGCGTTTCTGGTCCCCAGTTGTTTAAAACGAGTCTTGCGATGATATAGTCTATCAAAGACGCGGGTCGCGCGCGAGTGGCGTGACTGCAGCGTTGCACGCGCGACCACATGGGGCGTCAGTTTCGCGTTTTAGAAGGGTGAAACGTGCGGTCTTGTTAGAGTAATTAATGTAGAGAGGGAACTGGATGAGTAATTTAGCTTTTATTTGTCTTATTTGAGTTCAGAAGTATTCAGTCGCAGGCTAAGTTGAGACGCAGCTACGGCTTGATACGATGCGGGCTCAGCATTTACTGGCCGCCTGAAAGTGCGATTATGGATCGGTAATAACTGGTGGGTAGTGATTGATGTTGCGGATATTTGCAATATTTTTTGAATGTATATGTGTTGAAGGGATTATTATAGTCTGTACTATGATGTGTGTTGTGATGGGGTGTATGATTCAATGTGTAGGTACAAGAAGCATTTCGAACAAAGGAATAAATTAGCGTGTACGCGAGAGAAAGTAAGATAGGGCGGATATTTTAGTGACCCAGAGTAGTTTCAACGTTTGTTTAGGCGCGATGTAATTTACTTTCAAGACTTAAATTCGGGGGGCTAAGTTGTTCATCCCAATTTGAGCTCTAATCTGCACTATTGATATAGCGAGGTTTAGGTAATGGAAACGTCTATGTAGTTTCTCTATATTTCAAATCATCAGTTTTCGAAGCCCAACCTCACCGTATGCCGATTTTTTTATTGGGTCAGATAACCTATAGATTGCACCCAGAATGACCGAGAGGAATGCAGCCACTTTTATGCATTAATGTCATCCTAGAAATTCGCATGTACCTATATGAATGATCGTGGGTGATTATATGTGTAGCCTCGATCTCAGAATTTGTGTACGAGTGAGACTTAATATTTTTTTCATTTTATCAATAAGTAAGAGGAGGGCTGAAGAGAAGGGTTATTACATAGCTTTTTTAGATTATAAAGATATGACATAAACTTCTTTCATGTTCTTTATTTGAAAAAGAAAAAGTGTACAAACTTTGTTTACTATTAGTAGATATGTAATTAAATTGTGATAGGAAAATAGATGTTGAAGTTTAGAGAAAGATTCTAACGTTAGACAAGTGTAAGATCTGCAGCTTATGTTTCATTTTTTTGTTTGTTGAACGTGTCGATATAGTATGTATAAGTGAGAGTGTCAATACAATGCCGTAGCAAGCTTCAAGGCCGACGATATGCTTTTTTTTGCTTAGGTCTTTGTTTTTATTTTTTTCTTTGTTGTGTTGTATGGTTTGTTATTTATAGTTAATGTATATTTTGGATTAGTTATAACTGAAACTTAACTCGATCTAGAGAGACGGTTTTAAGACACAGCAATTCTTCATCGACTGATGGTTGTTGAATCGGTGTAGAGATTTTGTTACGGTTATTGGGATATAGTAGATATTATGACATGCATTAATCTAACACGGGGCTAGCAAACGCGTCAGTGACTTATGAACAGCAGCAGAGTGCGATCATAATAGTTTAGAGCTATACCGAATTTTGTTTTCCAGCAATTCAGCAAAAAGTTGATCGCGTAGAAATTCTAAGATTTCTTATTTCAAATGTATACTTAATGATAGCATATCATCGTTCAAAGCAAATTTTTTTTTTTTTTTTATAAAATGTGATCTCTTTTAAAAGTTGTACGTAATTTGATGGTTTTTCTGTAATATTATTCGACTAATATCCTTTAATCAGCACATATCTACTTTTTTTCTAAATCCATATGGAGTATCAGTAGATATCGTGCTTTTTTTATATTTTTTGACTATTCTTATAGATTTCATCACTTTTTCCGTCCTTTTAGTTTTGATTTTTATAGTCGGTGATACAGAGTCATAAGTTTTCTCTTTTCCGTTTTTGTGGGATGGATTTTTCAGTTTGTATATTGGGTTACCTGGAGACCTATTTATCGTTTTGCCGGGACGGATGTTGTCGGGTTTGCGTCTCTTCTTGGGATTGCGCTGCCGGAATGTCATTACATATAAGACGGTGTTTTGCCACACTAATAGAGCTGTTTTCAGAACGGTAATGTAAATATATTAGCTTATGTATGGAGAGAGAGAGACAAGAACCAGAGGAATAATTAGGTGAGGATCGGTTAAGATACCTTTTGTGGTAAAGACAATATCGAAAAGAAAAGTCGCTAGTAAAGTATAGAAGCTTTTGCATATAGACAGACATTTCAACCTCACGTACGCAACAAACCACTACAAGCCGGTGGATTCCTTTCTTTTCTTTACGGTCCTCATTCGCTATCCGCTACACTAACAATTTGGCATGTTCATTACCATTCTATACCAACGCCCACCTGGTTCCTTTTATATAGAAGGGTACATCCCAGTCTCCCCAATAGACCTCAGATGCACAAGAAACAAAAAATAAAAACAAAGAATATAACACATGAGCCCAAGAATAAACAGCATGCATCCACAATTTAGTCACTTTTATTTCTGTGCATGTTGTTGAGCCGCATGGTTACCCGTGTTCTTTAGAGGCAGAGAAGCAGCCATTGCCCGCAATCTGTTTACAATCTCCGTGAAGCTTGGCCTCTCTGACGGTTCCGTGGACCAGCACTGTTCCATTAACTCCCTCCATTGTGGATCGCAAGATTCGGGAACTGTGGGCCTCAAGGTGTTATTCACGATTCCACCTGGAGTTGATACAATCAACGCAGTTAGTGTTTCTACCAAGCATTAGCATTCAAGTAATACTGCAAAAATGCTATAGCTCCCAAAGTTTCACCAAAAATGTCGTTTGGTGAATTCAACATTGTATTAATAAAAAAGCAAACCAGTTAAATTATGTGCAAGATGCCCCAAAACAAGTCCAAGACACATTCAAAGGATGCCATATTTTTCACGCATCCTAGGGCATCTAAGATGTGTTTTTGAGCTACTTTACAGCAGAATGTTTGGGTCCAGCATTTAGTGAAGTAAACTAAGCGAATATCAAATTTAACTTCATTGGTAGAAAGTTTGGGAGAATCTTTGGGAGCCTTAGCGTTGTTCCTCAAATAAATATTACCTATAATGGCACCATAATGTAAGTCTGCATATGGTTCTTCTCCTGTAAGGAGTTCCCACATCACAATGCCAAAGGAGAAGACATCAACCTAAAACGCAGGTAACAAGGTAATGAATTTTCTTTCTTTTATTTGGCTATAACAAGGCAATAAATTAAACAGACCTTTTCGGAGACGAGATTGCTACTGCCACTTAGAAGCTCAGGGGCCATCCATGGGAGAGTACCTCGCACGCCACCTGAAATTAGAGTCTGGCACTTTACCTTCGATAAGCCCAAATCACCAACCTGAAAAAGAATCCAATAACGCTGTCAGCATAGTTTACATCTAGATTAGGTTGGATAAAACAAAAGTGCAGTGTAGTTTTGTTTTTAACAAATGGGCAGCGACAAAGAAAGCTAATCATGCATTAACATGCAATCTTGGATATTGCAGCCAGTCGCATGATTAAAGAGACATGAGTAAATATGTTTTATTTAAGTTGTGTAAATGTAGTCCTTACAAATATAGAAAATTATTGATAGATCCTAAAGCCAAAGAAAATGTGTTTTATTTATAAAAATTGTAGAGATATACTACAAGGGTGCACTTGTCATAGGCCTATGATAAAACAACGTACAGAGACAACACCATTTGTCATAAATCCCACAAAATTATGAAACCGACAAAAAAACACGACAATCATATGGTCCCATAGTTCTGCATAAGCATTTTCAAAATCTCCACTAAACCATGCAAGCACGCGTTCCAAAGCATCAGTCGTGACTGAGAAATTAATTGCTTATAGGAGACTGGCAAAACGTAAAACATTGGCATCCAAAGGCCAAAGGAAAAAAATATATATTAGTGGCTGAACTATTTAGAGTTGATTTTTCCTTGTTTAATGGTTCATCTACAGGCTAAGTTTCTCTATGTTTTTTTTAAAAAAAGTGAGCATTTGTGTTATGAGATGAACACAACATAGTGTCCAGTTGTGTGTCCTTTGTATACTATAGTTAGACTCCACAGCACTGGGGGGTTCCGCGGCGCCTATGCTCCTAATTTAGTAGGTGGTTGGTGTGTAAAACATCACCGGGCGCCCCGGCCCCGCCCCGGCGCGGGCGCGGACCGTGGGGCGGCCGCGCGGGCGGCCGCGGCGCGCGGCCCGGTCCGCCGGCGCGCGCCCCGGACAAACCGCAGCCCCACCGGCGTGGCCCCGGGGCCGCCCGGCCGCGCGCCGCCAGCGGCGCCGGCGCGCGCCACGGAGGCGGAGGTGAGGCGCGGGTGCCTGGCGGGGGGCGGGCGGGGGCTCCTGCCGGCGGGAGTGGAGCGGGGCCGCGTGGGGGAGCTTGGGGGGCGGGGGCCGTGTGGGGGGGTGGGGGGGTGGGGCGGGGGAGGGGGGGTCGGGAGGGTGGAAGGTGTCTGGACGGGAAAGGTATAGTCTCCCATAAATCTGGAAGCTTCTTCAAAAAGGATTTTAGATCTTTGATGTGGGGCCTAGACTTTGTGTTTGGAGAGTTTTTGTTTCGTTGTTCTGGTGGTTGGAAAAAAAAAAAAAAAAAAAAAAAGAAAAGACAGAAACATCTTCTTATGTGAAAACAGAGAAGTATTGTGTGTTTGTGCATATCCCGGAGTATTCGGAATCCAAAGAAGCTGATAGTATCTTGCCCGAAAGAAGTTTTGTAAACTTGTGGGTGCTTCTTTTAGATTAGAAGGTAACCTCCTTAACTAGGCTTGTACAAGGACAAGATTGTGCTTGGGAACAGTTTGGGGGAATTTTTCATGAAACTAATGCTTTTTCAAAATAATCTACTTAGTAAAGTTCTTGAGTGCCATCCTAAGAGAGATTAGGTCCTCTGCTTTAATTCTGGTGGCTGGTATCTTCTCATACTTTGGAAACTCGTAATAACCTGATCCAGATATTTTTCCATTCTGCATAAGCCTGTTATCGAGCATCTTTTTACTATCTGGATTTGGATACTGCTGTATTTTTGGTTGATTTGCCAGCTGGAGCATGCTTCATGTTAGCTACTGACTCTGTTCTGGTGGTACGGATTAGGGCGTTAATATTTTGAAGAAACTGAAAATATATTTGCTGTTCCAGCATGGAGCATATTGTTGAAGAGACTGAAATATTGGAAGGCCTTGACGAAATCTATGGATTAGAGGCCTGTTGATTGGTTTGAGTTTGTAAAAGCAGTTTTGCATTCATAGAGTTCCTTTTCAATTTGGTTACTGCTTCTTGTTTCTTAGCTGCTGGGTTTTGTTAAAGTGATTACGGCTCTTTGTCTGTTTTGAGCCTGACTGTTGTAAATTATTGTTCGTTCTAAGATGAATACCGCTTACCAAAAAATAGTAGTATATATATATTATTTGCTAAGGGCATTAGAGTTAAAGGGTGGAATTAAAGGCTGATACAGGGTATAACATCAAAATATAAGTTGTACAAACTAACGAAAGTATATCATAAGTCATGTATGACGTCACCAACAGATGGCAAAACAATTTTTTAGAAGAAAGCTTAGGACCAAAGCTGTAGCAAAACTAATTTAGATGATATATTTTCAACCACTAGCAACTATTCGATTCTATCAATTATCACTCTTCGCCTATTTTCCCGTGAACTGACAATCTACTTGTCCCAACCAAGATTGACCAGTTCACCACATCCTATATACCTTTTCACCCAGCCTCACGCCCACCTTAGGCGGCAGTGTAGGTTGCAACCTAATGCACCACATGCCTCATGTGGTTAAGCTAGAAATATGTAACATAACTCTTTGATACCACCAAATAACCGACAAAACTTTTTCTTAATTGTTTACCCAAGTGTTCTTAAAAGGCCAGGCCAAATAGCCCGCTCATTGTGGATCACATTTTTAAGGAACACAGAGGCTGCCGTTTCTACCACAAACTGGGCTCAACCCCTGAAGATCCTACACTACTGAAAGCTGACAGGACCCTCGTACATGAAGGATACACATGTGCGCTCTTACCAACGAATCTTTTGGTTGTTAGCGGCACGGGGGTTAGAAACTAGGTGGGAAGAGTTTTTGAGCCATCAGCCATCCACTACAACATAACGCCATCCCTCTTCATTTGTGGTTCTGTACCACCAACTTCATTGATTCCAAAATTTAATCCCTACCTTCCATTGCCATCAATATACCTCTTACCATTTTCACAATTGTTGATACCACCTTGAGCTTCTTTTTCTAGTTTTTCCCAACTTAAAGAAGTTGAGTATCTATCTTGCACATCCATTGTTGTCCTTGTCCCAATCAACCACAACCTCTTGTTTTGCATAAGCTGAGACCACATCCATTTTCAATCATAGTTTTACTTGCCAATCGGCACGGCCTATGTCGGACAACACGTCTATGTTTTGGTTGTTATTGGCACAAAATAACATGGCACATGTTGGGAAAGCTTTTCTAAATTAATTTTGAATTTTTATTTGCGTTTGAAGATAACAAATAAATATATATCGATACAGTCAGCACGATACCATCACCATGGTGGGGGGCGTTCCAGGATTTGACTTTATCGAAAGTCAGCTAGGTTCAGCACTGAAAGCCTTTAAGACAAAATTTGGGCGCACTGAAATATTGTTCATTGCATTTGCATTTATTAAAATGTACCTTGCATATAGGATGTTGAGGATCTCTTAAATTCAGAAGCAAGATGCTAATTTTAAGTTCAAAGTATTCAAGGATTCAGGATGCACCAAATGCAAAATAGTGCTCTCCAATGAGGCCTCGTGATTTGAAACACAAAATTTGGTTGCATTGCAATACTAGTCATAGCATTTAAATTAATTGAAACGTACCTTGCATATGGGGCGTTGAGGATCTCTTAAATTTACAAGCAAGTTGTCACTTTTAAGATCAAAGTGCACAATGTTTTTCCCATGCAAATACTCCATTCCAAATGCAACATCCATTGCTATTAGAAGACGCTTGCGTCTATCAAGTGCCCTGTTAATACAAGTAAAAAGAAAACTTAAAAAACGCTCTATAACAATGCATGTAACATTCAAGAAAGACCGATGCAAATATGATACAAAATCATGCACAAAAAAAGAAAGGAAGTGGATAACATACTTTTCGTTCCTTTGCAAAGCATTTCTAAGAGAACCATTCACCATGTACTCAGTGACAGTAGCTACGGATCCTCCAGGACCGTCCAGAACAACACCATAAAAAGCCACAACATTGGGATGATGCAAGTCAGCTAGCTTGGAGGCCTCATTCCAGAAGTCAGCCCTCTGAAAGTATATAAGAAATAAATATAAGAAGAGAACACTCTCTCAGAACTCCGGAGTGAGAGAATAAGAACTCAAGATTATAATACACACCATCCGATCTTGTTCTGATGGCTTCCCTGCAAAACATCTGTCATTGATTCTTTTGATTGCAACATCCGAACCCCTCCATTTGCCATGGTAAACAGTTCCAAAAGTTCCAGATCCCAATTCTCGTAATTCTTCAAGATCACTGTTTTTGATAATCTAATAGAAAGAAATCAATATGATTCACGTATAATAGGGGAATTAACGGAAATAATGTAACCATAGGTAAAGGCCATATATTGATGGCAATATATCAGGCGCTTCCAGGGGCAAAACATCCAATTGTTGGAGGAATAGTGGACCCGACTTTTGCGGTATCATGTATCCCAACCCAGCAAGTTAAGGAAGGATCTTGCCTCTAGGAGCACCCCATATACACCTGTTACAATCAACTAGTTATTACCTGCAAACGACCAATGTCTTCTTTTATTGGCAAACCAAAATGGACTTTATCCAAGTGGTTACTCTTAATGTCCTGCGTAAATCAAGAAATTCCAGCACCTATAATAATCGAATAAAGCTTTGCAAGAGAAGGGTAGAGCAAAGCTAATTACCTCAACTTTGCGATCAACTATTGCTGCTGCACTTTGTGAATTCACATTCTCTTCATTTATCTCTCTGTCTTTTTTAGCATCTTGTGTAATTTCTTTTCTTTCAAGAGCAAAGAAGACAGGGACTGGAGGTGTTGATGGCCGCAGAGCTGAAGAAGCCACACCCTCCGCAACAGCTTGGAGATCCTTCTTAACCTGCTCCTCAGCAGAGCCTTGAAGCAGGGAAACAAGAGTAGTGAACTAAAAAATTTCAGTAAAAGCATGAAGGCAAAATTCTGACAGAGATAAGTAACCAACCTTTAGTAAGCTGAACTGGATCAACTATGCCCTTACTCTGAGAGCTTTGAGGTTGGTGGAACTCGCCTTCCTCCAACATTGTGATAATGTTGCTATTGCTGTTCACCAAGTGATTTTCACCAGCAGAATCTTTTGAAGCAATTGACTCCCTACTAGCTACCCTAGTAGGTTTTGGAGGCAGTACATTTGTGCCCCCTACAATGTTCCATGGATCTGAGTTTGAGAAAAGTGAATCTGATGGTTGGTGCTCTTGCAATAACTCGACATACTCAGTAGGGCTACTAATATTAGATGGGTTTGGAAGATTGCTACTTATTGGTGGTGCTATGGGATTAGGAACATTCTTTGGACGTATAAGAGGAGCTTCAGCCTTCATATCATCGACAGGTATGTTGTTCAAAGCATCATGACCGTAGGGAACATTAAAACCATGAGAATGCGGGGGCAGCAGCCAGTCATGAGAAACCACAGGCTCAGGCTTTATGTCCAAATTATTGTTATACACTCTGTCGTTGTATAATGTGGTCGGAACCTGGATGGTATCATGTTGAAGGTTTTGCAGGTTATTCACATCCAAGACAGTAGGTGTCACCAGATCAATAGGTCTAACACGATTGACATCAGAAGCCACTCCAGAGTGAATAAACTTATTAGCTGCATATGCAGCATTACCACCAATTTGTTGTCCAGCTATGTACCCATTCTCTACAACAAACTTTGCGTCATCGGGTACAAATTCTTTATTTGCAGCAAAATTGGGATTAGCATTCAGCTTACTTTGCTCATCAAGCCTTGAAGCCTCAGTATGACTAACTTGAAGTGATGCCATCATGGTATCAAGAGGTCTAACAGTTTCATAAGAGAACACAGGAACTGATTCTGGCAGAACAGCTTCAACAGGCTGAAATTTTGCATTTGTTACTGCACCAATGTCACCTACAGCTAGCTGGGGCTTGTTAATGACATCTGGCTGAACCAGGTTTTGAGTAAGTCCAGCAGTCTGGCCCAATTGCTGCTGATGTGAAGTCTCATCAACAAAAGGCTGTGGATGATTCGCAGGAGGGACGAGACCATAAATTCCCGAAAGATCTCCTGGAAATCCCATCAAAGCTGATGGATTCAAATTTGCAACATTATTGTAATTCTCAGTTTTTGGATGAGAAAGAATCTCACTTGGGAAGCCCATCATTGAAGTTGTCGGGTGCGCAACCTTTACAGTCTCAGTTTTAGGAACACTGCAAACATCAGAGAAGCCCATCGCAGCTGATGGATGCACACTGGCGGCCAGATCAAAAGTCTCAGTTTTCTGAGCATGTTGCATATCGACATTAACTAACCCATAAGCACCTAGCTGATTCACAGAGATTGTGCTATCAGCTTTAGATTCAGTTCCAGTATCTTCTCCTATTGCAACCCTATGATGATTTTGACTATAGAAAACCGGGTTAACCTCAGAAGCACTGCCGGCAGACCCTTTACTATTACTCTCTTGCGCCAGCATATCAGAATGTGAATGAGGAAGTGCTTTCTGGCACATTTGACATTCCTCCAATTTTAACTGAGATTGCCCTTGGGAAACTTGCGGCGGGACTTGACTGGAATGGTAGGTTGGAACCAGTGGCGGCAGCTGAGACAGCGGCTGGTGCTGATAAGCCTTGTAATTTTGATCACTCGGGCTCACCCTAGTAGCATATGGAATCTCTTCCATAAATGTTTCAGGCCTTGTTTGAATAGGTTTCACGCCCGTGCTAACAGCAGCCGGGGCAGCAGGCAAAGCCGTGTTGACATGTACCGGAAAATAAGAAATGTAAGCCCCAGTAGGGGTAACGAACTGGACCTGACTTGGATCAATATAAGTTTGTGAAGGTGCCAATGTTACATAACCTGAATTTAACAATGGTGGAGCTACAGTCACACTGGTAGAATCCATGAAAGAAGTGGTGGGCGGCGAAATTCCCTGCACGAAAAGCGCACGAGGAGATGAACCTTCAGGAAGGCCAGCAGATCCACCGTCGATAGCGATATCGGCAGTGGCCGCTGACTCCGAGTTCTGCGTGGAAGATGTCGCACTGGCCCCGCTATCCTTACGGCGGAGACTAGGGGCCGCCACGGACTCCGTAGCATTGACAGCTTCCAAGTATCGCTGCCCGGTATTATCGTTGCCGTCGACCAATTCGTCGGGATCAGAAGGTGGGAACAGAAACACACGGAGTTTGGCGGATCCGTCATGGGACGACTCGGCGAGTTTATCGTACTCCTCCATCATGTTCTCGAGATCTTCGGGGCACGAAACGGAGACGAGAGCGTCAAGGTCTTCGTCAGGTAGCTGGTACTTCAAGATCACGCTGCCGCCGAAGGTCTCAGCCATCTTGGCCATAAGCTCCGGGAAGGAGACGTCCTTGCGCAGGGAGATTATGCGGGTGTGGCCACCAACGTAGCGCAGCGCGCCGTCGCTGGGCCGCGGGAGAATTTTACCACCAAAGCTACATAGAAACTTAACTTTTCGACCGGAGACGGAGCCGGAGTTGGAATCCGTCGCTTGATCGCCAGAATCCCAAGGGGACGGGGAGCGATTGAGATTCAACTGGCGGAGATTGGAGCTCTGATCGACCGCCATGGATAGAGAAGAGGAAGAAAATTAAATGAGTAATTAAACCCTAATCGGAGATAAAAGAGGGGAGGAATAAAATTGAATCTCGCGGAGATCGCTCGCTGGATAGACTAGCAGCAGAAGCGGAGCGAAGGACGGGGTGGAGTCTTTCCCAGTCTTTGTTGAAATATCAATTTTTAAGTTTTAAAAGTGGATTGATGGATTCCTATCCAACCAGCGCCACCCGGCAAACATATAGAAAACTTATTCTTTATTATATAGTCCTTAAAAGATAAAAACCAATTTTTGGCCTGTTAAGACCTAAAAGTTTATAATAGTTTAATTTGTAAAATATAGATTCTATTTATGAATCTAATCGTGATAATGATCGCACAAAAATAAATTGATTAAAAATAAAATTCTTTCACGATAATTGCAAATAAAAAATATACATATCAGCCATGTTTTGAAAGTTTATCGGCCTTCTTATTGTCATATATCATTCCGGTCCGTACACTGTCACTCAGCAAGAAGCAGAATTGCAATATAAAGAAGCTCATTCATTAATTAATGGCAGCAATTGACTCTTTAAGCAATAAGTTTTTTATAGAACAAGTAATATTTTTTTTTTTTGAAATAACGATGCGAATTATTTTCGGGTGTACTAACTCTCGATGTTAATGTGAACATCGTTTTCTAACAATAATCTATCAGTCCTATTGGACCGGAACTGCAATCAAATATCGGACTATGTGCGTTCTGAGCCAGACGTGAAGTATTGGCACTCTACCGAACCACCACATTAGCAACCGCAGTTGAAAATTCGATGAAATTACTTATTCTCTATTTCATGACCATTCCTAAACTTTGAACCTACGATGTGTGTTTTATGAAGTATACACTACACCGCTATTCTAAAACAAATAATGTTATCATGAATAGTTCAAATCTAAACCCTTGTTTTGTAGAGATCGGGTACTATGTCTTGAGATCTTAGATTCAGTGGTATTATTTATTTTAATGTATTATTCAGCATTATGTTTCGACAGTCGCATAAAAGTGAATTGATTATGGGCAGAATTTTTTCACGATACTTTTATAAAAAAAAAAGGTAATATACAACATTATGGTATACTTCTCGGATAAATACCGAAGAACCCATGAATGTTGCGATAGCTTTGCTAAAAGAGAGAACTAGGAATCACGAATACGAATATGTGCATGAAGACACGAAACAGATACGAAGACACAATATATATATATATATGCGCAGAAGTTTTTTAAAAGGTTTAAAAATAAAATATATAAATAGTTTAAAACTAATTCATATTAAGTATTTAACTTTTTAAAAATTTAAACAGTATGAGCTTAATTCCAACAAAAATGAAGAAAAAATTGAGATATATAACTATATTATATTAATTACTACTATATACTACTAATACTATATAATATTTTAATTTTATAAAAAAATAAAAAAGTTCTTAAAAAATAAAAAAATTAAACACGCATGTCGAATACTTCTGTCTGACATGTCAGACATGCGTCTCCGAATTTTTTTTATTTTTAATTTTCAGACAGTTCTCTAATATATCCGGTCATAGTAGGGGCATTTTCATGTCGGACGCAATACAAATACTATACAGAACGAAATTTTAATATGTATGTACTTTCTACTTGAGCAAGCAAAGCATTTGTATTGGAAAAGCAGTTTTAGTTTGACATACTTCTATTTCGTATTTCTTTTGATATTTAATTAGTTAATCTATATGAAATAACGAATGAAAACTATAATTTTATGTTATATTGTAAATTAAAAGTTCTAAAATGGATGCAACATGTTAGAAGATTTTCTCTGATCAGCCTATGCTGTAAAAATATTTGACAAATCAACCTTATGTTATTTGGAATATTGCATATCAGTCCCTAAAAATAGAAAAACGTCCAACGTAACAGCGTGCGTGCGCTGCCACATTACAAGTTTTTCTATTTTTATGGGCTAATATATATCGGCTCCTAAAAATAAGGAGGTGATATGCAATTTTCCTATGTTTATTTCAATTCCTAGCAGCACTGCCTACCGTCACATCAGTAAAAGCAAAATCCCGTTATTTGATCTTTGAAATTAGGAAAAATACCTTTTTTTAGTCCCTAAACTTTACAAAATTGTGCCTCTATAACTCTTGACCTCTAAAATTTACTCACGATTAAACCCTGAATTTATGAAAAAACGCACACGATAATCTTGCCGTCAGTTTTTCCGTCCGTGGGGGGGGTGAGGGGACGCCGTTAAATGCGCTGATGTGGCAGTTTTTAAAAGATTTTTTAATCAATTTTTAATTTTTTTAAAACTTTGTAGAGGGACATATATTTCTTTATATGTATTAATTTTTATTTTTTTTTAACTTTGTGGAGGGACAAATATGGTCTTTATATGTATTAATTTTAATAAAAAAATAATTTAAAAACTGCACATCAGCGGAATTAACGGCGGCGGACGGAAAAACTGACGGTAAGATTATCGTGAACGTTTTTCGTAGTTCAGGGTTATCGCGAGTACAGTTTAAAGTTCAGGGGTTATTAATAGAGGTACATTTTTATAAAAGTTCAGGGACTAAAAAGGTTATTGTGCTTGAAATTAAGATGGTTGATTTGTCATTTCTTTTAAAAGCAATGGTAATATGTAATTAATTATTCCAAAATTTTATTTTAAATTATTTAATTTTATATCTAGCATTTTATATACCCTAACTAACTTTTTAAAAAAAAGTATATAATCGAACAAGTCTCTTCGCCTATTCTAATCCAAATTTATAAATTGTAGTTTAAATATTTCAAATAAAATTAAATAAGCAAAAAAATCAATTAGAAGTAATCATATTTTGTTGTTGTTTATTACTTAGTATTAGTACCTCGCACCCATGACATTTGTTTATAAACATTATACTGTTTAAAATTTTAAAATTATTATTTCTTACCCACCTAGGGGTTTTGTCGAAAATTATGAATGCCGTGGTGTAGGTACATATATTACTTGCACATAAATTATCTTATCAAAAATTATATTTTATTTATATATACTATATTTTTAGTATATAAATAAAAACCTAGTGTATCTAAAAATTATATGAAACAGTGATGATATCTAGTTTTTTTCATATTTAACTTATTTATATTGATACCAAACTTTTCTATAAAAATAATTTCTCTGTCTGAAAATAATATTGTTTTGATTTATACTTCATATATTGTTTTGATTTATACTTCATATGTTGTATACTTTTCTAGTGAAGCTAAATCCTTGTAAAAAAACAATTTCTAGTCCGAAAATTATATTGTTCTGATTCATTACTTCACATTATATTTTCTATTGAAACTAAAGCGTTCCAAAAAAATTTTAAAATTATATTGCTAACAGATATTTAGATAAATTAAAGTTAGGTAAGGATCCGGAATGAAAATAAAGAGTTTTAACACATTTAGCCCGGAGAAATTATTTATCAAATTAGCCATATACATCCTAAATCAACCATTTTTCGTCGTGACGATAGCACTATAGTTTTGACAAATTAACCTTGTAGAAAATGTTTTAAACCCAAACTAATCCCTACATCTTATCGCTCATATTTTATCTACTGTGACAGTACGTAATAATAATATATCAATAAAACTAAGGATAGATTTTGGACCTTTAAAATATGAGAGAATTTTAAAATGTTGGAGCTGATTTGAAAGAGCTTATTTGAAAGAATAAAACTAAGAGCTGATTTGAAAGAATTTTAAAATGTTGGAGCTGAATTGTCAGTAACCCAAAAGTAAACTAGAGAAACAGGTTGAATGTTCTTGTATATTGTGATCCGTATGCCCTCCACGGTCCTAAACTGTGGTCATGAGTGCCTCGAATGTAATTTAGATCTTAGGTAAGCGAGAGTGAGAGATGAGTTCTTTCTTGTGGTATGAGTTAGGCCAATAATCGCCACTCCCTCGTGTTGTCTATACCAATGCTCGGTTTACAACACAATTCCACACACTTAGCCAACAAACCGGCCAAGTGGTCTATAAATAAGGCTGGACACACCCCCAGCACCCCTTTGCCACAAAACCGGTCAAAGGGGCATTTAACTTAATAGCAATGAATACAAAGTAGTGGGAATACAAATGTCATGTAACTTGTTGCCCCTTGGAATATTGCCGTGGCTCCTGCTGGACATCCATTGGCATTACCATGCGGCCCGCTGGCCTTCCGCGTGCCTACGCGCGCCCGCTGACCTTCCGCGTGTGCCCCCGCGCGCCTGCTGGCCTTCCGCGCAGCTTTGCCGCGCCCGCTGGGACCTTCCGCGCGCCCGCGCGCTGGACTTCCGCATATGCCCGCGTCCCTTGGCCTTCCGCGTACCCGCGCCTAGGGCCGTGGCCTATGATGCGCCAGTTTGCCGCGCCTTGCTGCGTCCATGCCGCGCATTGGCAGAACCTTGGCCACACCTTTGCCGCGCCTATTGCCGCGGCCTTGGCAGCGCCTTGCCCACGCCTCTGCCATGCCTTTGCCGCGCCTTGGCAGACTTTGGCCACGCCTTGCCATGCACCCAAATCATTTCGTCTATGTCCTCCATTGGACTTCAAGATCTCTTGGATCATATTGTGATATATTTTGGATTAATTTTTGAATATATAAATTTTTTAATTTTAAAGTTATAATTTTTTCTACAAGTATTACTTTTAAGCAAGCTATTCTGTATTGGGTTTTTGACAAATCAACCCTTACAGGGCTTTTTTCCCACTACATCAATAAAAGTAAGTAGTGATTAATATTTTTTAAGAGAACTTTGAAAAGTGGCTAACTTATCATTAGACTGCTGCTACAAAATTTTCATTAAAAAAGTTATAAATACTTATGCGTCAGAGAAAATTGTAAACAGTTCAAGATTTTATTTTATTTTAAATAAATCAGCCTCTAAAGTTAGTATCCTTACAAGATAGGCAGTATCTCAAAATTTATGCTATGGCCATTTTCACACATTTGTTAAAGAAAATTTGAATATTAAACATAGATTTCAATATGATTTATATTTTTTATATTCAAATATTTTTTTTCAAAATATATTTTTAAATAGATATTTTTATTATTTTAACGGATTTAAAATTACTCATCGAACTTGTTAATACTTTGGAGTATCAAAATATTTATTTTAAAATAAAATATTTATTTTAAAAATACTTTTTTAAAAAAACATTAGAATAACAAAAATATTTTAATGTGATCTATTATTTTTATTTTTCAAAATATTTTTTGATACATATTTTGGAATGTTAAAATATTGGATTTAAAATGAAATAATTATTTGTAGTATTTTTATCGAGACAATAACATATATGTAAGTTTCCTAAAACAAATAAAGCATCCTTATAGGGTTTGTTTATTTGAAGAAGAAAGTGAGAAAGTAGAACTTTATTTGTTTACTTTTATAACGAAAAGTGAAAAATACAAATTGAGAAAGTGGAAAAGTCTTTTTTTGTTTTCTTAGAAACAAACATAAAAAGTCAATTTTTTAGGGCAGTTATTTTTAAGCCCCTAGTTGGGCAAAAGTCATCCCATTCAACCCCTATAAAATCACATTACCTCTTTAAGCCCCTCCGCTTTTTATGTGCAATATTATTTTGACCATTATATTAACACTTTTTACAACAATTTATAATATAAAAATTATAAATTTTTATAAATTATAATTTTTTTTAATATTTTTTTAAAAAAATATTTCTAAATAGGTGTTTTGAGACTTGAAAAGTTTAGCTAGTTAATCGGTCGGATTTTAAAATCTGTTAACACTTTGAAGTCTCAAAATATCTATTTATAACATTTGTCAGAAGAATATTGAATATGAAAATTATAGATGTCATAAAAATCTATAATTTTTATATTAAAAATTTTTTTAAAAAAAATTTAATATAGCAGTGAAAATGGCGTGACACAAAATCGGAGCAAGGGCTAAAAATAAATTCGTAATTCTTGTGGGGCTGATAGGGTAGAGTTTTGTAAAGGGAGGGCTGAACAAGAATTATCCCTTTTTTTATTTAATTCTAGTAAAAAGTTAAAAAAAAAAAAAAAAAAAACTAGCTTTCCTTTTCTTTCTATTTTCAATATAAATTTCATTTTTTCCACTTTTTCATCAAAACTAAGTAGGAAAAAAATTACAATCATTAATATATATTTATTAATAATTATTATTCTTTAGTAATTAATATTTCTCAATATTTAGTATTTAGTAATAATATTAATATAATAATCCAATATATTTTTAATAATATTTTAAGTACATTATAAATTCTTATTTAGTAAAATACTATTTAATACAGTTATAAATAATATTTAATAGTTTTATTAATAATTAGTATTTCTAAAATAATTATTAATGACTATTATTAATATTCCACCATTATTTTTCTGTCACTTAATAATTCAAAAAAAAATTCCAATATTACTTTGTTATCAATTTATCTATTTACTATTTTTCTTTCATTTTTACTTTACTAATATTTTTTCACTTTCTCATTTTTTACTCAAAAAAAAAAAACAGCTTTTTAGAAAATAGTAAAATACTGCAAGTAATGTGGTGTAGCTTATGACTTGCTACACCATTGTATGTGAACTTTTTCATGAGAAATTTGCAGGCTTTAGCATTAATGCTATCATTAACCGAATTATATTTCATTTATAGTTTCTTTAATTGAAATAAGTACATAAACATATGGCTCGCTTTGCGTGGGCACGTGTCCTCGATTAAACGGAGAGTTGAGTTTGTAATGAAGTATATCTCGGGGAAGAAGGGGGGGGAGTTTGACAAATTCTTATGAGCAAGGTTTTAAAAGCCGTCTTCGTGCTCGAGTTTTTCGGTAGTCTCAAACACGAACGTGACGAAACCGTACCGAAATTATAATTTTATTTTTTTAAAAATCAATTAAAAATAAAAAAATAAAGCACATTATAATTTATAAAAAAAAATAACACATAATTCATAATTACTTCATAAAGTTTATATTTAATTTGTATATTTACGGATACAAATTTTAAAAAAAAAATCTAACTTTATACCCATAAAAATAAAGTTTAAATAAAAAAAATATTAATAAAAGATATAAGCCTTTACCGGCTACATCATAAACCGAGAAAAAAAAAAGAAAAAAAAAGAAAAAAGAAAAAGGAAGAAATGTCAGCCCTTCATGGACGATTTCATTGCTGTGCCGCACGTGGGCGGCACAGCAATGAAAGTAGACTCTGTACCGTCCGTTTTGGGGCGGCACAGGGCGGCACGTCCGGTACAGACGAAACTTACCCGTGCCGGACAGACCGGTGCCGGATCTTATCGGATCCGACATGTACCATCCGATATTTTAAATCTTACTTTGGAGTCACACAAGAAAGGCGCACTTAAAATTGGAACATTGATGGCGTGAAAGACGGTAGCGGAGCAATTGACCAGCAGGTGGTGAAGAGCACGGCTAGTACACGAGATGTGAAGGAGTAGAATGTAGAAGCGTGACAGTTGGCCGCGTGGGTAGACAAGCTTCTTTTGTCGTATGCCCATAGCTTCTTTATATATGAGTCAAAAAAATCGAACTTCTCAGTTCTCACGTATAATTCAAATTCGAACTCATTTGAATTCGAATTAAATTAGAACCTTATTATGTTAAGCAGTTGTATGTAGTTCGAATCGAATTAAGCAAAAATTTAAACTTAATTATTAAATGAACCGGGCATAATTCTTGTATTATTCGGACTCATGAGTTTAAATAATTTTTTTAATTTTATTTAAATATATTATATAATGAAATGATTTCAGTCGAACCGAGTTTAAGTTAAGTTCGACTCAAATTAAATTCAGCTCAAGCAAAAAACAATATTAAAATGAGCCGAGTTGGAGGTCATTGGTTGGACCCGAATGGTCTGCTTGCTTATTTTCTATGCATAACCATTGCAAAACAACGGCTTAATAACCTGAGCCGTGCTCTGGCACATTGTGGTTGGCTATGATGACTAAGATGAGAGCCGTTGCATGCCTATAATTTGGTGAAATTGTATTCTACCTCCGTTTCTAAACCTTCATTAGCTTCCGAAAATAAAAAAATGTCCGATGTGACAGCGCGTGCGCACTATCACGTCACGTATTTTTTCGTTTTCAGTTACTGATTTGTATCGGCCTCTGAAAATAGGTGGCTGATATGCAATTTCTCTTATAATTTGTTGTTTCTTTTTTTTTTTTTTTTCATTTTGTGACACTTATAAGCTATAAATACTTGTTGAATCCCTCCAGATTTTCACAAATTTACAAATATTCATCATCATTATCTACATACTCTTTAATTCTCTTTGCATTTTTCTTTCACTCAAATATCCATTATATCATTCTGATGAATGACCCGTGATCTAATAACTTCTCCTACTTTATGATTATAATCATCTATGAGTCATACTTCAATTAAGTGCACAAATAGTAAACAACCAAAGCACCATTAAGTTCCAGTACTTTAGCAATATGTGTATGTATGGGATACACATGTTGGAAAAACAAATCAAGGACAAGAAAATAAAGATGAAGATCCTCCCAAAAAGCACAACAAGATGAAACTTATTATTAACTAAATTTTATTCTTTGATGCATAAATGTATTGTAATATTGGATCTATCTATCAACCAAAATTATTTGAATTTTAATAACTTAATATCTAAATATTTTAATTACAATTAAAAAATAGTTCAAATAATTTCTTATTAACAATCAAGTAGGGGGAGCTGGCCCCATCCGTGTTTGGCTCATCTAATGGACTAAAAGACGGGCTGAGCCCAACAAACACCTCAAAGATTCATTGACATAGATAATGTTGGAAGAAGCCAGTGCATTATTGCACGAACATTAAGTTAGAATTATTTTTTAAAAAAGTTTTTAATATAAAAATTATAAATTTTAATAAGATTTATAATTTTTATATTTATTTTTTTAAAAAATATTTCTAAATACTTATGTTGAAACTCTAAAATTTAACGGATTTGAAATGAATTTTAAAATTATTTTAATATATGTTAATTTTTAGAGTCATAAAATACATATTTATAATTTTTTTGAAAAATAATTTTAAAATAAATATTATAGATCTAATTAACATCAATAATGTTTATATTAATAATATTTTAAAAATTTTAAATATATTTTTTATCCCATGCTGCACAGCATGCACCTAATAACTTCTCATAGCAATGATTTACCGAGACAATCACGAACTGAAACCAAAGTTTATCATGCGGTGCCGTTTTGAATTTCAGTAAACTCCAAACTCGAGACGTGCCGACCGTGCTAATCGTGTCGTTTCGACTATGCCGATAATAAAATATTATATTTTTATATTTTTTAATATTTTTAAAAGATTTTTAATTTCAAAAATTAAAAAAAAAAAAAATAAGGCGTGTGACCTTTGACGTCGCGGCCCCCGGACAATCACGAGAAAAAAGCATCCATACAGCATAAAATACCAGTCGCGCCGCGTGGACCAAAAAAAAAAAGCACCGTTATCTTTTTTATTAGAAAAAAATGGACAATTCTGTCTTACTAAAAAAAGAAAATTTGGTCATGCTGGACCGTGCTGTGCTAATATCTGTCGGCACAGAGATGTTTCGGTCGGCACAAGGCGTGCCGACTGAAACGTCGAACTATGACTGAAACCGGGTGAAATCATTTTGATTGATTAAAGACAGACAATATGCCGAGCCAAATTAGCCTCACTGATCCCAACCGCGTGAACAGTGCTTGCGTGTCACTATTCATTTTTCTAAATCCGGTTGATTTCGTTGGCGCTCCGGTGATCGCCGTCGTCAGTTGCTTCCATTTTCCGTCTCTCGATGTAGACTCCTATCTCAGACCGCACGGAACTCTCAAAACATCGTTGGGAAACCAAAGCACCGGCACCACTCGCGCTTGCAACATTCCAATTCCGCTGCATAGATCTGGTTTTGGTTGGTCGTTGAGCAGAGCAAGAAGATGATGTTATCGGCGACGATGATGGAGAGACTCTGTTTGTTGTTTCTTTCATCTAGATTTATTCCAGCTGGCATTCCTCTGTTTGATTAGTTGGTGGAATCTTCAATAAGGTAGAGCTTTCGTCCTCTATGTTCATCAAAACGCCATTTATGTTGAAATTTTATGAATCTTAATTTGGATAACTTCATGCTCTTAACGCCGCGACTCCTGCATGCAACACCACTAATGAAGGGGTAAATTTAAAGATGAGACTCACACATTCAATCCTCGGAAAGAGCGTAGACATAGAGATAAGGTACATTATGAGACATTAAGGTTATTAAATGCTTTTTACATCTCTTGACATATACATAGCAGAGTTTTTATAATAAAATAGGGTATAAATGGCCCATGACACTTAGGACAAACAGTAAAACTTCTGGCTCAAGAACTGAAAGTCTTATATTTGAATCCCGCAGATGTAGTCCGTAAGAGTGTGGAAAGCAAAGCCTTCTTTGTACTTGTGGAGTATGAAACAAACCCCCTTGAATCTGTTTTATTTGTAAGGATGAGTTCTTTCGGTTGGTAGAGTATGGACTGATGTTATCCGTATGGTTTATCTACGATGGTCACTCCAGGCCGGATATAGATAGAATTTTTTCACGATAATCTCGGAAAAATAATATAGACTATAGTTTTTGATCCTCCCTTAAAATGGATTAGCTAGCCATATTTATAGGTGATGTAAAGAAACAAACTAAGTTAAATACAATTTCTATAATCTATAATATAGGTGATCGAGGGAGTATCTTTTGGACTTCTCCAAGCATAATACAGTCATTCCATTAACTCTATTATTCAGCTGCTGCGCCTAGCCATAGTTTTGAGTTGTTGTATCTATAGGTTCATCTAGTTGAATTATCAAGTATAATATGTCATACACTCTACAATTTATTTGTTCAAAATTGATGGAATATAATTTCGCTTGATCAATAAGGGTTCGGATGCAGAAGTTGACTAAGCAATAAAGCAAGCACATAAGGATTTTACGTAAAACCTTTATTTGGAATCCTGATAAAACACAGTCACTTATGCATCCAAAGATAAAAATTTAATATGAGTAAAAAAGATTACATATCTCATTTACTTTTTCTTTCTATGTACTAAAGTTTAGAAAGCTTCGTTATTGATTATAAGTATTCTCTCTCTTGCTCTTCTATCAGCTTGAGGTAAAAGTGACTATTTATAGATATTTTTCACAGGCCTGCATAGATAAGTGATAGTAGTAGTGGAAATTGATTAGTCAATTTTATTTTTGGCTCGCTATATGGCTTCTAACTTGACGAGATGCTAAATTCATACTATATAAAAATTAGCCTGAAAAAATTAACAGGAGGCTTTAACTTTGGAGATTCTTTCCCATAATTTTTTGACATCTTCTCAAACTTGTAGAATTACAAAGTCGTGATTCGTGAAATACAAAAGCAGAACAGTCATCCAGGTCGATTTTCAAAAAAATGTGGTGACAATATTTTTGACACTTTTTTATTGACACATTAATATCGATGCGATAGAGGGATGCTATAGATGGACGTTCGAAGGTTCTCAGGAAACATTTTTCTCTCAGCAATAGTGGTGTCAAGGTACCATGTGCCATCGATATTTAGGATCAATGGTAGAGCTTCTATCTTGTAAAATGAATATCTCAAAGTTGAATTTTACAAATACCATCTATAAGTTTGCGAGATATTATCTTTTTGTATTTCTAGAGGCTAATATAGATTTTCGATATGTCCAAACTAGCATATTAGAATTCCTAGATCGATGGAATATTAAATAGGTGCCACCTACAAAGTTATCTATTATGATCGTTATAAAAAAATAGACCGAATATTTTTACGATAATCTCAAAAAAGGAGATTTTATGAACAAGTCATATTTTGCAAAAGTTATCTAAATAAATCCATGCGTTCTAATAAAAAAAATTACAAAATTAGTCAAAAAACATACACAGTAATATATTACTTACATACTACGGAACATCACCCGCGATGCGATGTGGAAAAAAAATAATGTTTTAAAATTTAAAACATATTATTAAAATATTTATATATTTAAAAAATAAATATTTTTTAAAAAAATTTAAAGATATTATTATATATATATATAGTTTAATTATATTAATTTAATACTTATACATATTTAAATATATATTATTTTATTATTATATTAATATTTTTAAATATTTACTATTATATATATTATATATATATATATATTATATTTATACTGTATAGTATATATCCTTATTATATATATATATATATATATATATATGTTCTGCTATTGTAATTAAATTTTTTTTAAAATATTTTCAAAACAATTTTGAAATTCTAATGTAGAGATATTATCAAGTCCAAAATTATTTTGATTAGAAAAATTTTGGAACTTTGAAACATCAATTTGAAATTTTAATACAAAAATTAGAAAAGCTTATTTAGATACATATAAAAGCAAGAAATTGTTAAAAAAAAAAAAAATCGATGTCATGGTATCCTAAGCTTCTGCTCTCTGAATTAGAAAGCCGTTAAATCAAAATAGCCATTTTAGAAGTAAAACCATTACAAGTCGGCCCTCACTCACTCTATTTCAACCATCGATTTTTGCTGACCTGACTAGCTATATGTTGCTAAGTCAGCAAAATAGAAGCAGAATGAAACTCTAGAATATAAGAGGGATTGATTTGAAATTATTTGCAAAAGATGGGGCTATTTAATCATTTCTCCATTGAAAACGTGCTAGGACAGGAACAATTACGATCGTATTCCAGCCGAGGTAGAATAAAGAGAGTAAATTTCTTTGGAGATTAGTGCACTTCTTTGGATAAACGTTAGGGATAAATATAACCCTTCTCCCCTTTTGGTGATTGTGAAAACCAGATCAAGGCTAAGTGATTGGAAAATACAATACTAATCCGCCAGTCTTAATTTTCTTTTCAGGCCCAGATCCTCATCTAAAGTTAAAGTTCTGTCTATATAAATTCTTACCTAACTTTTTCAAAAAATATTTAAAAGCATCCCGTCACACATGCACGCATAACAGTACAATATTTTTAGAGGTAATTCTATATCAGCCCCCCTTTTTTTGAAATGTCCAGATTAGCTCTTGAAAATACGTTTTCAAGTGCTGATCTGGAATACATTTTAAAAAGAGGGGGCTGATATGGAATTATCCGATATTTTTACAACGAACTTACCAAAAATCGAACCTAAATGGGATGGTTCCGGAGCCTGTCCATCTCCTACTCTTAATTGATTTTGGATGAAGGATGGGCAGCTTGGTAATTTACCCTAAACAATGCCCAAAAACAAAAAAAATCTCCAACTACCGTATACGACCAATAAATGATAAGCTATTTCACGCACCGCGTTCACCACGTCATCCGTGCCCTGTATATATCTACAGACTTTTTTTAAAAAATCTTTTAACATAAAAGATACATATAGTGATAAAATATATAATTTTCATGTAGAAAAGTTTTTCAAATTTTTTTTCTAAATAGATATTTTTATACTACAAAATTTTAATGAATTTAAAAGTATTTTTTTTTTTACATTAAGATTATTAGTCCAAATTATTATTTAAAAATTTTTTTGTAAAATTTTTTTACATAAAAATTATATATTTCATCTATATTTACAATTTTTATATAAAAAATATATAAATATATACGATGTACGGAGACGTAGTAAACACGGTGCAATAATTTCTCCCAATAAATTTCTAACTACTGCACAGAATGCAAATGAATACGTCTCTAGTTTCTGTAGCTCAATCAGATCCCCCATTTCGTTAAAAGATGGCTAAGTTTGAGCTAATTTTCGTTCCAGGTCCCGGCAGCCATCTATCTTCTACGGTAGAGGCTGCTAGGCGAATCATCCGCAAGTCCTCCGACCAACATACCAAGTTCACCGTCACTATCCTCCTCATGAACCCACCGGCACACAAAACCATCTTTCCGACGACCTCCTACATAAACTCCGCCGGCAGCGTGGACCTCCGCTTCGAGCTCCTTCCCGCAGTCGACGTTGACGGTCGCAACGCTAAAAAAACTGAAGATAGCAACGTCGCTGACGTCCACGACCAATTCGCCCAGCACAAGCCCCACGTCAGAGACGCTGTACGCCGCTGCATGGCGACAACACGAGTTGCTGCTCTGATCGTCGACGTTTTCTCCATTGCTGTCGCCGACGTTGCCGGCGAACTTAATATTCCAGCGTACATCTATTTCTGTGCTTCTGCCGCCATGCTCAGCCTCATACTCCATCTCCCTTCCATAAAATTCGACAAGAATACTGAGACTACAACAGTAGTCCCCGGACTATCAAATATCCCCTTGTCTGCTGTCCCTCCTTTTGTAAGGAAAGCATCTTACTGGCCGTTGTACGTATCTCAGAAGTTGAAGGAGATGAAGGGCATAATCGTAAATACCTTTAGAGAGCTTGAACCGGGGCCGCTGGAGGCAATAGCCATGGGGCTGGGCAGACCGGTTTATGCGGTGGGCCCCGCGCTGTCGTCGGAGCTATTATCACTGATTTCTGTAGACCAGAAGAAGGATTTCTCTGATATATTTACATGGCTAGACAAGCAGCCACCAGCGTCGGTACTGAAAATTCTTGGCGCAATCTAACTATCTTTCATTTCGAAGCAATGATCAAGATTCTTTTTTTTCAAAATACAGTCATAAGATAGCTAATTAGGATGTGACTATCAAATTTTAGTGATTTTATCTTATGCTAACAGGTACTTTATCTTTGTTTCGGGAGCAAGAGTGAGGTCGGCGATGCGCAGGTGAAAGAGATTGCCGCGGGGCTCGAAAAATCCGGCCACCGGTTTCTCTGGTGCCTGCTGGGCAAATCAAGCGACGCCATTCCCTTAAATTTCATGGAAAATACTAAAGATCGAGGTATGGTGTGGCTTAGCTGGGCACCGCAGACCCAAATACTGGCTCACGCTGCAGTGGGAGGATTCTTGACGCACTGCGGATGGAACTCGATACTGGAGAGTGTATGGTTTGGGGTGCCAATGCTAGCTTGGCCTTTGTTCGGGGATCAGCCGTTGAATACGGTTGAGATTGTAAGGGACGCCGGAGTGGCGGTGCAAGTGGCGGAGCAAAACGGCGGCGATCTACTTGCGGCGGAGGAATTCGAAAAGGCTATTAGGTGTTTGATGGGGGATTCGGAGGATGGGAAGAGAGTCAGAGAGAAGGCTAAGTATATGCAAAATGCAAGCAGAAAGGCTGTAGAGGAAGGAGGCTCTTCTTTCAAGTCACTTACTTTATTGGTTGAGGATCTTGCTGCATCAAATGCTCAAGTTCATAACATTTGATCAGTAGATATAAGTATGAGATTCAATGGTGTTGTAGCTGAAATCTTTGCTTTGTCGCATTAATAAACAACCTGATATGATATTCTCGACCTGCTTTGTCTTTTTTTTTTGTTCTAACTAAATTTGGCCTAATTAATTAGCTTGACTGAATCGTAGAAGTAGAATAGATTATTGTATAAAAAATAGCCGGAGATTTGAATTCTAACAAATATTAGTTATGATAGACTCACTGTAACGCATATTTTTCGATCGAGATGTAGGATCGAAAAGAACTCTATAATCACATAACTGAAAAGTTATTTTGCTTTTGTTAAATTATACTGAAATCCTAGGTACTGTTTACTGTTATAAAGCTGCCATTGATGCTCTAGCCTGCCGATTTTTACAATCAATAATTAATTATACACAATAATTTGTTATATTTTGATACACAGATTCGATACAAGTTGTAAATATACTTTCGTTTTATTTTCTTTTATAACTATTTCAATAATAGGCCCGCGTCGGGCAGCCCACCAGTTGAGCGCTCGCCCTGCGAGGGTTAGAATTCCGGCGTCCGCAAAATTTTCTTTCGTAGGGCTCTGTCTGTGGAAGATCCAAGCACTAGGAGGGGTGCATAATTTTGTATCCGATATATAAGCGTGCTTGCGCACATAATCGGATGCGAAGGTCTGACGGTAGAATTAGGATAAGCGCTATTCGAGGGTTTACGGTCGTATACAGTGGTCTGGTTGTGGGCACGATTTTTCCTCGTAAATAATAAAAAAAATCTATTTTAATAACATGGAAATGTTGTTTGCCACAAAATGTTGCATGAATTTTACTATGGCTCAATTTTTGAAACATGGACCAAAAACTGATTTATAATATTGAAAAAACTGAACTCCAGTCTGAAATTTGTGTCAAATTTCATGCTCAGCAGCAATATTCATTGCAGTTAATTTTCACAAAAATACATGTCTAAGTGCTAGAAAACAGTTTCTTTTCCCTGAGATTTTTGAAAAATCTCAACTTACCAAAATAAAAAATCGCCAAAATATCAAACGTGAAATTTTTGCTAATAAGCAAGTGTTCCAATTACTAGCACCTCCAATGCAGGGCTAAGATAATAGCGCCTACGCCCTGATTACAACCTGTATTATAATCTAGACCGAGCATTTAGGTCAATCCGAATCGACCTGAAGCATTAAATGATGGATGGTTGTTGGAATAAGGCAATTAGCTATGAGCCATGATGGATGGCAGTTGGCATAGTTGTTAGCTCAATTATTCAAGAGGTCTATTTATAGCTCCATTCCAAGATCCAGCCATTCAACCCCCACTGAATCTCACCGACTAGCTAACGACGGAGCTACCAAAGGGCCCGTTGTAGGGCAGTTTGTTTTTTGTTCCTGATACACATCTCAAACATAACTATTTGTGAAATAAATGGTAAAATGTAACTCATTTGGGAGATTGCAGTGTAATCTTTGTTATCTTTACAATAATTGTTGAAATTTCTTATTTTAATATTATATTTGTTATGATAGAAGATTTTAGAAGGTTCTACTTTAAATTCAAATTTGAATTTTAAAAGGATGGATAAGTCAGTTGCAACTGCTATTATTTATTAAACATTTGCAACTGTTTAGACTTTTGTGCCCTTTTTTATATATGTAACGTTGCTATTGTTGTCCAAGAACAACAATAGCAATGTTACATTCCCTCTTTTTTTATCTGAAAAATAGAGATCGTCTCTATTGTTACTTGTTACAATTATGTCAAAATTAGATTATTTTGTCAAAATAGAGATCGTCTCATTAATAGCTTGACGTTTGTTCTCGTTCAAGCATGGTGTAAGCTTTACATTTTATAGATTTTTTTAGGCTGCCGCCGACATTACTGGCAAGGGGTATCGTTATCGTTCGGTTAAATGAGCTCACAGACACATGTAGGCTACATTGCAAGACTGTAGTGAAGTTTATATGGTATGCATCAAGTGCCGAGTTTTGGAGCCGCCAGTGCAAGCGTCGGAGCCGGCGAGAGTGAGCTCTGTAGATCGTGCGGGCGACGGATCGTGACCTTCGAGAGCCCAGGAAGATGTTGGAGGTGTTGCTGGTTGCTATCTCTTCCTTTCTCTCCCTTTGTCTCTTTTCTTTTCTTTTTTCCCTTTTCTTTTTAAGCCTCTCCCCATCTTTTATAGGATAAATGGACATTTTCTTTACACCCACGCCATGCTTGACATTTTGGATTTTGGGGGGCTAAAACCTCTTTGCACACTCTTCCCATCAACTCAAATCGCCCCATTTAGCAAGTTGACATTTAGATATCATGATTACTACACTTATTTCATTAAATATCTAATCAATCCTATTATCCTCATGATAAATAGTCGTAACCGTGCTTGCTTTGTTTCGTTGATCGGATAAAGTCAAGGTGCTGCGAGATAGAATTATAGTTGACTGAAATATTCATCACACAGTGTTCTATCGATTATGCCATGGATTTGAACAAACATAATTTGAGTTCATGTTGAAATGAATCATGAGGTGTTTACGAAGGATTTTGTATTCAATCAAGTCACCCAGCGTCCATAAAGTACTTCGGCTGGCTCTGACTGGAGTTGAGCGGAGTCTAATTAGCTCGAATTCTAATATCCAGCTTAGCAGTCCGGACGAAATGGGGTGTCGACATCAGGTAGCAGTCTTAGTTTTCTGGTGGAAGACTATATATAATCCGAAGCAATCCGAAGTTCATAAGGATATAGACATCCGAAGCAATCTGAGGTTCATAAGGATATAGGTTGTTCCTCCAGTCAGTCCAAAGAAAAAAAGGATAATGACATATCAGCCCCCCATTTCAAGTTTACATTCCCATCAGCCTCCCATTTCAAAAAACGTCCATTTCAGTCCCCCATTTAAATGTTTAAACTTTTTTTCTGACGAAATCTTGCCCCCTGACTGTTCGGATTGCCTAAAACACCTAAATATAAAAAACGCATTCTTTGGAAAACTTTTCGCATATAAAAGTTGGTAGGTCTCGATGAGATCTATAAACTTTCATGTTGAAAATGTTTTAAAAACAATTCTAAATTGGATATTTTCAGGTCCAACTGTTCAGCGAATTACGGGTCGACCCGTTACACAATTCGGCCTCCAAAATCCACACTCGTTCGGCCACAAGCATTTTTTGAAAAAAAAATTTCAACATAATAAGTTGGGTAAATCTGGACAGATCACAACTTTGATGTTGAAATTTTTTCCAAAAAATATTTCTAAATAGGTGTTTTTAGTGTCCAATCTATTAACGGATACAAAAATATTTTCGTCCAAAAAAAATCCAAACAGTATTTGGGGGGCTTAAACGACCGTTTTTTAAAACGGGGAGCTGATTTGGGCATTTGTAAACAATGGGGGCTGATATGTCGTTATCCCAAGAAAAAAACTGTCAGAGGGTGATAAATGGTACAAACCCAGTGTACCAAAGATGCGACTCTAGATGTCAGCTGAGGACGGATAGGAGAGGAATAGGTGATGGCAAGTCTCCTGCGTGTGGCAGAGAGACAGGTATCATCACGGATGACAATTGAAAATCGAAGCAGCCTGTCCTAGTGAGAATCCGCTTATGAGGTGCTGGCCAGTTGAATAGCTTGCACTTGAGAGGAGTAGCGATTTCCAGTCATATGTTCATAGGACTTTAAGGAGACTACCAAGTCAAATGACAGTATAGAAGTTCATGAACTTTTATACAGATTGTATAAAAGTTCATACGACCTTAAGGAGCCTACCGCGTCAAATGATAGTATCGTTTGGGATTAAGATAAATATTTTCTGATCATAATACCTGCATTGTATAAAAACATCCTTATCATTCTGATCATATACCAAGTCAAAGCTTATTCATGTCCTTATGATTTCTGCATTCTGTTACTCAAATTATGTCTAAGAAAAGTTTTAACTTTTCTAGGTCTTTTGCGGTTGTAGGTGTTTGGGGCATTAATAGTTGAATGTGCATAAAATTTTTTCTTGTTATTCAAAATTATTTCCATAAGCTACTTTCTTATCCTACTTCTCGTCGGTGGTGGTTAAGCATTGACAAGAAAAAAGTGCAAGTTAGCTTGCTTTGTGAAGTTAGGATGAGAACAACAGTTTTTCCGGGGCCTTGTTTGCAGATGAAAGTTTTCTGTTTTCTGTTCGATGTATCATTTTAAGCTACAATTACTTGTATCTTACTGACTTAAATCTGGGTTGTATATTTTATTTTCACTTGTACTTGTTTATTAATTGTCACTAACATCTCGTGGTGACAAACATTTTATTAAATGAAGAAATATCTCAAAAAAAAAAAAAAAAAAGATCGAAGTTCACCTAACTGTAGTTTTATCGACAAAGCGTTCGAAATTTGAAATCATGCAACAAGCCTAGAGGCTGAAATGATTGTACTTACCGCATGGAAGAGTAAAGTAGTAGTTTCAAATGCCTACAAATCACGTCTGCTTGATCATTTTTCAAAATGGTTAATGAAGCAACATCGTTTATGGAGATGATTCACACTCCATTCGAACACAGCAACTTCTATGGCTCGAAACCTTTCAACTTGCTTTTGGGAACATATCATGTAAAAGAAGCATGCTTGTGCCACCGTCGGACTGAGTCATCTATCTTTTTCTTTTTTTTTCTTTTTTTTTTTTTTTGAGAAAACGTTCTGTCTTGAATCTTTGCTATATTTCATTTTAATAAATCATTATGAGAAAAATATAGGTTAAAAAATGCTGCACATAAATAACAGCAAGCAGATGTAATTGTAACAACATTCCAGGAATGACTTTTCTATGTGTTCATTCATATCATGGTAAGTTATTTTTTGTTTGCCTGATAATGAATTGGTTGACTAGATAGACAGCTGATGAAATGGTGCTTGTTAGTCATTTTTCCTGCTTGTTGGCTTTGTGTTTTTAAGATATGCAGCATTTTACGTATGTGCTTGTGTGCTTGGGTTCTTATCTAGGTCGAAGATTCTACAAAAATAGTCTTATTCGATATATGATTGCATACATCCTACTATCACATACTCCAAACGTGGGATTTCTCACTACATTGTTCTCCTTCACTTACTACTATTGAACTTTTCAAAGTTTGAGCAGAAATTTAAATCTGTCGAAAAAGATATTATAGCCTTATTGTCTTGGACACTCTACATGACTCGAAGATGGAGGACTCCTTAAAGCATTTATTTGAGTAATTTTCTTTTGTTAGTGGTATACACTTGTATTTTCTATTTGTGGAACAATAATGTGTACTCTTACTCCTGTTTGTCGGCTTCTCTTGATATTTTTAATTTTCATAATGAATAAATTTGTGGGGAATTTTGTACCCTCTATTTCTTCTCAAAAAAAAAAAAAAGACACAATACATCGCGGCGATTAAAGCACAATTGAGAGGACCAAACTGTGACTCGCCCCAGGCTTGGAGGTGGACTGGCACGGGCGCATAAGTATTACACATATTATTTATTATAAGATAATCATGTAGTAAAAGTGGATAAAACTTGGAGGAGAGGATAAGGACAAAGATACATGGCTAGAGTATAAGGAGAAAAACATTATGTCGCCACTTCAAAATTAACTTTTAAAGATATTTTTGGAAAAAAAAAATGAATGTTAACATAAATATATTGTTTTCTATAACTTTGAAATTGAAACTTTTATCAAAAAAAAAAAGAAGAAATATGTCTAGTTAACTTTCAAAATACAGTTCAAAGTAGGTACATCGTAAAATATATTTAACACTACAATTTAAAGGCTCGTTGAATATTTTGCTTATTACTTTTTTTTTACAAAAAAATCGATTAGAAAGTTGTTGAATATAACAAAAATCTATGACATTTTATTTCGTCATCATCCTAAAAGAATCTCTAGTCTAACTTTTGGCTCTGTCTACTTCAGCTTTTGTAGCATATTGCACGAAAAATATTTTCGCATGAATTATCTTTAAAAAAAAAAAAGATTTGTGTACGTATCTGTCTAGTGAATTCCTTTAGACCACCTCGTTCATGACCTATTAAAATATAATAATAAGCTACAACATTGTATATTTAGTTATGTCCTAACCTTTCTTCGTCATTCTTTTAAAAAATAAACATATCCAATGAGCATTAATACTGTAGTTCAAAGTAGTACTGATTTGATATCAGAGCAGTATAATTTTCGGACTTATATTTTCGCTGTGACAATGCCAGATGTAGGATAGAAATCGAACTCGACGGTCAAGATAAAAACAAAAATTTATAACAAAATATATTTTATACTATACCTTTAAAGCTCATTAAGCATACTTCTTGGTACTTTTGAACAAATTTTCAACTAAAAATTTGTAAAAGACAATTAAATCTTCAACTTTATAGCTCCATTTTTTTTGTAAAAGTATCTCTAAAGGCCGGTCTGTGGTAGCTCCCGCAGACAAGTGCATGGACAAATTTTTCTGCGTGAAGCTTTTGATCTTAAAAGTTCTATAAATGTTTTCGTCCATAAATTTTCAAAAAATAATAAAAATGTTAGTATGCTTCAAACTGTAATTCAAAATAAGTGCACAATATGTTTGAACTATACTTTAAAGGCTCAATGTTGCTTGTTATGAGTTTTTATAAAAAAAAATGTTGAACTAAAATATTATAGAACACAACTAATTAAATCACAACTTTATGATTCGTTGTTTTTCAAAAAATATCTTCAAAGTCAATTTTTGAGGCTGGTTCAACGCTGATTAAGGTATGTTGCTTAATGAAATCAAGAAGTTACGGATTAAACCAAATATTTTAACATTAAGATTTAATATTGTCAGATTCGGAATGAGGGCCGTGCTTGTTGCCAAAAAAAAAAGTTTTAATGTCGTATGCACAAAATTAGGTTGTCACAGTTGCTATATATTCAAATTAAGGAATCACGGAATATAAATGAGATAAACAAAAGTAAATAAACCTAATTAAGTAATATGAAAAATCATTCAAGGAGTGTAAGTGTAATTTGCGATAATAGTAATTCCCAATGTCAATTTTGTTTATATGGAATTATCTTTGAACACTAACAAAAGAGTTTCAGCGTGCAATCCCAAAACAATGAGCTCAAAACGTGCTTAAAATACTAACAGCAAAAAATTTACGCAGCTCCAAGAATCAGTTCCCGTTTCCACACTGGTTTTCCTACACCCATGTCGATCGAAACGATAACTATAAACTTATCTCCAACATAAAATTCTCAGGAAGAACGATCAATGAACTAGGGATATGGACTGCGCGATTTGAATTTATGTTGGTTTTCAATGCTTCTTTTTTTTTTCTTTTTTTGGGGGGTGGTAGAGAACCACGTTATATTCCTTTATCAGCAATTTTCTTCTTCTTCTCCTTGTACGCGGCGGAATGGAAATCAAGGAATAGCGCGAGCAGCGAAGCATTGAAAACTGCATTGAAGACCCACGCGTTGAACCCCTCGCACCCTCCGCCGGCGAAGTGCAACCACAGGAACGCCCCCGACGCAACAAACCCAAACACGAACTGCGCGATTTGCAGCTCCGTCAATGCCCGCTTCCACCTCGCCGGCCACCGCAATCTTATACTACAGCACAAGTAGTAGGCGTACATAACCACATGAACCGTGGCGTTGGTTACGATCGCTAAGGGCATTAGCGACTGCCTCGCTGCCAACCACAGGTACGCCATTACTGCCACCATTGCATGGTGGTACACGTGTAGAAAACTTAGTCTACGACTTGCGCTGTCGGAGAAAATGATGAGCAGCGTATCGACGAACTCGTAGAGTTTGGATAAGTAGTAAACGTAAGCCCAGAAGAAGAGGGGGCCGCGAGGGAGTGTTGAGGACGGAGTGAAGCAAACAAGCGAACGAGGAGAGTAGTAGAGAGTGAAGGAGAGGGCACACCCGGCAGCCATGGTGACGGACAGAAGTAAGATGATGAAGTTGTGGGCAGCAGAGAGGAGGCGGAGAAAGGAAGGGGGGATGGAGGGAAGGTGGTGGCGGAGGAAGAAGGTGAACGTGAGGTAGAAGAAGATGGAGGTGGAGAGACAGGGAATGGAGGAAGCAGGGGTGCGGCCCTCCGCCCATTCGAAGGAAGAGATCGCCGGATGGTCTACCAGCCACCACCTCACCGTGCTACGTAGCTGCTCCATGATAGTCTACGTTGAGGTTCCTAATAGAATTTTTAAGGCAGACTTTTATGGTGTTAAAAGTAATGAACTATGGGGTAGGGTGATATATGATCTGTATTGGTGTGTTTATATATAACAAATACCCAACTAAAAGTCAAGGTTGTAGAGGGCTACATTTATAGCCCTCCAGCTTCCCTAATTAAATCCAGAAACGAAATTCTGATGTACATTTAAATCCTTGATTAAAAATGGTAAATGCTAAACTTAGTGGATCCTTATCAAGATTTTCTTGTAAAACTTGCATTTTAAACTCATCTATCTATTTTTATTTTTGAAAATGTTAGTGGATTTTTTTAAAAATATATATATTAGGTGGGCATTTGTTGAAGTATAGCTGTATAGGATTTTTTCCTGGTTTGAGTTATTTGAGTTGCTTGGCTACTCTTGGCATATTGTTTATTCTATGAGTAATGCTACAATGTCCGAATATCTATCCTAAAATCTACTCAAATGCATTTTTTCTACCTCACGATCGGATTCGGATAGATTTTTCGACGGAATAGTCGGGCGCTACAGTATTTTTCTCATTCTATTGTCGACATGGTGTTACTGGGACAAAGGTTTCCCGTTTAATTGTAGTAACTAACTAACAACTCCAAGATGAATGTTTCTTGATTGGTTTTACTGTTTAGGGTAGTATTTTGCCGAAAATTCAAATTTTCTGTGCTTTCCTAATCAAAGTATTAGCAGGCTTTTATCAAAATTTCCCTCATGCATTAGTCACATCAAAAAATCTTGTTATGAAGTAAAAATGAGGGCCAAATCCACGCTATAGAAGAACTAACAGGTTTTGGCACCTGTGGCATGCACGACGTTAGTCCATAAATAATAAATAATAATATTATTTTTTTTATAATTTTATATTTATATAATTTAATAATATTTTATTAAATTTTATATTTTAAAAATTCTATCACGTATTATTAGAGTAAGAAATTATTATGTTATATATAAAATAATAAAAGTATTTGGAATACGTGAAATAATTATAATATCCAGTTATATATTAATTTTTTATAAAATTATGGATAATTTTATTAAATGAATCTTATATAAAATTGTATTAATTATTATTAATAGTTACGCATGTATATAGATCATTTTTTATAAACAATATTATATTTTTATTAAACTTATTTATCTTTTTAATAATTCTTAAATTAATTACGTGACTTTAAACAGATAATGAAAATATATTGTTTTTTTTTCAAGGAAATACCATACATACAACAGAAAGTCATTAAAATATACCACATGGTGAAACTTTTTGAACCATCCAATTTTATATATTTATAAATATTCATATGTTTTTTTCAAGCATATCTTTAAATAAATATTTTATATTTGTAAATACTTTTTATATATATAATATATATATTATATATATATATATATATATATATATATATATATATATATATATTTTATATAATATAAATGATAATATTCGAAGGTTAAGTGTGTTTTGGTAAATATATTAATTTTACATAAATTAATAAATTTATTTTATTAAAATATTATATTATATTCATCAGATATTATTAGAGCAAAAATAATAATCAATAAAATACGAAAGTTACAACCCCTTTGATCACGCCTTTACATATATTGTATATACTATATATAAATTATTTGAGAATTTGACTAATGACATTTGCAAATTCTTTCGAAATAATTTATAATTTTATATTTAATATACGACTTTTATCACCCTTTATATATATTGTATATAACGAATATAGATTATTGTGAATTATATGATCTTCAAATTTTTTCTAAATGATTATAATTTAATATTTAAATATAAGTAAAAAGAAATTATTTTAATTCATACTTTTTTTTATATTTAATAATATATTACATGTTGTATGTGCATTGATTAAAAACTCTCATTAATAAAATGATTAATTACATATTTATTAGATTTAAAGTAATGCCACATGTCAAATGTGAGATATTAAAGATGCATGTAGGCATACTTGTGAGTTATGAAGAGGTGCCACATGGCACTCAATTAACTTTATAGAGAGTTTTCTTATATATATATATATAGATTAATGGCATTCAAAACATATCATTACAACATACGAGGAAGAAATTAATATATTACGAATTAGTTTTTTTTTTTAATAAGATTTCAAAGAGGAATGTTTAACCTCCAAAACTGACGTTGCCTCTGTAAGTAATGCTAGATTGACAAACGGAGCTGGGTAACCGCACAACTCCGAAAATGTTATGCGATGGCCAATAACAAAGTTAAAGCGCCCAATACGGTGGGGCATTTTATCTACTCGATATCTCATTCCTATATATAGTGAATTACATATTTATTTATAGGAAACAATAGTTTAATGTCTACACTGTAGACTCCTTTTCTTCCTTCCTCTTTTTTTTTTTTTTTTTTTTTTTGAGAATAAACAATGTAGACTTCATAGTTCAATGTTACAGGTAATAGCTTCGCCAGACCAAATTTGTGTGGATTTGAAAAGGCTAAGGCCTCTGAAGTTCAGGCCGAAGGCGTTCAATGGAAGAAAGTTCTTGGCAACCATGCATGGATAAAAGCTTAGTACATGGTATTATTTCCTCAATAAAAAATAAATATTGATAATTATATCATTAGATGTTAGCCTACGTGTGATCTGGAGTCAAGATTAGTGGTATTATCCTTGTATTGAATCCCAACAATAGGTAGTTGCGACTAACGTGAGGACGATCGTGTTGGACTAAAATTTGGAAATTTTTCGTAAAGTACAAAGTCGAGCAAGAGCGTGGTGGACTAACATTGCGGCTAATTGATAATTTTATGTTTAATATTTTTACATTAAAGAAATGGAAAAAAAAAAAATTTAAAACAAAAGAGGTGGTACATGTGATTTAAAATTTACTATTAAAACAAAAAGGTGTGAGACAGCAAAGGTCACAACAATGACCGATGACAGCGGGGGACAATAGGGTACTATTTAAAAATAAATAATAATGTGTAAAAAAGATGAATGGACACAAAAAAAAGCTATTAATCTTTCATCCAATCTAGTAAATCTTGACAAGAGAGCTTGAAAAAAATAGGCTAATTAGCGATTAGTAAAGTGGTGAATGTACGGTGAAAATGATATTTATAGGTTTCTTTTTCTTTTCTTATTTTCTTTATGTGAAAATAAAAACATCAAGATTTTTAATATTGAATTTGGAATTAAAATTTGTATCGACTTTTTTTAATATATTTATAGTGTATTTGCAGTATTCGTAATATGCGATTGATGTATCGAAATATGTGGATTTATGACTTGATGTTAGTAAATTGGCGGCATGTATAAATTTATTGTTGCCAATGTCAATGTAGTATAGATTGTTTTTTTATTTTTTAAGATTTATGAGGGGAAATAATATCTATATTGGCCTATTTTATATAACTGTCACGTAAATTTTAAATAGTGCTCGTTCTAATTTTACAATCGAAAACATGATATAGATTTATCTATCTGGTTGACGATATCTCACAATCGCTGGCTTTGACCATCCAGCAGCATAGCACAGCCAGGACCCGTGCTAGGATAGGACCATAAAGGCCCCATCATAGTATGGCTCATATAATAGAAGACTTTCATATCAGCTCCTATTAGTTTTAAAGTTGACGAATAAATTTTTTATTTTTATTCGTTAATTTTGACATTCTAAAACACTCATTTAGAAGTATTATTTAGAGAAATTTTTTCAAAATAAAAATTATAAATTTTGATGAGAATTATAATTTTTATGTTAAATTTTTTTTTAAAAAATATTTCTAAATATATTTTTTAAAATTTTAAAATTTAGCGAATTAATAAATTATTTTTAAAATTCAACTAAAACTTTTAAGTTTTAAAATATTTTTTTAAAAAAAATGTTAAATACATAAAAATTGTAAATCTCAATAAAATCTATAATTTTAATGTCCAAAAAGTTTTAAATTTTTTTTTATATTGTCATAATAGCTTCTGCTCGAATATCGAAAAGTAATTTTTTTTAAAAAATTTAAATAATAACTAAATAATTTAGATTAGCAGAAAAAATCTGGCTGATATGGATTTTGCCATAGTACTATAGTACCGTATGGGGTCGGGGCTAGCTAGCAACGAGGTACAGCCCATTCTGATCTGCGTGGAGACGCTTGCAACCGGGCCCATTTGAAACGACGCGTCCAACTGATAAGACATAAGAGATGGGATGTGGGATTTTCCTGCTCCTCCATAAAATTCCTAAATATGTAGGGTTCTTTATTTCAATTTTCCATGGTAATCCTTTCTCATCCAGCTAACAATTCCTTTGGAAAACCGATTGCTAAGTATCTTAGTGCAAATCTATGATAAACAAGTTTTGAAATGTATAAAATCTTCAAGTTAATAGATTAATTTAAAGATTATCGTATATGATGTATAGAATTTTTTTTTATTTTTTGGCTGCATTACCAAAAACAAATTTCGATCATCTAAATAGCATTCAAATCAAATTGTTTGAAATAAAGAGTTTTCATCAACCGAAGTTATAAATACTTGGCAAATTGGCTTCAAGGTCGCTAAATATAAGACAGTAAAAAAATAGTTCTCTAGTATTTGTAAAACTATTAGTATGTACAAAAGATACGTCAGGTTACTATATTTTGGCTATGATTGTTTAAGGACTGTAGTTATAAAAAAAATATCTAATAAAATAATATAGTATTTAATGCATGGAAGGTTTCACATAATTATCTTAAAATAAACCAATATTTGATTAGAGGGTGTTGGCGGCTCAAACAAATCATCTACGAAAATTTTTACAATGCTTCAATCATAAGTTAGGTTATTTCTACCAAACTTACTAAAATTTATATACAGACAATTTCAGAAAAAAATTTGAACTATAGAATCTTTCAGAAAATAAATTACATAATTTTTTAGTTCAAATTATTTTCAAAAAATATCATAGAATATTTCAAAATAATTAACAAAAGTGTTACTATAAATATTAATTTGTATGTGCATAATACTTTTAACTATATATTAAACATATTGTTTAGTTTATTTTGAACTAAAACATTATGTGAAAAAAAAATATTTTTTCCAGCAACTTTATAGTTGATTTTTTAAAAAAAAAATATTTTCAAATATAAATTTTTATAAGCTGTGTGTAAGTAACGAAACTTTAAGGCTCTTCTCATCAGGAAGGCTCCTTAGAAATGGTTACACCTTAGGCTGAATTTAAGCCGACCGAAAGAGTGTTTTTTTTTTTTTTTTTTTTTTTTGATGAAAAGTTATTGTATAGACCGAAGAGTTATTGTATAGATAGATATTAACACCCAAGAAGGGAAGAGCAGGCTTACAAGCCCTTAACACGCTATCTATTGATAATCTTCTCCGTTTCCTCTCCATCCTGATTTTTTAGCTAAAAGTACCAATGAACAACATTTACAATTTAGCGTTGTCCAAATAACATTTTATGTTTCAAATAACCCATTGGCAACAATTGATATTATTTATAATCTAACACCTTCATAATGTATCCTTAATAATTTCATAAAAGAATGGCATAAAGATAGCAAAAATTCTTTGATACAATACTTTCAATATTTTAGTAATATGTACCTTAATATCTTCAATTATATAATAAGACTCTCAATATCTTGACACCAAAAGACAATATCCTAATTATAGGAACTTAATTAAAATGCGAAAGTTTGATTTTTCTTTAAAAAAAAAAAAAAAAAAGAAAATGCCAAATCTTGGAGAGGCCATCTTAATATTAGAATATCTCACAACATCTGATTTGAAATTGTCCTTTTTTTTAAATAAAAAATTGAAGCTGTTCCATTTTACAAAGCGCCAAAGCGGACATACAAGCATGCCAAAGCGTACCTGCATAGTTGTCCAAGGCATACCCAAAATTCGATTTAGATACCCTCACAACATCAAAGTACATATTAAGATCCTATTAGCTAGACACTGAAGCAGTGAACTTTTATTGTTCAATTGTTAATACGTCGCTGTACAATGAGCTCTCAATTCTCAAGGTTCACAAGATTACTATTAACTAAGAACAAATCTCTCAACATTGAACACGTTCAGAGAAAAACAAACCTCGATCGAAATCGTACATCACCGGGTCTTACTAAATTACAATGGCCGGGAAACAACCCCCGCCATTAACGGCGCCGTACGTTTTTTGCCACAGCCCTAGATAGAACTACATGCTACTTCTAGAGAGCGAATTGACTTTGCTAAAAACCACAGACGATTCGCTGTGGTTTGAATCCGAGCCGTCGGATAAATATGCACATACTACGAGATTTTATATAATTTTTTTTTTGATTTATTTGATCTATTTAAGTATTTTTATAAAAAATATTGAACTAGAAAGTTGTAGATTTTGATATTCTCTACAATTTTGTAATTGAAAACTTATCAAAAAATAATAAATAATATGCTAAAAAATAATTAAAATTTTAATTATTTTTTTGGTATACTATTTATTATTTTTTGGTAAAATTTTCAATAAAAAGTTATAGAGAATATCAAAATCTATAACTTTTTAGTTCAACATCTTTCGTAAAAATATTTAAAAATAGATTAAATAAATCGACGAATTTTATATAAAATTTCGTAATACATGCACGTCCATCCGACGGCTCGGATTCAAAGCACAGACGATTCCTCTCTTACTTCTATGTCTCTTTCTTTCTCTCTCTCTCTCTCTCTCTCTCTATCTCTCTCTGATCACATGGCTATCAAGAAATAATTACATGTTCATTGCCCTGCTGGACTAGAGCAAGCTCTGCCGAGCTCGGCTCTCCGATGGTTCGACAAAGAGTAAATTTGCTTCAGGCGGTGGTCGTGCTGCTGATTTGGTTCTGCTTCTGCCAAGGAAGAGCGGCAGCTGTGGTCGTCGTCCGGAGCTCCATGCCCAAAATAGAGAAGACCAACACGTTCACATGGAAGAAGCCGGCAACGCCTGGGCCTGTTGTCGGAGTTGCTGAGAATCTCCGGCGGACTCCAAGTTGCCCTGACGCCCTCCACAACCGATAGTATAACATACCTGTTAAAACCCATGCTATTTCTCTTCTTCATCCTAATATCTTGTAGAGATGAAGATTTGTGTTTATTCATGCGCTAAGTGTAGTGTAATCCCATATTGATTCTTAATTCTTCTTTGTCATGTTTTTTTTAGGTCAGAAATGTTGACTGCTCGTATAGTCTGCGGATAAAAATCTACTCTTCAATAATTGCCATTCGAAACCATGACATCAGCCGGGCGGGATCCAGTGATAGAAGCAGGTAGTCAATTGACTACCCTGCTTTCGGGACTAAATATGTATATATATGTATATATATGAAGTGTATATATATTATAAACGCTACTTATAATTGTTTGGCGAATTTGTCGCAGCGGCGAGCGACGCGGCACTCGCGCTGCACGGTCGTGAGTCTCGGACTCCCACGCGTCATTCTTTTTTGGTTTTTTTTTTTTTCGTTCTTAATAATATAAAGTTTTAAAAATCTTACCCCCCCCCCCCCCCCAAACAAATCCCTATTCTTGCCGCCGCGCCGCTCGATTCTGCCGCTTGTCCGCTCCGCTTTGCCCGCCGCTCCGCCGTTTCCCGCTGCTATCTCGCGCCTGCCGCTCGATCTTGAATCTCCGCTCCGCTCGATCTGGATCGCGCGCGTCCGCTCCGCTAGATGCTGCCGCTCCGCTCCGCTGCTACTGATTCTCCGCCGCAGCGGCTGCTGGATTGATCTCGTCGGCGACTCCGCGGCCGCCGCCGACTATTCCTAGTGTCCTGTGTTCTCGTCCGCGCCGCCGGCGCCGCCGCCCTCGACTCTCGGGTCTACGCCGCGGGCGCGCCGCCGCTAGTTTTTTCTCGTGACTCATGCCGGCGCCTCCGTGCTGTTCATCGATCTCGCCGGCGCCGCCGCCTGTGCTTGCTGTTCATTACTTCATCGTCTCGCCCGCGCGCATCCGCGTGAACACCTCGTCTGCTCTCCTGCCCGCTGCAGGGTAATTATTTCTTGACTACCCTGCTTTCCAATTTTCTGGATTCTGCCACTGACATCAGCATATCCATCATCTTCATCTTCGTCAGGGTTCTCTCTGCATTTATAGACGTCTATATTGTAGTGCAGGTTTAGGATCGTCTTTCAGATTTTGCTGTATTTGTTGTAATGCATGCTCAGGTCGGATAACAGGCTGACCACGAGTAACATCGATCTCCACCACTCCTATCGTCGTGCCTAGGCCTTTTAATGTCTGGTCTGTGAGCATCAATTCGATTCGCTAGCTCTTCTAGAGTCTTCAAGACCACCTCAAACTTCTACAAAATTCTAGCAACACCGTTTCCTTGATCCCGACTGTAGTCCATAGGGTCTGCATCCCATGATCGCCGTCAATGGGATGGTTGTCGGTTACATGATTTGCAAGGGAAACTAAAGAACTCATCGATGATAAACGCCACAAACTTGAGAGATAACAAGGACTGCTGCCAGACAGAATTGAAATTCAATTAAATCTGAAAGGATGATACAATAATTGACAGCCACAAACAACAACTTGGTAAAAATTTACGAAACATGTATAAATTTCTTTATTTACACAAACCGCACCAATTTTTTTTTAAATTTTAAACTACAAATTTATTCAAAAAAAAATATATATATATATATATATATATAACTTTATAACTTAATTTATTTTCAGAAAATACCATAAAATATGTCAATTTGTTAGACATATTATTTAATTCCTTTTAATATTTTAAACTATAAAATTATATATTTTATTTTTTTGAACAATTTTGTAATTAAAATTTTTTTAAGATTTTGATAAATTTGATGTAAATAGCGAAACTTATGTCCGGAGGATTCTAAAATGTCACACAAAATACAAGAAATGCAAGACAAACACTAGTACAGCTGCACAGATAGACAAACACTAGAGGTATCTTAGAGAAAAAAAGTCAACTATTAAATAAAGAAATACAAGAAAATCACAAAATTTATTGGGCCTGAAGTAGGAAAAAGATCAAGCCTTTTCGGCTTCCCTGTTTGGGCTTTAAACGCTGGGCCCTCTCTAAGAACTCAGTTCACAAGCCGCTCTAGGTCATCGCTTGATAATCCAGCTTCAAGTTTGAAGATGCTGTTGGGATCCATATTATCTTGTTCGTTGGTTATTAACACGAAATATTGCCATCCCTTGGTAGATGAATAACAAAATAAGATGCTACTGATGCAATATAATATGTTTTTTTTTTTCTCAGAACAGGAAACGGCCCATTTTTTAAGTATAATTTGGTCGTGAGATAGTAGTATGGAATGACATAGAACACAAGTCTTTTTTTTTTTTGTTGTAAAAGGATGGAGAAATATTATTCATTTGAACGCATAGGCACGTTAGCATCAGTGTTTCAAATTATTTTTCCTTCAGATTTTTATTTAGATATAAAGTCCTTGAATGTATAATTTTACTGATACGAAGTATATGACAGTCAAATTATGAATAGTCTGATTATATAGAAGTATAGTTTTTAGAAGATAGAGTATAAAAAAGCAATTATGTATATATTTAAAAGTTAAGAAGGTGTAACTTATCTATAACGTTACTTGTGACTTACATATCCCACTCTTGGCTGTATACCTGCACCCAGTGCATCAAGAGAGAGATGAGTTTCTCTAATCATGAATATTCATAACAGAAGTTCTTTTTTTTTCCTTTCTTTCTTTGAGTTTTTTTTTTCCTTTTTTTTTTTGGAATTTTGTCAAAAGAACCTATGTTTGCAAAACTTAAACATTACCTCAAATGAAAACACTAAGTTAGTTTTCCGAATACCTTTTAGCTTGTTCAAAATACTAAGATAGTTTATCTGGAACACTTCAACCCAAACATTATGAGTGCCTATAACACTACACTAGCTATCTAGATTACTAAACTAACCATTGGAATACTTTTGAGTTTCCGATTACCCTTTTTTTTTTTTTGAAAAAGTTGAAAAGACATGGCAGATTTGTATGAGGTTTGAAATGCATTAATTTTTTTCACATTATTCCTTTTTTGGGAGTGCAACACCAGTTAACATTTTCATAACACCATTGAGTGTCTAAGTGTCATTACCAAATTGTGTCTAACCAGTGCTTTTACAATAATCAACTAGTCCTTCTCTCATCCTAAGCACAGACTATAAATTTAAGATAATTATTTTTTTTATATATTTTAAACTAAAATTAATAGATTAGTTATAATATCTAACTAAAATTATATATTTCAAGTATAATTTCGTATAATCTTTATTATAATATAAATGATCAAGAATCTCAAGAGACATATAATATTAAATGCTAAAATAATAAAATGTTTAAAATATGGAACACAACTAAGAGTGTCAAAGGGTTTAAAAAAATGGTGATTACAATTACTTTACAAATATAATTATAGAGATGCTTCTAAAACGAAAACACAATTCGAACTAGAATGCAATATTAAAGCTTTGATTTAGCAAGTTGTTTTGTTTGCTACTGAGCAAAATCCAAGACTTGGTTCACGATGACGCTCCATCTGCTGGTAATTAATGAGAGCACTTATAATTTTGTGGTTATAAGCACTCTTCTTAAATTTTAATTTAACGAGCATGCATCATGCGCATTACTAACTCTGACAGGAACGACTATAGGATAGTCTTCTTCTGAGATGGATGGAGTTACCAATTATGATAACAACACCTGTACTTCAAAAAATGGAAAAAAAAAAAATCATGCACATTATAATAATATAATTTAATTTTGGAAAAGAGGATATGAACTTATGTATTCTTAACTTTTGTTCGTCGTTCTAGTTGGATACTGGTTTTTTTTGTCCAGGCCGCTTCCTCTTTTGTGGAATGGAGCAAATCTTCTGTATGTGTGTGTATGTGTATGGTTTAATGTAATTGTTCAAAGTTGCATGGTTGTAAAGATGAGCATCTGGAATTTCGACTACAAAAGTGCATTGTTAATGTAAGTGCTAATGGTGGCTAATCAATACTTGTGATCTTCAAGCAGGATAAATGTAATTGGATTTGTTTAATGGTTTTGGACTAACCACCGATACAGGAGCAATCTGGATCTTCATGGAGAAGCACTTAAACCAGTTCATATTTTTTATAGTTAATCATTTGCTTTGATGTTTTTGGATACATAACCATTCATTTGGGGTTCATGATGGCCATGATATAAACTGATCCACCTCCTTTGTATTGGGATATATACCATATATATATAAATGTGGGGATCAGGATTTTATCGCAGGAGTGTCGAAATATAAAGATATTAATGACGAGCTTATCGATAGAGTTAATAAATATGTTATATTACAATAACAGCAAATATCATTTTATACTATTAAAACTTTAAATAAATAAGATATCCGAATTGGGAGCGAGCGGTACAGCGAACAGGTGAGACACCAAATCAAAGTCGGACGCACGACGTTGGCAGCAACAGCGTGGGGCTGGATGATGTCCGGTGGCTGCGCATGGCGGCAGAGGCGTGGGCCGCGGCACTGTGCGGCTGGACCACAGCATCGGTCCGCTGTCCAGCTCTGGGGCGGACCTAAGGGAGGCTTGGAGAGGCTCGCCGCGAGGGATAGCAATGACGGGGGAACGGCGGTGGACTACGAATCGGTGTCAGACTCGGAGGCTGCAGCTCTGCGCCGATGCAAAATCAAGATGGCGATAGGCGGCATCCGCAGAGACGGAGAGCTCGGCCCTGCATGCTGCGATGCGACACAGCGGCGGTGGGATGAGCGGTGGCAGTGAGCTGGGACTGAGGCGGCGCACGAGCCACGAGAAGGGACAATCGAACAGCGCGCGAGCCGCGATCCGCGAGCGGGGACAATCGGACGACAGTCACGAACGCCGGACGCGACAGAGACCAGCGCGGCGGGACGGCGGGGGTGGGTATTAGGGATGGCGGGTAGTGAGATGAGTTGCGAGTGAGATGGAGATTGATGATTAAGTTAAAAAAAAAAAAAAAAAAAAAAAAAAAAGAAGAGGAAGTGGGTATCCAGAAGTTTCGAACCTGCACCTCGGGGTTTTTTTTAGGCCCAACATTACGTTGCAAGCAAACATGATTTGTGGTGCTCTACATATATATATTGTATAGGTAATTTCATATATATATGTTAAGATATAATATGGCTAAAATTTCGGCGCCGGAGCAGTAGTGTGCTTGACACTGCTTACATAGTGGAATCCGCACTGATAAACAATACGTAATATAGTTTTGATTGTATCAAGATCTAGATCATGACCCTGATCAATACTGGTGCTCTTTTGAATATTAATAGTATCTCATCCAAATTTAATCTTATAGTTGTTATCAGGAACTAAGGAACTACTATTTGTAATGACTCGGATACTGATCAATTGTATATGTTTTTGTCAAGTAACCAAATACTGTAAGGTAATGACTTTGGTATTCAATTGAATATATTTTCGGAATGACAACAGAATTTGAGGTTATTGTTTTGACTATGTATAAATTCTTTTTATTTTATACCATGTTATTGTTTCCTATTCAATTTTGTGCATGCTCGGTGAGTAATACATGGAAAGGTTTAGGGGCACAGTTAGGATAATATATACCAACAGCCCCCAAAAGCCTGGATCTTAATTTATAGGTACAGTCAATTTGCCGCACAACTAGAAGAATGCAATGACTAGTTATCAGTGAACGGAACAAAGATTAATGGTTCAGATCGAGCCGGAGTACTAACACTTCTACATCGCCGGTACAGTCGACTTTGCTGCTTGCTTCACGTTGATAATTAGTTATCACTGGCCGCTACATCTTCGGACTTGGTGCTGGAGACGTCGTGGTTAAAGACCGTGGCGGAGGACTACTCATGCATGACTGGGAGCACGGGCTAATTCCTAGCCCGATAAATCCCTGCCAAGACAGCGAAGCAAGGCGCGCGGATTTGCTTGAGACCTTCTGTAGACATTAAATATATAATTAAATAGCTGGTAAAAGACTTAATCGAGGAGATACAAGTATATAATCGTCTCTTGTTACATCAACTTTACCTGCGCACCAAGTTGAGAATCCCGCTGATTGAGAATTAGGGTTCGACGAAACTTTTGTAAGTGAGATCGATTTTACTTTGACAACGCTTATGAAGGTTGAAATAGTGATCGCATCATCGCGAAACTCATCGCCAGTTCACGTATACGGTTGGAACGTAGATTTGGAAAAATTACCCCAAAACAAATATATATAAAATGAAGATTAACAACCACAAAAAAAAAAATGAAACACTTACGACGTCTCGAATTTCAGTTGTAAAAGGGGTTTTGTTAAAAAAACTCCGAAAAACTTGAACAAATTAACTGCTACTAAAACCGCTAAGTTAACTTCTATTAATTTTTAACTCATCTTAAATACTTTTTAAGTTCCCTCTGGAATAGCTTTTTTAGCTAATCACAATATTAAAAAAAGGTCGCTAAGAATATTTTAGTCCAAATATGATAATATAAATATTGTTAATATCAAATTTACTTTTTTAACTGATAAATCTTTAAACAAAAAGTTTGAAAAATAGAAATTAACTTTTACGAATTCTAAAATCTGAAAAATACGAACGTCTTTTACATTATTCCTAAAACAATATTGTTTGTGAGGAACAATAGTGGTAGCATGCGACGATTGATATTTTAAATATATATGTACAATATATTTCAGACAAGTTATTTATTCTAAATTTTATAAGAATAGTTGCATTTGTCCGTATATGTGACAGTACTCCATATGTCGTTTTTTTATCACTTTCCACACGCTTTTATTTGCAATTAGGCATTTCATTAATATACAATCACCAGTTATTGAGGAACTTGTATGATCTTGTCTAGAGAAAGTACGAATTTTCAAGAATATTAACCTTCTTTTGTGAGGAATTATCTTAAATTAAAATTACCACTTGACACAATTGCTTCAGTTTAGCAATAAAGTCATATGCTAGAAAGTACGGACACATCAAAATTCTATTTTATATAATATCCAGATAGTGTCGGATATTAATACTTCTTAGACACATCCCCATACGAATTAGACACATCAGATACGTGTCTGAAAAAAAATAAAATAAAATAAAATTCCCTAAATGCTATCGGACACGCCAGATGGGAGCGTCCATACATGTATTCGTATTTATATTATTTATATTTTTTTAAAAATAAATTGAGAGAAAAGCATGCAGTAGATAACAACTGTAAGTTATATAATATGGTAATGTAATAATTTAGTGATATAATTAGACTCTTTCTATTAAAATTTATTTCAAAATATGAAATATTATATTATGTATGAACTTTATTACTAAAAGTTATTATAATTTTATATTCAAATCCTAATATAAGTTTTTATTTTCATGTCCAAGCAGGTATTCCATGTCCTATTTTTTAAAAATTTCTTATTTTGTGTCCGTATTATGTTATATCTATATATTCGTATCTGTATCCATGCTTCCTACGTCATATGGAAGTACTATCCAATTTGAAAATATTTTACCAGATTAATCTAATAACTTTCGAATACATCTGATTTTAACCTCTTGGCATATTGGGTTTGGGGCCCAATTTTCAGGGTCTGAGCAACTTGGCCAAGTGTTGATTCAAAATAAATATAAAAAAAAATAAAACAAAGCAAAACAATAGGACATTTGTCAAATAAGACCATCTAAAAATACTTATTGATTAAATTCAACTTTCTTAATCAGTTTTAGCTAAATATGCAAAATTATATATTTTCTTTCACAAATTCGGTTGAACTTTTAAAACTATGATTTTAAGAAACATCTTTAAAATTGTGACAGATAGGTCAGAACACATAATTATCATAATTGCTTACAAATATTTCTTAACGCATTCATCATATATCAAAACATTTGCATCTGGGAATAGCACAATTATGTATGAAAATTATGTGTATAGCATATGGAAAGACGAACTGGTTTGGCCAATTACTACTTTTGGGGGTCTTGTTTTCAAAATGTATAAACTAAAATAAACTAGAAGTGAGTTAGATGAGAGAAAGAGGGAAGGGGAGATGTACCCATTTTGAGTGGAAACCCGTGTTCTGAACCTTCAGTATTGCTGGCGACGTTACATTTTTTAATGTTAGTAGTACAAAATTCGGGCTTTTTAGATTCTTGCTACAGACATAAAAAGTTTTAAAAAATAAAAGAGAAAGACAAAAAATTTGCACTACTAGCAAAACATATAAGAATAATTGCATAATAGCCTCTCTAAAAACAAAAGTCGCATATTTCAGCATTCAAAAACGCAAAAACGAGCGGCAAGCGCACTACGTCAGTACAAAAATGTATTTTCGAAAGCTAAAATATAAGACGTAAACTTTTGAAAGGCTGATATGCTATTATTATCCCAAAAATATATATTCATTAAATTTATAGTTTATATTTTTAACTGATAAATTAGTCTTTCCAAAAAAAAAAAATTTTAATTTCAAAAACAAATTTTAGAATTACAATTGCCGGTTACCACAAAAGAATTACATATGTGACTTAAAATACAGCAAAAAGATAATTTACATCTATACATAGACATCAGTGTAGTGGTAGAACCGTGATACTGAGGTGTCCCAAGATTTTGATCCGGTTAAACACCATGCAACTGGAAAAATACTGTTGCTTGTGCTATTTATAGTACGATTTTTAGCTAAGATATAGATACTAAAGTTCTAATAGTCTAATTAATCTGATCCGTCCTTATCAAAATTTGGGTTTGTACAACTTATTGTGGTTAAAATTTCACATCTTTGCTAGTACGATTGAACACGGTTGTTGCACTAAGAAATCTATCGCTCATAGATCTAGATGACAAGGAATCCTCGTCCATCCAGTTCTATTATTATCGACGAAAGCTTCTGACCCCAAGTCATGTTTGACGATTAGGACTTCTCATAGATCGAGTTATTGCCTCAACACCGGATCTTGGATGATTAAATTGTTGATGTACCGGAGCAGATGTACCCACCTTCTGCTCCTTCACTCTTTCTTTCCCAAATTTACTATGAAGCTTGGTGCAGTTCAGCCTCTCTAGATGGCCCGGGTGTGAGTTTCGTCTCATTTGTCAATCTCAGTATTACATACTAATATGTATCAATTTAATCCAATCTTCTGCACATATTTGTACCTGTAGGTGTGGAATTTTTAAGTATCAGCAAATAATAAATTAGGATAATATAACGGGGCAAAATTTGGATTTATAAGGTTGTCCAGGATGAAGATTGAGCAGAAGAAAGAAGAACAGTACTCAGTATTTATTCCTTCATAACATTTAGGGGTTAAGTACATGGATTGTAGAAGTTTTTCGAATAAGCTCCCCCTTTTTCTAGAAAATATTATAATATTAGTACAAAATACAAACGTACAAGAATTTTAAATACGATAAACTAGATTTTACTTGCTCTTTTTGTATTAAAAATTGTTTCAAGAAATATTTTTAAAATTGGCTTCAAACAATTTTACCAGTAAAACTTTACAACCTCATATTACATACTTAGATATATTTAAAAAAAATTAAATATAAAAATTATAGAGTACAGTTCTATTTTTATCTATTATAATTTTTTTAAAACTATTTGTACATGTATAATCTGGACTTGTTTAGAAATTATTTAAAAACCTAAAAATTTATTTTAAACGACAGTACAAGAATAAGAATTTTATTTATAGTTAGCCTTGATATATATATGTCAAATACACATGTAGAATCATCAGATATAACATAACTATTCCGGTATCCCACGATAATTATATATATATATATATATATATATATATATATATATATAACTATTTAGGCAAAAGTAATACTGATTTATCTGAGGATAGACCAGTGTGGTCAACCAGCATGTATGTTTGTGTCCATTTGGGGAAATTTGTTGCCCATTGCAAAATTGCAAATAGAATCAAGAGATATCAAATCCCAACCAAAGAAGGAATCAAGACGTTTTTTTTTTTAACTGAGCGCCAGCTTTTGCAGCTCTATGTCGTTTGGTGATAGGCTTTCTGTTAAAAATTTGTATTACATATTTTAATAATGTTTTTGAAAACCAAAAAGAAATGAGAATATATATACTCAAATTGTTTAAGATAATTATAACCAATCATTATTGTTATTACTAGCATTACTGTTTGTTCACGGGCATAATAGCAATGTAGGACCTGATAATTTTAATTCATGGAATTTATAGAAAAACATGCCTAAAAAATTCAGAATTTTAAGCTCCACCTAAGTTGGGCTTTTGAGACAATTCGAATTTAAGTCGAGTAGTACTCGAATCGAACTCGATTCAATTTCCTAAACATTTTCTTGCATTCTTAGTTGAGGTTCGTTAAGCTTGCTTATGTTCTCAGGGATCCTTGGCGATGATGTTTATCCTGAGAGCGAATGTGGTGCGAATCGCAGCCGTCCGATTGATGTGTACGAATCACGAGATTTTATATAAACTTTTCATCAATTTATTTGAACTATTTTAAGTATTTTTACGAAAATTATTGAATTATAAAATTGTAGATTTGGATGTTTAATATTTTTCGTAAAAATACTTAAAAATATGATATAAACACAATCGTATGGCTGCGATTCACGCCACACAGACGATCAGCTCTCGTTTATCTTACCGTCAATTACATGTTAATTAATAGTTTCATACATATTCGGGGAATGCAGAGGACCTAAACTGTTATTGTAATTTTTTAATGGTAAAACAACCTGGATATTGTCACAAAGCTGCTTTCTAGATCCATGGACTATAATTAATCGCATATAATATAAGAAATAATTGCAATTATATTCATCTTGTCCCTAATCCATTTGTCTATTCAAGTATCTTCACTGTGATCTTCTTCATCCCTCCTTTCTCTTTGTTTTGGGAGAGTCTTAGAGATGAGGTTGAGCTGCAACGGTTGCCGGGTTCTGCGCAAAGGTTGCAGCGACGACTGCAGCATCCGGCCGTGCTTGCAGTGGATTACGCACCCGCAGGCCCAGGCCAAAGCCACCCTCTTCCTCGCTAAGTTCTACGGCCGCATCGGCCTCCTCAACCTCATCAACGCCGGCCCTCATCACCTCCGCCCCGGTATTCCGGCCACCTAAATTATTATATCTTATAAATATGTCTATCATGATCATAATACATACATATGAGTTCTCATGTGAATACTCTATATATAATGCTTATAGCTATATTCCGATCGTTGCTTCATGAGGCATGCGGGAGGATGGTGAACCCGCTGTACGGTTCGGTAGGGCTGCTGTGGTCTGGGAGGTGGGATCTCTGCCAGGCGGCTGTTGAATCCGTGCTCAGGGGATCGCCGATCCAGAGGATCTCCTCCACCGACGCCGGCGTCAACTCCCCCTCACCAGCCGCCTACGATATCCGCCATTTCTTCAAGAATCAAAATGCTGATGCTGCTGGAGACAGTCTAAAGAAGGTCTCCGCTAGGTCCTGCAAGCGCTTCAAGAGATCCGCCGTAAAGCCCATGGCCTCGCCGGACGTGGCCGCCATGGCGGGCGATTTATCGGGCGAAGTGCCCGCGGCCAGCCGAGACTCCTCCGTCACCGTTGCCAACCGCGACGCTTCCAACTCCATGGCGGAAGTTGTAGCGGCCAAAGATCAAGATCATAGAATGAGCTCGTTCTCACACGTAAATAGTCAAGGAGAAGAAAGCAACCATGTCATCGTTGGCACTGGGAACATTGAAGAGGAGGAAAAAATTCAGCTCGAGCTGGCTCTTTGGCCAGAGCCAATGCCGGCGCGGCGTTGCTAGGGCAACCATAGCCTGGATGAGTGTCCGGACTCCGGCGTGAAGCAAAGATCAATCCATCAGTATCAGTCAAGGTTTTTTTTTTTTTTTTTCCTTCATGGACCATGTCTTGTTTCTTCTTAGCTAGTGTGTATAATGAGTACTGGCTACTTAATTTGCAGGCATTTGATCATTATATTGTAGTTGCAATAGTAATTAGAATTGGCGATTTGTTTTTATCTCTTTGATCTGAGATTAATTCGATGGAAGAAGGAAATTAAATTAGTGGTTTCTTAAATGAGATAAAATTGTTTTAAGTGTTACTTAAATTCATCCTATAAATATGAGACTAAATAAATACATGAATATACAAACCCAAATATTACATAGCTAAGTGTCGCAGCTCTTGTTTTCATTCTCTCCCACAAAAATAATAATAATAAATAAAAATAAAAGGCAAAAGAAAGGGAAAATAAAAGCTCTTGTTTTCATTTTGTAGTTTTGGATTATTTTTTTTTTTGGTTTGTGTAAATTTATAACCTCATTTCCTTTTTGAGAACTACTTTAAATAGGGATTGTGAAATCACAAAGCCGTGGCAGGCAGCTCAATTTGTGAGGTATGTGGCTTATAAATAATTACTCACGAGTTTGAACTCCGCATGTTGCAGCGCGATTAAGAATTCTTTTTTGAATTTTCAAATAAATACTCCGAAGGTTGTGGCAAGTCTGTAGCTTTACTTAACAACATAATGTGGGATAAAGCATGTTCAGATTTTTATTCACTGACCATGGTTTGAATACAACAGTTGGAAAATTATGTCGAATAAAATATTTGGTATTTATCGCATATGAGATTTCACATTATTATCTCAAAAAGAATTATTCGTGTTAAGGAACAACATATGTCCTGAATTTTTACCTCCAAATTATGGTCCAATTATAATTATCATTAGAAAATTGTATTTATTGAAAAAACAAAATATGATGTTTGCCACATAAGGGATTTCGTCTCGTTAAATTCTCAAAAAATATATAGTTAAAATAATCTTGTATTTAGTATTACTATAGAAAGATGTTGTCTTCTTATCTTAAATAAAAAAAAAATTACCACATCTATTTAAAACGCAGCCCTTTCATCATGACCACAAAGTTTAATTCATAATAAAGAAATAGCAATTCAAACACTATCATCCTTTATTTTACTACTATCCTTTATTTTACTACTATCCATTGATAAAGAAGATGATGCATGTGGACCTTTATATGTCAGAAGATCTGCATTTTGTCTTGTACTGCATTGTGTCTTGTACTCCAAACCAATCATTTTCTCGATATTTGTTGCATTAACTACTATCCAATAAGCAGTACGAAAAAGTTAGTTGGGAATCTACCACTTGCACCCAAATTTTGAAGGACTTATTTATATGTTCTTCTTGCCAAAATTTATTCATTCAGATCTATCAGAATATTTATCACGGATTCATATCAAGCTCTTCGCGAATTCAAAAGAAAGTCTCATAATATTAATCAAGCATTAAAAATATGAAGTATTGTAAACCCAAAGTGAATCTAAGCGAAACTTCATATGAGGCTATGAATTTCTTAGATTGGGTATTTATGGAGACCACAATGAATGTTTGAATAGTAATTGCCTAGCTTTTGAGTATTACACAATAACTTTTTAAGAAGATGGCGTCTCAAAATCTGATATGTGAAATTTTTGGTGACGGCAGGGAGTGGCCTAAAGTCCAATTATACAACTTGTAAAAGTTGAAAGGCGGGGATCGTACATGCTAGAATTTATCCGTGTCAAAACTATCAAATTATCAGTTTATAGGCAATATTTATGCTTTGTTAAAATAGAAATGTTAAAGAGTCAAAATGGATGTTGTGCCGCAGTGAGATTTCTACATTTCTGATGTAATTAGTATAATTCAATTAGGTCTAAAGCCCAGCCAGCCCGACGCACAGCAACCATTCAATCGTTCCGTTTTGGGCCATCGGAAACTTCTCTCTTTTTCGAGAAATTGAACCATGTAATCTCCAGAAATTTGTCTTCACCAACAACCCCCTTGCTGCTGATACCAAATCAAATAACCGAGTACTAACTATAACTAAAACAAAGTGTTTATTTAGAACTTCTTTTTAAAAAGAAAAACACTATAGATTTATATTGGATCTTTCCATTTTTTATTAAACGATTCCAACAATTAATAATTCAACAAAAAAAAGGGATAACGTAAAAAAGGTCCCTAATTTTAAAAATTTGTAAAAATCAGTGCATCTTTTCAAATTTTTCAAAAAAAAAAAAAAGAAAACTCTTGATTGGAAACTCAAAAGTGTTCTAGATACCTAGTGTAATATTCCATCAGCACTGGTATTATAATGTCGGACTGAATTATTTCGAACGAACTATCTTAGTATTCTGCGAGCTAAAGAAGTATCCTAGACGATCTAAAAAAGTGTTCTGAGAAACCAACTTAGTATATTCATCAAGAAGTTAGTTTGTTCAGGTTTTACAAAACAGGGGTGTTCTTACAAAGCCCTAAAATGGGAAGATGCAAGTGTAAAATGTATAATCAGAATTATACTGTGTATAGAAATATATATTGTTCACGTTATATGAGAACCATGAAGGTGGTTCACATTATATCAGGGCATTTCTCTTATCCGAGTCGGTACCATCCGTGCTTATGATATCAAACACTTAAAAATGGAAATAAATAACGTAGTATCCAGAAAGGGGGAATATAATGAGACATTAATTAGGGCTCCGAAATCTACCATGAGACTAATTCAGCTGAACAAGCATCAAACCTACCAGGAGGGAGAAAAAAAGCAGCAGGAAGAGTACCGCAGTGTTGAGGACGTTCTTCGCTGCTTTTCTTTCAGCAATGTTATTACATTGTTAAGTTTGTTACCAAAACATCATACTTTTTACACGTAAATTTATCCAATTACACAAAAATAGGCTGCAGCTATTTTGCACAAAAATATCAATTATGAACAGAATTTTCTATTATTATCTCAAGGAAAAACAAAAACCAAAAAAGATAATTGTACATATGCCGAAGGTGACTACAGCTTGTTAATAATATTCACATTGTAATACAGTTACATTGTTACTTGCTCATGAAAAAAAAGAGGCGACTCAATCAAAAGAATGGCGAGTTTCCGGCTTTACAAGACGTTTTTAATATATGTTGTGATATGCTTCCAGAATTTCTATTAAAGCTGCAAACATCATCCTCCAATTAGCTTCTAAGGGATAAAAACTTACAAACTTACATGAGTTTGTCACAAAGAAAGAACAATAGGCAGGTATACACATACACATTCGTTTTTTACAATTGCGTCCATGGGAAATAAGAAATTAGGCTGGCAAAGTAGCAGCCACCATTTTCAACGATGCCACAAACAACTTAGGTAAAAGCTCTGAAGCAAATCAATACTCCAAGTACCAAATTATACCAATTTAGTGATAATCTAAGTAAATACCTTTCTTGTCAGCAATCATGTTCGCTTGTACACGCATGGCTTCACAACTTTGCAATAAACACGATGCTCAGAAGAAGATGAATACATCCCGGCTATTGACTGCAGCACACCAAAAGTAGCACACACAGGTGATGATAAAATCATCTATAGAACCGAGTAGTGCTGACTTTTTTCTATGGCTACAGAAACTAACAGTGTCCCCGTTTTTAGTAATTAATAGAAACATGAGAATCAATCAAATTAACAAGATTGGGATTTTGAGACATGTCAAGTAAACAAAGCCGATACTGTCTCAATGCCAGAACCACCACTTGGAAAAACTAACGGAACCTGATAAAGAAAGGGAGCAATCAAATCGTTGACCTTACACATCCTTGTTTTTCCCTAGTCACTTCCTACATCTAGAATGCATCGTGCAAGATGTGTTAAGTATGGTTCTGCTTGAGAATTGTTGCTCAAGATGGGGACAAGACTCTGCATCTCATCATTGAATATCTTCTCAAATTTCCTGAATGATAGGACAGCAAAGTCAGTTATAGGAAGTTAAAGAAAAAATAATGCTGCTAGACCAATTTACCATATCAGTCAAGCTCAATTCCAAGAAATGTATAGCTAATAATTTTAGGCGAAACATTGGACTATATATTGGGAAGTATAGCATTATCAAGAAAGAGTGCGATCAGTGAAAGAACAGAAACGCACATGATGGGATCAGAGAGTATGCTGTCTTCAAGCTTCAAATTACAACTTTTGTTCCCTGTACTCCTTGGATTAGAGATAGCTGCACCTTCACCATTGCGAACACAGATTGATGGTATCAATAACTGGATTGAGGAAGCATACTGAAGGCATACTGCTTTCAGTTTCTCCATTTTCTGCATCACGGTCAAAGACAACACCATGCAACATAGGAAATATTACACATTAAAAAAGAAATTGAAGATAAAGGAAAGTAGAAATGGCGTATATTATAAATACAATGATTATAACTAATGGATTGTCTATATCCTCGTCGATGCAACTAGTGTGTTTGAGGTACCAAAATTCCATCTACATCTAGGTAGATTAACTATGGAAGTCTGAGAGAATGGCCAACATCTCTCGCTTCTAATATCCAGGTGGATCTAGCTAGCTTCTTATAACATAAACAAATTAAACGTTGGATTCAAGTTTGGAATCAGGCTATCCAGGTGGATCTAGCTAGTTTTTTATAACATAAGAAAGATCATCGACTCGAGCTTTAAATCAGGTTTGAAATCAAGCTCACGCTTGGCTAGTTAAGTTGAGCTTGAAACCGGGTTCATGAGCAGCTTGATTAGGCTTTCCTTATTCTTAAGTCTTAAAGAACCCTAGCTTGCGCAATTGTTACTTTTGTGCAAGCTTCTCAACCTAAAAATTTGCCTACTGAATATGACAATAAGAATACAACTTTACATCATGAAGACAACAATAAAAAAATAAGTGAAAGTCAAACAATAAATATGCCCATCACAATTTCCAGAAATCAACTAGGTCAAGCTTGGGACATTTACTAGATTAGGCAACTTATGTGGAACCCTTGCAAGACATCTACGCCCCTAAATACGAGCTCGAGTTCATGACATGCATCTATAGTAACTGCATAACGTTGCTTGAGCATTAATTATTGAGGATAAATGTTGTAATCGGATTACGGATTGGTGTACCCATTGTGTGTGTTCTAACCAAGGTTTTAAATGCCGTTCGTGCCGAGTTTCATAAATTCCAAATTCGAGACGTGCCCACCATGCCGACCATGCCGTGCCGATAATAAAATAATATTTTTATATTTTACTATATATATTTATATTTTTTATATTTTTTAAAAATTTAAAAAAAAAACAAACAAACAAAAGGGCCACACAGGCGCGCGACCGGCTTCCGCGTACACGTACACGTAGGCTTTTTCCCCCAGCCTCTTAGGGATTTTCTAACGTAACTCTGTGTCTTTTCTCTGCAATACCTCAAATCTTTTTTCTCAATCCGACGCGTGTATGTATATAGTGAAGGTTTTAAATGCCGTTTCGTACCGAGTTTCGGTAAATTCCAAATTCGAGATATGCCGACCGTGCCGATAATAAAATTTTATTATTATATATTTTATTATATTTTAAAAATTATTTTTAAGATTTTTATTTTTTTAAAAATTAAAAAAAAAGACATTGCGCTAGTGGACGCGACTTTTCATCTGTTCATCTTTCTAGCTTTCGCGAGGAAGATGAACAAACTACTATTACACAAAAAAAAAAAAAAAAAAACTATGCCGGCTCCGTGACGTTCAGGGCGGCACGCTGCGTGCCACCCGGAATTTAAAACCTTTATATACATATATATATATATATATATATAATTATGTATATGTATATTGAGTGTATGTATGTTGTCTAGGTAGTGTATTATATGTATGTATGTAGTATGTAAGGTATGTATACATGTATATGTATGCATGTATGTGTGTACACACACACATACACACACATGTACATATATATAATGTTGAGGACCGATTTCATCAAAAGATTTGAGTTTTAGAAAATTTTCCCAAAAGCAAATTATTTCCCACAAGCTACACTTTGCAGGAAAGCATAAAGCTTTCACTTAAGAACTTTTTAGAAGGTCAAGAAACTAAAATCAACTATGCAAAGAAAAGATGCTATTTCGCACATCAATGACAAAGGAAACCAAATGGTACAGGAAATACACCTTCAGCAGCTCAGGCAGAAGAAGCAAGCATTCTTTCAAGCATTTCTGGAGGAAGAAATCATGAAACTGGATAACCTGTCAAGCATCATACATAAACAAACATTTAATCAAAACTTCCATCTACTTGTGGAAAAAGACAAACACTTGGATGGACACTACAATAACACAACACACCTCATCTATGCTCTTTACAATTTTAAGGCGGTCACGCATCAAATGCCAATTTGGTTCAAGAACCTGAAAGAAAACCGGAAAGAGAAGGAAAAAGCATTAAGATTAAAACAATGGGGTACAACACAAGAAAGCTGAATCATTAAAAAAAAAAGAAAAAGATGAATGAAACTTGCTTCAAATGTTAGATAATGCAAAAGGCTATTTATGAACTTCAGCATGCTGCGGCAAAGGATGGAGGATCTCGCTATGGTTGTTCCCATTGTATTGAGTGCACAAAATTCCTGTATGAGATAATGTTAATCCGAATAAAGCATAATAAAGTAGGTAAAGCCAAAGGACAGTTTTACATACTTGATGTGCTTGCCATGCCGCAGAAAGCTGGCGGCTGACGTGTTTACAGTGGAATAGGAACCGAAAAATGAGTTGATACTTTGTCAGTGCTTTTTTTGATATGACAAGCGATAATGGCCAATGTACCTAAAACAATTTATGGCGAGTTGTACTGAGCTAGTTACAAAGACAGATAAGCAAACAATGAAGGGGGCTTCAAAAAGAACCTTGTAACTTAAGCAGAATGTTTCAAAGCCAGTTATACTGATCGGCTCAACCAGGTCATTCCCATTGATGTTAACTTTGTCAATACTTGAAGAATATGTGCCTTCCAGATCTTTAAGTATCGTCAAAGTTTTGAGTAAGGTGATTCTTTCCTGCAGTGAGAAGAACATGTATTAGAATATCCACGAAAGGGCACCGGACACCATAGCACGTTAAATGAAAATAACAATGCCTACCACACAGCAAATCAGCTCCTCATGACATGGGTCTGCTGCAGCAGCAGTGGTACGCAAAGCAAGGTCAAGGAGAGACTGTATCATTGGTGAACAAGCAAATCAAAGAAAGATAGCAAGTTTTAAATGCAACATCAACGAGAAATCAGGGGAAGTACAACTCAACCTGCAGTTTTTCAACTGATATAAGTTCTGGCCTTTTACCAAGTTCTTCACGTGAAATGTCCATAAAATGAACCAAAAAATCACCCTATGAACATATTCAACAGAGTTAATTAAAAATGGCTGACACACCATCACAGATCATCCAAAAGCACACAAATACTCAATCTTAAAACTGGGATAACAGAGCTAATTTATGGACAGTGCAAGAATGAAAAAACAATATAGTCTAAACGATAGATGATATGACGCGTGCAATGTTTTAGTAAGCTATACCACCAAAAATTAGTTATGACCCACCTATTGCAGCATGATTTATATCTTATACTTTGCAAGATGTTTTTGAACTAAATAGCCAAGGTTTGCTGCTATTAAAGCTAAACAAATATCACAGAATTTAGATATGTAGAATACTTCCATTAGTTAAATCAGGTTACATTGGATTTAAGTCCTATACTGAGCCACATTGCGAAAAGGTTGAACCTTTGAAATCGAAAACTACATATAAAGTAACTGTGCAATAGTACCTGATCTAGAAGTAAATAGCGTTTTAATGACCGCAACTTCGGCACCAGGTCATACTGTACGTTTCAAACATAAAACTACTTAGAAAGTTGTGTTATTAAGCACAATGACAAAGTAGCGTAGCTTCTTAAGTCTGGACATTGATGTTACCTTTTCTTTTATAAGATTCAAGAGCTCACCACTTGCAAAATCATAAGCAGCTTTTATGCATTCTAGATATTGATGATTTGATCCGCTGCCAGCCAATTTTGGTTTTTCTGTGCCACGATCCTAACAATTGAAAGAAGCATAGAATTTGCATCAATAGCAAAAAACCCCAGCTTTACACTTCTGTTTCTTTTTATTCCATTTTCGGGGGTGGGGGGGGGGGGGGGGGGGGGGGGGGGGGGGGGGGGAGGTGGGGGGGGTGGGGGGTGGAGGGGCGGGGGGGGGGGGGGGGGGGGGGGGGGGTGGGGTGGGTGGGGGGGGGGGGGGGGGGGGGGGGGGGGTGGGGGAATGGGGTGGGGGTGGGGGTGGGGTCCAACTTTATGTTGGGGGTGAAAGTATCCTACCACTCTAGCATGGAGTGGTTGGCCAAGATTTATATTTCAGGTAGAATGCTTTTGACCTGGACATGGTGACCACATTCTCTCATGACATTCAGATATTTTCCTGTTGTCAAAACTGTTCCTGCAAGGCTTTGAAGAAAACTAGGGACGTCATCTTTGAGGGTGTACCGCTGCTGCCAATACTTTGCATCATAATCCTGAATGAGACTCTCCTATACAGCAATAATTGGAGAAGTTAAAGAAAAAATGGAGATGCATTAAGAAAGTATAATATAAAATTACCTTTTGAAATGACTTGTTCTCTGCAATAAAAAATTCACCATAAGGATCATCTATTACTCCTTCATATACCCATCTGCAAACAAATAATTCGAGCAATATATAGAAGCTAGCATAGTCGCATTTCGACAAAACGAAATGCATGTCTAGAAAAAAGATGATGAACCTAAATATATAATTTCTAATTTCCCACCAAGAGTTGGATAGATGTTGCAAAACTGACAGGAGCGAGATTAAGAACAAAGGGAACCGAAAGAAAAAAAAAATTACAGCATTTCACAATTAGATACCTCTCCAAGATACTGAGGTATGCAGAACTTGCATGTTGTATCATCTTCTCTAATAATGACCGAACTGCATTATCACCGGCCATAATTTTAGCCTGTATGTTGCAAATTTTTGTCATGATAGAAATTAGAAGTTCTTCCATATACTGCTCTAAACTTGGAAGAAATCTTCGATAACAACATTTTTTAAATAATATTGCATATAAATTAATACTAATAATGACGACTAAATGGCAGAGCAATGAAAATATCTGAGTTGAAATAAATAAAAAATAAAAAGCCATGCTGTGAAATCTGATCTTCTACTAAAGGAGCATTAAAGGTTCTGAAAATTATTAAAGCAATAAATGAAGTCACCAAATACCTGTTGCTGCAAAAGATTGAGAGTCCCAGAGCCAAATAAAGTGCTAGCCTTCTCAACCACAACAGCCAAAGCATGCATTGAGCCCATCATTGGCTGAACGAATGGATAGATTACAAAAAGCAAAATACCATCATTGGCTGAATGAATGGATAGATTACAAAAAGCAAAATATCAACAGACCCAATGTTTAATGAATTTATTTTCAAGTTACAACAAAAAACAAACCTGACAGAAAAACAACATCCCCTGAACTGATAGCTTTCCAAGTCGAAATTGATGCTCCAATTGTGCAACCATCTTTTGATACTCCTGAAAAAGTAAAAGACAATATTATCTACAGAATAAACTTGTAAATAACTAACGCTCTATTCGGAAGAGCTCCTTTGAACCTAGCTTTTAGCTTTTTTGGAAGCTAAATGGCTCAGGATATGTTTGATTGGGTCTTTTTATCAGCTAGTTTGTAGGTTTTTTTGTAAGGGCTCGTTGGTGAAACAGATTTTAAGGAAGTATAGCTGGAATTGGAATCTCTATGGGAATGACGAGAAATAGTGCATAAGGGAATACTTTGAAGAATAGAAGAGTAAAATCAGTTGTTTGGTGTAGTTAAAAAATTAGATGAAACTTACAAAGTTCTACAATCGGTTGTTTGAGTGGTTATTGGAGATGAAGGAAAAACAGTTACTAGCGAAATATGTACTTCAATAGTGAGTATAAGCTATTGTAACCATTATATTTGATATTTGTTGTTATTATAATGTCAATTTGTAAATAACTTATTTCTAGCAATTTGGATAACTTATCTTTTTTGAGAAGAATTTGGATAACTTGTCATCAATGTTAACAGAAGGAGAAATTTGTGATAGTAGTTAATAAGTATATATATAATCATTGATTTTGTACATTAGTATTTGCAATTTCACTATTATAATTAACAAACAATTACATATAAGTTATCACAAATTTTATATTTAATCATTGCAAATGCAAAGACGCTGACTAGGAGAAAACAAATGACGTTTATGTCATGTGGCTTCCACGTGAAGCAGAGAATAGGATTCCTGCATTCTCAAACCCTCTACAAGAGAGAGTCGAAAGGCTCAACTCTCCCACAAAATCCTAGTTGTGGGTAGGGCCACATATATTCTAACCCTCCCATATACTCCATGCAAGGTAACCAAACAGCATTTACGAACTTCCACTCGAAGAATCCTGAATTCTCCATTGGAATCCACTACTCCCAGAGTTGCCAAACAACACTAATATTAAAGTTATCCCAGAGTTGCCAAACAACACTAATATTAAAGTTATGCTTGGTACGAATTTTGTTTTCAGATAATACTTTTCCAGTAGTATTAGGCAAAAGCAATAAGCAAGGGGAACATAGCTTTTAGCTTCTTCTTTGAGTAATATACTACACAAAATATTATGAGGAAACTAGCCACGGCCAACTCAGCATTAATCATGCCTAAAACCAATGTAATTACTAATCGGTTCTGCAAATTCTTTTTTTCAACTTGACAAGTAATAAAATCTGAGTTAGCAATTTTTTAACTATGTGCGCATTAACAAACAAGACTTAATGGTGCAACTAGATTTCTCTATGTTCGATTTCAGGTGTCTAACAAATACATGTCCCATAAGGTATCATTCATTTCGTACACGACATATGTACGATCATACCTGCACAACTATGTGTATTTGCAGTAATCAGTGAAGTTTTTCCAATCAATTCACCTAGAAACTAATACTCAAAGTAACATATCACAAATTCTTATCAAGGAATATCTCTGTTATCTTCTTAGTTCTTCCTACAAACATTCCTTGTTACTTGAAAAAGCATTTGCATAAGAGAACACTCATAGCATACAGAAAACATCCTTACTCAAAAGAGGGCATAAATATCATGCTTTAGCTGATGGTCATGCTTCGTACCAATGTGCATCTAGTAAGCTACTTATTAGGAAATAATGACATCAATATAAAGTTGCATTTATTATTATAACCATTATTTTCCTGACAGAACCAAAAGATAAGGACATACCAAAAGGACAGCTCTTAATGCAGCAGCAAAAGCATGATTCACAAGCCCATTCTTAAAATGGGACTTCGACTCAACAAAGTCACTAATCAACACAAAGTTCCCACATAAGGGAAATATACGTTGCGTCAGTTCCTGTACCATTAGGATAGTTAGCAATTTAGCATGAATCAATGATGTCTGCATCTTAAATAGTCATCACTAGCAACTACTCTAAGCCTTACTTGTAAAGTCAAATCCATGGAAGGGTCAATCTGAAACACGACATGGCCCTCCTCTCCACGCGCCTTTTTGATCGAGACATACCGTCCCTCGATTCCCACAAGTGCAAAAAGTAGATCATCAACTACTAAGAGATCCTAATTTCCAAAAAAAAAGAAGGATATTACCAGAATTCAGTCAAATATACAGCAAAATCCATCTCATAGCAAGTTATTGGAGGCACCTAAAATATTGCTATTTCAATGTATCCATAACAAATGCAGATTGTTCTATTAATCACTGATTAAATGGATCTCATCAAAATGCATGCTTATACCTAGTAGCTAATCTTGACCATATAAGTAACAAGGAGAAACCCTGCCCCTAAGCCGATCATTGAACGGTTCAGGCACAGTAGCGGAGCCCTGGCCTAGCTAGAGGAATAGGGGTCACCGCCCACCCCTAAGCCGATCAATTGCAAATTTACATTTCCCGAACCAAATAACTTGAATCGAATTGGAACACAAGTATACGCGACTCTTATTCTTTCTAAGGACCGCTCCGCTGGGTGCCTATGCAATTCCAGTACATACTAAACAAATAAGATTACTGCAAGCATAAGCTGATACTGCATATAGTGAACGACGCCCGATGATAACTTGTTCTGAAGATGATGTCCATCTATTGAGAAATTTGTAAGATCTACCAACATAGTTTACCTGAACGGAAACGGGGTAAGACCCGATAACATTTTCAGTGCCCCTGCTCATGGGCGGATCCACTATATAGCCAGTGGGGTCAATTGCCCCTACTCAAATGCTGCGAAACTAAGGCGCCAAAGACGGTCATAAAATACCTCGCTCGGCAGCGTGATCGGAAGCCGGAGGCAGAGCAATCACGGGAGGAGAGAGATTCAATAGGCTGAAAAGGATGGTCTGGAGAGAAGGTCGATGAGACGGCGAGGAGAAATGATTGAGACTGAGGATTGCGGCTTTAAAGATGATTTGGGTTCTAACGTTTATTTTGTGCTGGAATTGGTTTTTCTGTTTCAGCATGTAAGCATTTTTTAAAACTTTCAAAAAATTTATCTAAAAATATTTCTTAAAAATAATTTTAGCATAAAAATTATAAATCTTTTCGAGATCTAAAAATTTTATTTTGAAAAAAAAATATTTAAAAAAAAATATTTTTAAATATATATTTTTTGAATCTGAAGTGTTAACGAATATAAGAATATTTTTATCCAAAAAAATAATAATGTTAGGGGCTGATTCGGTTTAGGGGGGGACGAACGAGGGGCGGGGATGCAAACCAATGTTTCGAAAGGGGGGCTGATCACCTTAACAATAATCATAATAAATAACTAGATATTTTAATTTTAAGATATATATATATATATATATATGTATTTTAAATTTTACTTAAAATATCTATTATTAAGCTAAATCTAATTACAACAGTAAAATTATGATTATTATTATAAACAGTCTTTACTACCAGTCAATTATTTTGAATTTGCATTGATGTACATATATTAATTATAATTTTCTCTATCTGATTGTTTACTTGAATAGATAGTTAGTCACTATTATATTATTTTTTTGTTATTTAAATATTTATATTTTACATTAATTTAGATATAGTTAATCATATTATCGTATGTTCTTAAAACATGCATAACTACAATACAAAAGAAAAATAGTAAATCAATATAATATAACATTTAATTAGATATAACTATTGGGTAAATACAATATATAGTTATTGGAAAATATATTTGTAATTCATTGTTTAATTCTATGATGCTATCAATATAAATTATACTATGTAGATATTAATATTATATTTGTATTGTTCAAAATATTCATATTTTATATTTATTTAGATATAATTAATTCATATTGTATTATTTAAAACATGCATACTATAATACAAAACTAAAATAATAATATAATATAATATAATATAACATTTAATTAGATATAACTATTGGTTAAATACAATATATAGTTACTGCAAAATAAAATTTTAATTTATTGTTTAATTTTATGCTGCTATAAATATAAATGATACTATATAATATATTAATATAGAATTAATTATATGATATATTACCCTAATAAGTGTATATATGTACTCCAATATTAGATTAAACAATAATATTATACGAAATAAAGATAAAAAATAAAAAATTATTAATAAATATATCTCACAAATACTATGTTAACTACTAATAAATTTGCGAATTTACTAATCTATTAAAGTTTTATTTGGTATTAGACTTTTTAAATTACTGATCCATTAGATAGTATTTCTAGATCCGCAACTGTTCTGGTACAAAAATGTTCAAACAATGCAGATTAGTAGAGTAGTGATCACATGCACTCGAGTGCATGGTTAAAAGAAAAAAGAATTTGTGATAAATTCTTGAAAAAAAAATTAATGAGCCGTAAATCTTGATGATATAGAATTTTTATATTTAAAATTTTTTAAAAAAATATTCCTAAATAGGTGTTTTGGTGATCCAAATTTTGACAAATTTAAAGTGGGTTTTAAAACAGTTTTGAAATTTGTTTCAAACTAGTTAAATTTTAAAGTATCAAAATATTTATTTAGAACTTTTGAAAAAAATCTCAAAAATAAAAATTATAGATCTAATCAAAATTTATAACTTTCGTGTTAAATTATTTTTCAAAAAATAGTTAATTCTTTTTTAAAAAAAAATATACTCTAGTGCATGGGATCAAAATTCAGATTAGTAATAGAAGTCAATCTGAAGTCAAAGAAACGCAAATTCTAAATTACCATATGAACAAGAAAAGAGCAACCCTCTTTCTCTAGAGAAAAAGAAGACATGGAGAGAACATGGACAACTGAGCTTGTGGTTACCTGAAGGAATCAGGAGAGTAGGCCTCCGTCCCGGTGTTTGCTCCGGAACCATGGGAGGATCCATGCTAATGTTGACCCCACTCAACTACTTCTGAAGAATAATTTGAAATAATTTGAAGACGGATTTATTACCTTGGTGGCGCAACAGGCAGAGATAAATATGTTGCAAAGCCAGAGGCAGCGCGACCACGATTAACGGAAGAGAGAGACAGAGAGAGAGGAGGAGGAGGAGGAGGAGGAGAGACATCAATGACGTAAACACCGTACCGTGGGCCGTTACTGTCTATTAAGCCCTCCATTAAGGCCCAATTCGCCATGTCTGCGGCTTTAAAAAAAAAAAAAAAAAACTAATTATGCGACTTTTACCAAAAATTCAATTCATTAGTTTTGAAAAACAGCGATCTCTATTATTTACATAAATAAATATATAAAATTGGATATCAAAATTCATTTTTTGTCATATGCCGTCACCTCTATATGCATGCACATCACTTTCTTTTGTTTTAATTATACCACTATCATATAATTAAACATTGAATTAACTAGTTTTGAACCTGTGCGATTCACGGATAGTAGTTATCAATATAAAATAATATCTTTAATTTTTTTTATATTTTTATATTTTATTTATTACATTTAATAATTAATTTTATTAAAGTTTATATTTTATTTATCACATATTATTAAAACAAGACAATTATTGTTTGTTACATTATATGTAAAATAATATGAAATGATTATGATATCCAGATATATATATATCTATATATATATATATATATAATTTATTTTAGAATATAAATAATTTTTATAAAATAAATCTTATTATAAAATTTATATTATTATCACTTTTATATTAATAGTTGTGCATGTGTGTAGATTATTTTTTAAAAACTAATTGTTATTTAATAAAGTTATTTTTTTTAAACTTTATTTATCTTTTTTATATTCTCAAATTAATTACGTGATTTTTAAACTCTTAACATATAATGAAAATACCATATGCTTTGAGAAAAAAAAATACCAATGACACACCGAAAATCATTAAGATGTCACATGGTGCAAACGTTTGACCACCCAATTTTATATATTTATATATAATTATATATTTGTTATTATATATTTAAATATAATATTTTATTAAAATATTATATTATATTCATCACATATTATTAGAGTAAATAAATATCAAATGACATACCGAAAGTTACGACTTTAATCACCCCTTTATATATATATATTGTATACAACTATATATATAGATTATTGAGAATTTGATAATGATTTTTCAAATTCTTCAAAATTATTACAATTTATATTTAATATAAATAAAAATAAATTATTATAATTTATACTTATTTTTTATATTTAATAAATTATTAATAAATTATTAAATGTGCATTAAATCAAAACTCACATTAATGATGTGATTAATTATATATTTATTATGTTTAAGTGTACCACATGTTAAATTGTGAGATAATAGAAATACCATGTGACATATTATGAATTATAAGAGATGCCATATGGCTACTTTGATACCGAGTTATAGATATATATAGATTACAAGCCATTAACTTTATTTATTGTTATTAATATAATTAGTAGAATTTAAGAGCCAATATATTACAATTTGTAAATATTTCTATTGTCGTCTATTTATCTACATATAATAAATAGAAGAAATAAAAATTATAATCATATATATCGTAGACATAGAAAATAATTATATAATATGGCTCTAGTATATTATTTTCTATGTAATACGTAAAACATATAAAATTTATTAAGAGCTTATAACATCAACTTGTCATATACAACAGTTAATTTCAATGATTTGAGATGTGTTGTTATGCGATTTGAGATGAATGAATGTGTGAGATAAACGTAGTGCACACATCTAGATGGCTTATTTAGAATATTCAAAGAAATTAATGAGTGGACTGTGTAACAAACATGTGTTTCTCATAGCATAAAGAAAAATGATATAGACAATCTCAGTCGAACCAAACAAATGTTCAGCATAAGATGGCCAGGTCACATAGCATAAAGAATGGATGGAACACGGTTTTTCATTCAAGTTTTGATAATTTGTGTCTCATAAACATATACGAGAGTAGAAATACCGTTGGTGTCTCATAAGTAGTCATCACTTAGAAATACAACACAAACATTGGAAACACACGAAATTTAAAATACATATCGCATCCAAAATTGAGGCCGTATATACGCGAAAAATAGTTCTAGGTCATATCCTGAAGGGCTTATTCCACGATTTAGCATTGCCGCTCACCTTTCCTCTAATCTTCTCCTGAGCTTTTATTGATGCAACCTCCTGAAAAACATTTGGACCACCAAATGTCTGAATCGAATTTTTTACCTTCTTTCTCTTCCCACGGTCGTATTCTTCATCCCTGAAAGCACCCAGAATTTGTATCTAAATATAAGAGAAACTACCACTTATATTACCAAACATAAGCAGCCATTAGCGCAACATCACAGGTTTTGAATATCTAGAAGAATTTAAATTCTAACATAATTATTATGCCACAATGTGGACAACCATTATAGAACCCATTTCGAGTATATATATGCACAGCATATAGAAGGCACGTTCGAGTAAAAACTATTGCATGGTCTCTCAAGCACTAAAACATTTATGATCACTTATTTTATCTTAGCGGACATCACAAGTCTTGAATATCTACATGAAGTTAAACTTTTAACATCATTATAAGACACATTGGAGTTTGAGCAAAGCTATTAAAACAACACCATCATTTCCTAAGTCCTAAAACATTTATCTTCTATAATAGCTGATTTTATCTTCAAGTTCAAGAGCTGATTATAACATCAAAAATGCTTAACACTATCTTTGTTCCTGGCTTTTTGTATAAATAAGCTGTAAACAATGAGGATTAAAAAAAAAAAAAAAACTTACCATTCATCAAGCACATATCCTATGGACTTAATGCTGCTATCTTGCATTTGATCATCTTCAAATAAAGACAATCCTGATCCCCAACCTAAAAAGAAGCAAAACCTTGAGTAATGCCTTACACCCAAAATTTGGAGGACCACAAACAGGAAAACAACGCAATATAGTAGCATTTAAGAAAATACATACCACTGGATTTTCTTAAGCCCCTAGTCAGAATACTCATGAAGTCATCCTGATCTGAATTTCCTTCGGAAGCATTTGTTTCTCTAGAATCTTGCTGGTGTCTGGTAGCTAGCTCAGTGCCAGCATTTCCGAATGCTGTATCTTCTCTGACATCTTCATTTACCCTCAAAGAGTCACTAACATCCAATTTAACATTACGGTTCCCTTCAATACAAGCTTTTTTATATGATTTTGAGCGTAAGCGCTTTCTAGAAGCTTTACGATCAATGGAACAACCCCCAAAAACCTCAGATGTAGAAGCCTCACTATCGTTATTGTTGAGACTTTTTCCCTCTTTAAGCAAATTTTTGGACTTCAGACTTTTCTTTCTGTGTTTCTTGTGATGCTTACTTTTTCGTAGACCAAATGATGACATAAACAGGTGCTTGTGGCTAAAAGTCATACCCACTATACGGGATATTTGGGTGAGCTTCTTTCTCCTCACCAAACTCTCTTTGCTTGTTAAAACTGGAACCTCCTTACAAGGAGCACCAACTATAAATCCAGTACTGTCCACCTTCAGGGTTGCTTCTCTTCCTTCCTGGTGTTCGACAATGACGACACCATTCTCATTTCTCAAGTAATGAATAACTGGCATCACTTTGTTGCTTGAATCCTGCTGCTTCTTCCTAGTATTCACATCACCATTCTGAACAAAAAAGGAGAAGAAGGAAGGCAAGTCAAAAACAAACATTTTAAATGTAGAACAATTGGAGGGAGAAACAAGGGGGTACTATCATCTAAAGTCTAAAGACATCGGCTCAGGTCGAGGTACCTTATGTGCTTTACGTTTGTCCGTGTCCTTGTTCACAGAGTCTGGTTTACTCATCTCAGATCTAACTTGCAGATCAGATCCACCACTCTTATTGCACCCGTCACTAAGTCCGGCACCTGAAAGGGAAAAAGGGACCTTGGTATGACCATTGGTGACAAGTTTATCATCTTCCGACTTAGCCTTGACAGAATCTGCTATCAGCTTCTGGCTGATAAATGCACCAGGAATGTTTTTGACTGATTCATGTTCTGAATACAACCTCATAGAACTTCCTGATAGAGTGTTGTGCTCTTGCATTGTTTTTTCTGCAACATCTTTGCTGAAATTCAAAGAAGCCACTTTGGTTACATCATGGTTCGTATTTTCAGTGATAGAACCTTCTTTAGCCTCCTTGTTCAAGGAATCAGCTTCTTTCGGTAAGGAAATCTGCACTGAGGAGCCGATTACAGACTTATGTTGGCCCAGTGAAGTAGCAGAAATTTGAGACTTTTGTTGTGAACTGCTTATGTTTTTATCAGCCAAAATATCACGAGGTGTTCCATTTATTAAAGAAGCGGATTTTAAGAAATGGTTAGAGAAATTTGCAGCATAATTTTCTCCGTGAACAACGTCAACTGATTTTGTTACTGCAGGGACTTTGTCACGGACATAAAATAGCATGTAGGCTTTCTGCTGAAATACAGTCTTCTCGCTAACCTGGCGCACCTGCATTTAGCCAAAGAAAGGGTATAATACCACCACTTCGAGTGAATATATTTCACCCACAACAAATCAGTATTGTATAATCAAAATTTTGCTCGTCCAATGAGTAAAGGAAGCAACAAATCGACCAAGTTATCTAAATTATGCAAGCTAGTTCATCGTTGAAGGCACTCTACCCAGCCTTCAAAACATGTTGGGGTAATGTGTCTGCAAAATAAGCAGGAAAGATGCTATCAAAGCTTCCTACTTCCAGAAAAGTACTTGCAAAAGCGTGCCTTTCAGCTTATATTTTGCTAACTAGTTGGACCTAGTTTACTTCAAGGCCCATTACGGCCACCACATACAGGAACCGTTATAACAGCAGTATTCAACCTTCCACGAAGTCCAACAAAATATTCGTTAAAGCAATTCTGTTGTATTTGTATCATTTCAATAAAAAACGCTTATACTATCAATTAGATCTTATCCAATTTTGTTCTAAAATTCTATGCCTTTATCTCCAACACCCCATAATGTCACAGACACACAAAATCATACCACCACTCCAGAATGATTAACTAGTTCAACTTCAGTCAATTTGAAAGAATAGACTAAGGTGGGAAAGGCTCCAGTTAACGTAAATGTTAAAACGAAAATTCCTGCAGCCTATTTCTAATGAGAAATACAATTAAAAACAGATACAAAGGGTAATCATACTAAAGAAGCAGACTATCTTAGATAAATATGAGACATAAAAGAATCAAATTTCAACCTGGTTATCATCCAAATTGTGCCACATGCCACTTGAAGTGCGAACGAAACAATAGTAGTGGCCAGAGTGAGTGCTCCAACCTGCATGTACTAGAACTCCATAAAGGGTGTAATTTAAATCTCCTTCCTGCATTTTAGGAAGAAATTGGCCAATAAGACCTCAGATACTTCACAAGAATATAAGGCGAATCCGCAAAATGATTTACACTCACCTGAGGATCACTAACATAGGGTGTTAGGTCCAGTGTAGGTCCAAATTCAACCATCTTGTCAATCTTATGTCCAGATAGAATAGAACCAAAACGCTTGAGATGAATGGTGAGAACATATGGGGCTTTATTAACAGTTAGTTGCTTTAGAGCTCTAACTTTCTGCTTGCAGCGCTGACATTGATATTGCTTTTCGCCACCATCTAATTGCTCCCAATTAGTAAAATGAGTAAGAGCCTTCTTTAGCGAATCAGCTTTATTTATTTCCAGACTCAAATCCAAAAAGGGATCAAATTTATTGGAACAGTAGGAACACTGTGTACATTTCACCTGCAGCAAATTATTAATCAGCATATGGTTGTTGTACCAGTAGATCAAGACGCAAATTGTGCCAATATTTTACCTGACTCCTTAAACGGCCACCAAAAATCTTATGGACAAAACTCTTCTCATATGCACTGGGAGACTGGCTAGGCACACCAGAAGGTAGGCAACATTTATGCATCGATTCAAGCAAATTCACCATATATTCATGTGCATCTTCTTGTCTGGAATTCCGGAAATTACGAGATATGCCTGAACATGTAACAAAAAAGATACATTTAATTATTTAAACTAAAGCAATCAGCAATTAAGATAAACCGTCTCCGTTCTTCTGATGGATATATTCCATCTATCACTACGACTCATGGGTTTCAATTTGTACTACCATAATATAGAAGGAAAAAAATAACTCAAAAGGACAAAGAAGAATTACATCGCAAGTTCTTCACAAGGTGAGAAGGTGTCAAAATCTTTCCGGTTGACTGTAGAGCAATCATGACATGATTATGAAGAGCGCACATAGCACAAAATCCCGCAGTATGACCTTAAACAAGGAAAAGACAATTTATGAATTAGGTCATTCTAATTTGTAATACATCCAGGTCTATGAAGAACAAAGGCCATAAAGACAACTGACTTGCTTCATCTTTTATCACGAAAGAAGAACAGATCAAATTTGCATTCAGCATCACTTTAGCATGTCCTAAGACATCGGAAAAAAGAAGTTAAATAGCACTTACATGATGATTTATGCTTCCCGCTTTGCAAATAAGCCACAAAAGGCTCAGTATATGTCAGACATTGCAGTACTGCATTCAGAAAACATGTATTGCCAAGATTTGCAAGTCCAGCACCCTGTACAGAGGAGAACCATTATATATTTATTCCATAAACTAAGGTCCTAAAATATTAAGATGCGGCAAAATAACCTTCTCGGGTAAAGGGAAATTGTGGGGAGGAGTTAAAAGTCAAGTTCACTTTCATACAAAATCAAGCAGAAGCAAGAAATAGAATGGATAATTAAGACATAGAAAAATGGCAACATCTTGATTCTCTATTGGTGACAGTAGCCTTTAAAAATTACATGAAAAAGGTTAAGTCTATTACTGTTTTAACTCTCCATATCTGAAGATCAAATAAATCCTACAATTGATGGGAAATTCATGAATTCGCATACAATTAAGTTTTGTACAGCGGAAATATCAAATGAAACAAAACCACATACGGAAAACCATCAATGGTTGAAAGCAGAACAGATTTTACTGCATCATAATCATAGGCCAGCCACCTCTAGAGGATACTAAGGCAGACGTAAGATAAAAAGCAAGTCAAAGAGACAGGACACTCACATACAATCTTTCCTCTAGTCCTCTACTAATTTGCAAAAATCTAAAAGTAGTGCAGGAAAAATTAAAACCACTAAAATACTGTGAAATGCAGCACTCGCAATTTAGATGCAATCAAATCAGATAAGTTAGCCTCCACATACATACACAAAAAGAAGAATAGTTCCAGACCAAGAAAATCTTTTCCATTAGCCATACAACTTGTTTCAAATAGTTCTTCACTTACAACATCTAACCATTTTTGCATTCTTTCTTGAGAAATCGAGACAAAACTACATCGATGTCAGCTTCGTGTGTTCTCATAGGGCACGAACGACACGTAACAATTGTTGTGCCACGCTCGTACAAATCTCAAACCTATGGGTCTTTGGTATCACGTGATGGGTAAAACCATAACTGGCCCTGAACCTAGCTCCATCGAGGAGGCAGGTCCTGACCAACTTCATGTTTGGCAGCTTACCGCCTTCGCAGATACAAGTAAACTTCGCCAAGAGGTGCAGGAAAGGGGAATATCCCCCATAAAGCTAGAAGGAGGTTGCAGAGGTGGCCAAGCTAAGCTAATAGCACTATACCAGCTGCTATGCCGGCCGCACTAAACTAATCATACTTTCTTAGCTGCTAAAATTGGCAAAACAAAGAAAAACAGAACAACAAAACTAAAGCAAATATATTATACACTCACCAATCATGAATCTGAGCTTAAAAGGAATCTAACGAAGTATCAAAACAATACAACTGCCCAGTACCCTTCCACACAACACATAACATAAATTACTCAATGCAAGAGTAGAAAAGAAAGTAAAATTAAATCCAAATAATTTGCGCCCCTCCAAGGGCACTCCACCTGCATGTCCTACCACTCATCCCAAGAGGGGATCTCATCCATCTCCACCGTCAGTATACTTAACAGAGTGACCCTAGAACGCCTGCTGGAGCGACCCTTACTTATTCTATTACGATTTCTTCAATCATAAACGCACAGAAGGGAGACAAACAAATGGAAGCAATAATCGATCAATAATTTGCGCCCCTCCAAGGGACACTCCACCTGCATATCCTAGCACTCATCCCAAGAGGGGATCTCCTCCATCCCCACCGTCAGTATATTTAAAAAAGTGACCCTAGAACGCCTGCAGGAGCGACCCTTACTCATTCTATTACGATTTCTTCAATTATAAACGCACAAAAGGGAGACAAACAAATGGAAGCAAGAATTGATAACTCACGATTTTACGGATCCTGAAGGTAATTCGAAAGCTGAGATCAGGGTCATAAAAGTCTGGTCCGTCCAATCTTTTCGTCTTCGTCGGCGGCGCTGCCGTGTCTCCAGCGGGCTTCACAACTGCAGCCGCCCCCGACAATGGCACTACGTCTGGGTTGAGCGTCTCTAGATAAAACCCTCCCGAGCTAGAGATCGGAGAGTACTTGTTTTTCGAGGGGATAAGGTCTATTCTCCTGTTGAACAGAGACTCTACGGTGAGTTGTTGTTGTTGTTGATCGCCAATAGCAGATAGCTCCGGCGATGTCTCCGCCATGAGAGGGGTGATGGAGGCTGCGAATAGGGGCGGCGGCGGAGGAAGGAATGGTGATAAAAAATTGTGGTTTTAGGCCTATCGCGATGCAATGTAGGGCCCCGAAAGAGGAGGGCGACTTCGGAGACGAGTTGGTTCATATAAACCCTATACCTCTTCTTTATAGTTCGAGTAATAAATAATAATAAATAATTGTCCCCCTTTTTCTCATTAAGTAATTTCCCCACTCACCGTCTCCGAATTTTTTTTTAAAAAAAATTGTTTAAAAATAAAAATACAAAAATAAATCTATTTTTAAATTTTTTTAAAAATAACACCCAATTACACTGGCGAGAATATTCTCGCCTCGCCAGTTACAGTGGCGACAGCATTCTTACAACCAGAGAGCTGCATTCTCTCAAGTCACAAATCTATTACATTCCTAACTCATAAATCGATTATATTCCTAACTTAAAGATCCATTCACATCAACTTTTTAAATAAATTAACCAATATTATAATTCATTCACATTCATATCAATATCAACACAACTTCAACATTTAAATAAATATTTTTAAATTTATAAAAAAAAATCGACTTAGTAGCCCCTTGCATATATAATCAAACAAACCTGCGTTAAATTATAAAACACACCACTATCAAGTTATAAAATCACAAATATTATACATAATTGCTTATCGACCATTAATTTTAAAATATTCACAATAACCTTATAATATTTAATACAAACTACAATCAATCATGTTTCATAAACAGATTTTGGAGCTCGCTGTTTCGAGTTGATTTTCTCAAAAATGACATAATACCACGTCGTCGTCGTCGTGCGTGCTCCTGCGGTCCGTACTCCTGCTCATCCGGGGCGTGCTCCTGCTCCTACGATGCGTGCTCCTGCTCTTCCGGCGCGTGCTCCTGCTCCTCCGGCACGTGCTTCACTGATGGGTTACATGTTGGGTAAGATCTCCAGGGGTCAGCAGCTGAAGGTGCTTCGTAACTTTCGTATTGGATGTAGATGCACCATTGCTCGTGGACCAGATGATCCCTGATCGTAACCACTATTATCCATAGTATACCGCGGGATCCAACTATATCTGCTGTTGGTGGGCTATGAGGAGTTGCATTATCAATTCTGGATGCCACTTGTTCGACTTCCACAACATCTTCATCAATCATAATGCCTTCGCCATCGAAATCGGGAGGAGGTGGTGGAACAAATGGAATAATATCTGCACGTGTTCCGAAAGCAAAATCGTGGTAGCTCCGGAATATCTCACTACACACACTCTGAATGTATCATGCATGACTGTAGCCTGATATAGCGTTGTCTCCCGCCATTTCGTAAATGTTACGAAGGTTTTGGAGATGCCGTATATTGCTTACCCTCCCAACACTTTCTGTAAGATGTTGTATATTGATTCGTTCTTTTGATATTAACAGCAATAGCAGCAATACACAAATTAGGTTGGCTCTAACCAATTCTTTAATTTTATCAGCAATAAAATTAGAATCCAAATTTGTATGATCGGGATTCTGCACATCTGTTTCATTAAAGCACTCATGTGGGCCACGATATTTAACCACCCTCCACATTCCTTCCGATGGAATAAATCTTGCCCTCAGATGCCATCTACAACGGTCTTTTCCGGTAATACAGTTTACCACCCAAATGATTATATTAGAGAGTTCAACTTTGTAATGATGTTGTACCTCGAGTGAATATACTTTCACTGCATGAATTAACGATGCATTGTCTCTAAAACACATTCCTTTGCGAAACTCTTGTGTTGGATCCCATGCAGCCTCAGCATTGTACATCCATACTAATGTAGGATTATGTTGTTCAATTGTCATCCAATCAAGATGAGTGTAAGAGGGAGGCACATTAGACTGAAACGGCGTTGGAATACTAGGACCGGCTTCACATGCTCGACCACCACTTGGACCCACATCACTATATTTATGGGTAGACACCTGATAATGCTGAGAATTCACATCTCCGCCATACATCATCTTGTATCATCGGATGACCCTTCACCAAAACAAATTTATATGCGTACTTTCATTATATCTTCATCGTTATCAACAGGAATCCTCAATTTGATTAAAGGATCAGATGTAGGATCATTCATCAAATGTGAGAGTTGCGGTGTTCTTGTACTAGGATCGGCCGTTGTGGCAACATGTGGTTCACTCGGTCCGACATTATCGTCGAGATTTTGCGTTTGATAATTTATCAACTCTGCATTCAAATACAAATACACACTTTCTCTTGAAACTTCGTTGAAACTTTCCATATCATCTTCGGCATCAATAGGTACTAACACATTATAAACAGATTGATCAGGTTGCAAAACTGGCTGCTTGTGGAATATTTTTAACACATATTGCGTCGTATCAATACGAAATTTTTCGCATAATTTTACAAATAGCATCTCGTAAGAACAATTTGTTGGAATAATCACAGAAGCTACTGGTTGATGGTCATAATATACACCATTCGGACCGTCTAAAATATTTCCGTTCATATAACATATTAATTGACGCCGCGACATCTATTCACATACAAAAATTAATTGTTACACTTAAACTATACAGCAAAGCATTCTAATTTATTTACATCTATATTTAACATACTTTTTTAATATACTATTAATTTAACACATGTATTTATACATAATATTTTTAAAATACAATAAATGTATACATATACATACCACTATAAATTTATATTTACAATCCGTATTTCAAGCACATTATATTTAAATTTATATCTAAACTTAAATATACGAATTACAAAAAAAAATTAAAAAAAAAAACGTACCGTAGATTTATCTGAAATTTGATAGATCGGTAAGATAGAAATGTAGATCGGTAAGATTTCTTCAAGAAATTTTAATTTAGAAGTAAAATTTTTTTTTTAAAAAAAGATGATTTGGGTAGTAGAAATGAAGAAAATGAGAAGAAATGAAGAGAAGGAAAGGCTCGGTGGCAGGTTAGAGAGGCTACCCTCTGCCAGTCTAACTGGCGTTCTCGCCATATTGACTGGCGAGAGCATTTTTCTCGCCAGTATAACTGGCGAGAAGCCACGTTGGCTGCCGCGTGGCAGCCTGTTCGCGGCCGTGCCGAGGTGGCACCCCGCTGCCAGTTAAACTGGCGAGTTGGTGTTGTTTTTAAAAAAATTTAAAATGGATTTATTTTGGTATTTTTATTTTTAAATAATTTAAAAACAAAAATTCCACCGTCTCCAGCAGTTTTTTAAATTGAGTTGACAGGCGTATGTAATTCCACGTGTCCTGCCGAAATTCGGCTTAGAGATTCTACGCAATATTTTATCTCTAAAACGTATATATCTACTAGTTTTAAAACCGCACTATGTACCATTACAAGTTATATATATATATATATATATATATATAATCAGATATATAAATAATAATATTAAATAAATTTAATTATTTTTTTTATATATTTAATTTTATACAAAGTTTTTTATTTATTATATGTTATTATTTTACATATCTGATTATATTTATATATATATTATATAATATATATTATATATTTCGTAATATATTATTAAAATAAAAAAATGTCAAATTCATTTACAAAATTATTTCTAGAATTGACATAAATAATAATATATATATATATATATGATTAAAAAATTTTATTACATGATAAAGATTATTCTAAAAAATTAATATTACATAATAAATAATATATAAAATAATTACTTTTATATTAATTTTTATATGATATTTAAATTATTATTTTAATTAATATTTTTTGTAATATTAAATTTTTTTATATTATTCGAATAAGTTATATGACCTATTAAAT